>CM069933.1:29835680-30188168 GCA_036172225.1 Cryptocoryne crispatula var. balansae
CGACTATCTCATATTTTATGTTGGACATGTATTATTTTGGAGATGTAATTAAGATATTTTTTCTATCTCATATTTTGTGTTGCACATCTAATTATTTACTACAGACTCAAAAATTAATTTTACTATGGACTTGTAAATTATTTTTCTATATCTCATGTTTTGTGGTAGATATATAATTAAGAATTTTCTTTTTGTTCATTACTATAAATAGATACTTTTAATCGTAATATATATATTTTTTATGTGTGTCTTTATCGGTTAAATTATCTTTACTTCCTTATTTTGCTAGGTTGTATTATACGTATGTTATCTCTTTATATATTCGATAACCGTCCGTTATCCGACCGTAAATCGTTTTTAAGCGGATAGAACAATGCGGTTCGCGGATACACCCGATACCGATAGTTAACGAACAGCAAGTGGATACACCTTTTTCTTATAGGATACGGATACGGATAATACTATTATTCGACCCGTATCCGACCCGTTGACATCCCTACTCTCAATCTCTCTCACAAAGTGGATGATGAGATGCCATCATTAATATCATCAAATCATGGCATCACATCCCCTTTTTTGTGAGGGGGTCAAGGGACTTTTCTCAAGAGATCTACGCTCTATGTACCGGTGATTCCATCCACATGAGACCACATGTAAGGGTGTCAATGGGCCGGGCCCGAGGTCGGCCCGCTTAGGGTCCGGTCCAAAATATATTGGCCCGGCCTAACCCGGACCGCACTACATTGTTGGCCCGGCCCGCAAAAATTATTGACTTGGCCCGACCCGGCCCGGCCCGGCCCAACTATATATTTTATAAATAAATATTTATTAAATAAGATAAATTTAATTATTTATGATAACATTATAAAGTTAATAATAGTTTAATTAAAAAATATTTTTAATAAGTAAAAATGATATTTTTGACATAAAAAATTAAAAATTATTTGGCCCGTTTTAGCCCGCGTCGGCCCGTATGTCGTCCCGACTAAAGCCCGCGGGCCAAAATGTTTGACCCGTCGAATGACCCGCAGCCGGCCCGGCCGGCGAACCCGTGGGCCGGCCCGGCCCATTGCCACCCCTAACCACATGGAAGCCTGCAGCTCTCGGATGCACACACTAATAAGCCGGGCAGATACAACTTGGACCAGCTGGGCGACAGACAAAAGAACAACCTGCAACTCTCCGCAATCCCAGGTAACCTAACGGAGAATGGGGCTCTACTCTGGGAAAGTTTAAGCTTATTCAAGCTTCATGTGAGGACGGTTATGACGGTTGGGTCTCGATCGGTTGGCCTGCGCCGGGGGGATCTTAGATGTTCCTCCGTTGTAACTAATCCTATATATGAACCAGCTGAGACCAGGTTGGGGCTTGGGGGGGGAGGGATCTTTGATTTGATAAGAGAGAAGAATATTAATATAACCTGTTCGAACATGCATGCATGGGTTGATTTGATTCTTGATAAGTTTCTTTTTCGCCAAACCCAACTACCTTCTTTGGTTTGCTAGGTTTTATTAAGGTACATACAGTATATATATATGCCTAGGTAGAATTTCATTAAATTTATTTTAAACCATATTCTATTAAAATTATTTAGCGTGTACGTTAGTTTATATATCTGTTCTTATACAGTTTTCTTTTAAAGTTTTTTAGATAGAATATGGTTTAAAACTAATGAAATAAACTGGGGGGGGGATCTTTGATTTGACAAGAGAGGAGAATCTTACCTGTTCATGGGTTGATTTGATTTTTGATAATCTTCTTTTTCGCCAAACCCAACTACCTTTTTTAGTTTGATGTGTGTTTTATCAAGGTAGAAACAGTATACATGTCTAGGAAGAATTTCATTTAATTTATTTTAAGACATATTCTGTTAAAATTCAGTGTGTATATGTTGTGTGTTTATTTCATTAGTTCCAAACTATATTCTCTCCAAAAAAACTCTTTAAATAAAATTTTATGAGAAAAAATATATAAATATCGTTAATATATCTTACAACTTAAAATAAATATTTAATATAATTAAAAAAATTTATTTATTAGTTTGCGTCTCTTAGAAATCAAATCAATCATCGGTGGTTCAAACCGACCCAAACCGACCCAATCTACTACTCGATTCTTCAAATAAGAATATCTGAGATTGCAATTGTTATACATATTATATATATATATATATATATATATAGAGAGAGAGAGAGAGAGAGAGAGAGAGAGAGAGAGCGAGAGGATGTTTGATGACCCTTATATATATATGTTCTTCCTCAGCTCTACCCTCCGATTTGGTGAGAGGTTGACATTTTTAGATGGTTAAAAAAGTCCTCTTGTGTGCGAAAGAACTTCTTAAATTTAAGTTATAAAATGCCGACTTCTTACACTTCGGGTCGCGCATCTTTGATTTGACGATCAGATAGATCAGTTGAGAAGACACGAATACAAATATTACAATCTTAACCGAAGATCGGACTGATAAATACATGAATTAATGCGTCGTAATCAAATTAAATATCTTTTGGCATGAGACGAGGGATTAAAAGTGAAATTAATCAAGAGTTTAGAATCTCATATTCGGCCAAAAACATCAGACGAGATGTTCTCCACTCATCGGTCACAATAAAGACTACCTCATCGGGCTAGCCGTAAACGGAGCGGATACGACGTCTTCGTATTCGTTCCGTTTAGCCAGCCGGATAATCCGTATTCGGTCCGAATCGGATACGAATACGGATCAAATATTATAAGTCGGATAATCTTCGAATTCGGAGCGGATACGGATAATATCTACTTCGAAATGTTAATTAAATATTATTTAATTAATATATTTAATAATTTACAATACATAAAAATAAAAGTATAAAATATTAAATTTATCATATGTTTATAATATTAACTTTGTATACTAATATATAATGGATAAAATTCAATCAAATTTGTAAATATAATAATTTTAAATATAAAATTATATATTATCGATGATCGATTCGAAGCAGATCTTAAACGGAGCGAAGCGGACATATCCGTGTCTGCTCAAATTAACATTCAGATGATATCCGTATCCAGATATCCGTTCCGACGGATATCTTAAATCAGATGTTATCTGCGTAAATCGATACAAATTGGGAGCGATTCTGAATTTTATCCGCGTCCGTTCACCGCCCTACTACCTCATTCTCCGGGACCATTAAGGCGGGCCCAGCTCTCGGCCCATTAAGGCCCGCGATCCGGACCGAGCATGGAGTGCTCATGTAGTGCACTGCTAGTCTGCTACCTTTGCCAGTCGAATTTCCTACATCCCGAAACTGCTCCTCAATGCGATAAAAAACAAGGACCCGGGATGCAAACGTGCGTACACGACAAGTAGCTTTGAAGCTCCGCTGGTCACGTTCATCACGTGAAACGAACAAGTTTGAACTAAATAATAATAATAATAATAATAATAATAATAATAAGTCGAATTTGAACAGATTTTGACCGAATTTGATAAATCTGTAAGTAACCCGATTAAATATTGGATCGAATATTTATTTAAAAAATAATTTATAAATATTAATAATTGTATATTTTTAAAAAATTTATGAAATAAGTCGAAATAAAATTCGATTTAAATTTCGAGTTAGATCAAATTGCATTAACGAGGCAAACTTAAAATTTCGCGGACAAGTTTTGATTGATTCCAAGCTTTATAAATAAATTCGTATTAAACTAACTTGGACGTGAACTTGGCTTTATAGCCGATGAGTTTGAACTCAAACTCGATAGGGTAGCGAAGTAAGTTTGAACAAGAGTCGGACGCATTAATTAAAAGTAGAGCTCTAACTCGAATTTGAACTCGTGTAAAATAAACGTCATGTTACTCGGCTTGAATCGGCATGTTTGCACTCCCAAACGATTACACATCAATCTTATAAAATTGTATCAAAACCAGTTACAAAGTTTACTTTGTTTTTATATCTATTATGTATAGCATAAAATGGTACTCTTGCAATGGCATATTTAGGTTAAGTATATACTCTCTCTCTCTCTCTCTAGAGTTTACCCCTACTAGAGAGTTTGAAAGGGTATCCCCCTTTCAAAATTAGGTTAGTAGTAACTCCTCTCCTGTTTTATAAATTTATTTAGGTTAAATTATACATTTTATAATTTTTTATAAAATTATAATAAAAACTTACTTCATTGCGCAACCAAACACCACATAATGATTTAATTCTATTCTATTTTTAAAACTTTTATTAAATTAATTTAAACTAAATTAATTTATAAATAAAATAAAATAATTTTATTTATATTTGATGCAATCAGAAATTTATTTTATTAGGTCAGTAGTAACTCCTCTCCTATTTTATTTTCGGGAGAGATATTAGGAGTAGGTGTCTTTATTTCCAAAAAAAATGAGGAGCAGGCATGAGAAGTGACCAAACACCTCTCTTTCTCTATTTTCAAATTTTAGGTAAAAAAATGAGAAAAAAATGCTACCAAACACCCTATAAGAATCACTATTAGCAACAGACAGAGAAATAAGACTAAGAATGACTATATTGTATAAGAAAGCCAAAAAATCACCATCCAGGGGAGCTCTCCATCGGACAGGATGCAACTAAATTAGGTTTTTCTCAATAAATTTTTTTTATATTTTTATTTGCAAAAATACCCTCTTCTTAAAGTCCTTATAACGTGTTCAGATTTTTAAATTGAGATAAAATTAATACCACCTTAACTTGAACTCTAATATTTTAATTTATGGAAAAGAGAAGTATGAACTATCCTATATCGGAGGATAAAAAATACATAGAAAATCATTTAAAATGGTGTGATTTCTATGGGTTAAGTGGAATGTTTAGATGTTTTACCAGACGGCCTGAAATTCCAGACCTGTGAATTTTTAAAGTTTATATTTGTTAACAAAGCCGAAAGCCTGAAACAATATCACAAATCAGAATCAGATGTGATGAATGAAATCACTCAAATAAATTAAATATATTATTTAAATATATATCAATAATATTAATATATATTTTAATAAAAATAATTTTATTTTAAGAGTTTTTAATAAAAAATTATAAAATTTATAAATATACATACTAAGTTATAACAAAATATTATTTACACACATAAAATAAAATTATATATTATATATTAATAAAATAAATTTTTGACTGCATCAAATATAAATAAAATTAATTAATTTTATTTTATTTTATTTATAAAGTAATTTCGTTTAAATTAATTTAATAAAAAAATTAAAAATTGAATCCAATTAAATCCTTATGTGGTGTTTGGTTGCACAATGAATTAAGTTTTATTATAATTTTATATTTTTATAATAAAATTTGTTAGAAAATATATTTGACGATCATTACGTATTTATGTTCTTAGAGTGATTTTTTGTTAGTTTGTATTTTATTTTAATATAATTTTCTTTCACGAAAATGTAGAAACCCCCCTATACACCGGCTGCCAAATGGCGGCACGGGGAGTGAAGTGAAGTGGACCCCGCTCCACCACCACCCTCGCCGTGCGTCAAGTCAAGGGTGCAAGCGACACCGTAACTCAAGATTGGGCTCCATAAAAATTAAGACTAGATTCGACTCTTACGGGGTGTTTGGTTGTATGATAAATTTTTTTGTATATTTTTATGATAAAAAATTATATTATAATAAAAAGTGAACCAACTTATGATATAAAACTATTATGTTTGGAGGGATGTGATGACAAAAAAGAGTAACTACTATTTATGACCAAACAAGGCGAGTGACCACGAGAAAAAAGAAAGTGGTGAGACTCTTTTTTGTTTAAAAAGAAAATCACTTTCAAGATATAAAATTGTCATGATTGTCTTTTTTTTGACAAAAGAATATTAAATAAAATACCAAAAAGGCATGTCCTTACAAATTAAGTCCAAAACAGAAGAAGGAAGAACAGAGATAAGAGAGGAAGAAGGGGCAGACAATGCCCATTTAGCCAAACTATCAGTAGGCAGATTTGCTTCTCTCGGAGAAAACTTGACAAGTATCCTTTTGTGACTGATCATCTTAATACATTCAAGGAGATGAATTTGTGCTTTCCATGGTATGGGGCATGTACCTTGAATAGCATCAACAACAGACTTAGAGTCAATAACAATAGTAATGAAAGATGAAGAATTCATAGCCCAAGAGCATGCCACAAAAAGGGCTTCAGCTTCCAAAATCAAGGGATCAAAGAAAGAAGATTTCCTGGCATACCAATATATCAGACAACCAGCACTGTTTCTAACAAGAAGACTAATTGCCCCAGAAGTGCCATCCGAAGCACAGTTCAGATTCACTTTCAGCTGATCTTGAGGAGGAGGTTTCCATTTAACTTGAGAGCTGGGATCAAGGAGCTGCAGCAAAGACATAGCAAATTGGGCATCTGATTGTGCAGCCTTTAAAACTGCCACGGGATCCATCAATTTATGATTAAACACAAATGCGCAATGGCTTTTCCATAACCACCGGAGGATATAAATAGCTAGAATCCCTTGCTGTCGAGTATGAGGATCAGATTTACTAGACCAAAGTAACCATGTCCGAAGTAAGGGTAAGAGATTCTTCTCTTTCCAGGCTTCCAAAGAACCAAAAGGAGATAAAAGCCAGACAGCACGACTTCAGTTACACCAGAAAAAAAAGATGATCAATAGATTCAGTGTTAGTCAAACAGAGCGTACAAACCTGATCAACGTGAGGGCAACGTTTAGCAAATTTTCTTATGATTTTTAAAAATAAAAATAAAAATCTCCATCATCAAACAATCAAACATCCCATTATGCTTTAAACAAGTGAATTTGAATAAAAATAAAATGGGTCAACTTTGAACGGACTCTTATTCGACTCGATCCACGAGTCGGTGAGTAACTCGATAAAATATTTATTTAAAAAATAAATAAAGATATCAATAAAATATGTTTATTGTTTTTATATGAAATACATCTAAATAAAATTTTATTTTAAGATTTAAATTTAGATCAAATGTAACGGAGGAGCTAAGTTCGAAGTTTTGCTAATATTTTTTGATTGATTTTAAATTTTATAAATGAGTCGGTACCAAATTTGAATTTGTACACGCAGATATCTTCGTCAAGATGGGAGGGGGTTATTGTCCGAGTTTTGTAATAACAAACCGTACCCAAAAAAATTATTGTTAATTTTATAAAAAATGAATAAAAATTTGTACTCAAATTCGAACTCTTGTCTTAGATAGATAAGTTTTTTTTCGAAGGACGACAATACCATTTCCATTCATACAAAATTAAGAAGGATACATAGTTTGCACATCCATAAAGATAAAACAATAAAAATATTAGACCGAGTCAACAAGAGAATTATCTTGAAAAAATAAATTTTCAAGAGATGATCGTACCACCACGAGTTGACCAACACACACGTGTGCAGACGTGGTTGGATGGTAGAAGTAAGAACTCCTTCATTGGAGTTAGACAACTGTGTCAAGACCGAAATATCACTCCAAACGGGAGTGGATAAAGTCCATACAAACGGTCTCAAGGGATGATTAGCGTCTAAAACGCACCTTTGGACTACTAACATCGATGACATAGAAAAAAATGAGACGGACTCAAGTAATCCGAGCTCCACAATTCCAACACAATAAAAAGATATAAAATACTCAAAAATATTTTTAACCAAAGCGTTGAAAAAGGAAGATTGGGAGGGAGGAACATCTCTCTCTCTCTGAACTAAACTGACTTCAAAAAGAGGATACTAAGATAGATAAGTTGCACCTTCTCTTCGACGACGTAGCCGGGTGGCCAAGAATGTATTGCTCCGCACGTAGTCGAGGGATCGTGCTCGACTCCCACCAGCGACTGTCTCACAAGAACGGCGAGCTCTGCCGACCCTGCCTCTGGCTGTGTGAACAGGAGGAGTGCCAACCGACCCAGCATCAGTCGGTCCACGATAAACGGCACTCGAACCAACCGGACTCACCCCGCTCGTTCGGTCGTGTCGTCTGCCCCCCTCCCCACGACCGCGGAGCTCCGTCCGTCTCGAGTCTCCTTCCCTCCGACGACGCCGCGGAGACGGGCGCGACGTGCCGCGCTCGCCCGCGGAGCAGATCTTCACCGTTCGTTTCATTAGTCGAACCCCGACCGCAAATTTAAACATAAGCCCTCGCACTTTCTCCATTTACGCACGAATTTGCCATAATCGAAGGTCATCCGGCTTTCGGGTGCGGCAGCCGGCCACGCCACCTTACTCGGCCTCTGGCATGGGAAAACTCCGGGAACACCAACCCCGTTTCTGAAATTTATGTGTCGAGGAGGACGTTTTGGCGCTGCGTTTTTAGGATATATCCATGAATCTTTATCAAATCTATCTAAAATTTTCAGGAGTAAATGTAATATTATCAGAAAAGATACATGTATAAATATTGTTGATGTACATTAAAATAAATATTTAATTTCATTTGAATTACTCGGTTTCTTCTCACCCGAAGTGTCTTTAGAAACTAATGGGGTGTTTGGTTGCACGATAATTTTTTGTACACTTTCGTGATAAAAAATTGTATTAAAATAAAAAGTGAACCAACTCATGACATAAAATTATCATGTTTGGAGGGATGTGATTACAAAAAATAGTAATTACCACGCATGGCCAAACAAAGTGGGGGACCACAAGAAAAAAGAAAGAGGTGAGACCCTCTTTTTTTGTTTAAGAAGAAAATCACTTTTAAAACATAAAATTATCATGGTTACCAAACACCTCTTTTAACAAGTTTTCTTACAATTTTTAAAAATTAAAATAAAAACCATCATTATCATGCAACCAAACACCCCATAAGTTAAGTTGATTGGTAATTCAAATCAAACTAGATCAAACTATTGGTTCGTCGAGTTGAGCTTAATGGTGAACACCCCCTCCCTCCCTCGCTGCCATGAAAACAATTTTAAAAAAATTAACGGGAGGTCCAGCTCTGATGAAGCACTTTAACCACATATCCAATGTTAGAAAATGTTTAGTGCAGAGCCTAGACTTTATAATTCATATAACTTCTGCCCAACTCTCTTTAGAGAATTGACTCGGTTGCCTCCGGGCCGGTTATGGGTGGTTTCGGTTATTCCGTGCATATTTAAATACACAAAATCACTCATTCTTAATCTATAACTATTCAAAACAAATCCAATGCCTTTCTACACGTATCAACAAAAGAAAGGACAAGAAGAAAAGAAGAAGAAGACAAGAACAAGAAATGGTCTGCTCACGGGTGCACCTAAAAAGGAAAAAAAAAGTGTCTCCGTTGCTTTGCAGCTGCCGTTGCTGTCTCGCCACCGAACGATGTTGAATCGGCCTTCCATATCCCTCTCAGTACACCGTTGGATTGTCTCAAGTTGTCAAGGGACTTAGCGCCTTCGCCATCACCTTGCTACCCTACATTGTAGGGGTGTAAATAGAATCCGATAATCTGAAATTTTGATTCGATTTCGATAAAAATTAACGGACTTGGAAACTATTTTTGTATCATATAAACTATCAAAAACGGAATTGGATATTCCGATAGTTTATCGGAATCAGAATCAAAATCAAGTGATTCCATTTCCGTTTATCTGATTTCAATAATAAATAATATAAATTAAAATAATTAAAACAAAATTAAATAAATCATAAAAATATAATATATAAATTGATAAAAATGATAAAAATAAAGTTTTAAATATTATATTAAAATTTATTAATTATATGTAAATTATTTATTTATTTTTGAATAATAATTAATATTTATCATCGAATTTGAAAATTATCGGATTCGATTTCAATTTCAATAATGAAATCGAAATCAAAATATGATGATTCTGAAATTATCGGAATCGAAATCAGAACACATTAACCTATATCGGAATCGAAATTGAATTCTGTGATTTCGCTACCGAATCCGACCCGTTTAAACCCCTAGTACATTGTCTAATATCTCCTTTCACCTTTGTTGTCTCACCACTTGGTCGGCCTTATATGATTTTCATGGCAGTAGGCGAAATCATGGATGGCTTGGGCGAGAATCATGAGAATAATCCGGGACATCCTCCGGGCAAAAGTGACAATAAAAAATAATATGGTCCGCTCAATTTGACAGAAGTTACCGTAAAAGGGTGTCTGATTAAATACATTCCATAGGTTGGGCCTGTCGACAAAAGTACGGTCCTTGGGTCTTCTATTTAAGTCGTTTCATTGGTTGGATCTCTGATTAATTTTTCCAAAAAAAGTTTTACGACACTGTTTTCTTTCCCCGCAAAGGTCAAACTGCAAGGATTACAGATGATCGATCATAAATCAGTTTAAAGAGGTTTATTTGCTAATTACCTTTCTTTTTACGGGTATTTATTCAAGTAAACCATCTCCCGAGAGACGCGGAGTGCGAGCGGGAGCGCCATTTTTAGAAAAGAACGTTAGGGACAGGTGGGGCCCGTCAAGACGAACGTTTTAATTAATCTGGAATAATAATTAGCGAGGACCTCGCGTATCCGTTCCTCGTGAGAAAAACCAAATGGGACTTGCAAGGACGAGCGCGAGCGGCACGGGAGAAGGAGGAGGAGGAGGAGGAGGAACAAGAGGAGGCGGCGAAGGCAGAGGAGAAATTGCGTACGGGACGGGGGGGAAAAGAGCAGCAGCCGCGGTGGCAGCCTCTGTTCTCCGGCGTGGGTGGCGCGGGGCTTGTCGGAGGCTCCTCATCTTCTTCTCTCCATCCGAAGGGCTCTTCTCCGCTCTGCAGATCTTCGCATCTGTTGTTTCACCGCTAGGTTTACGACATTTGCACTCGGATATAGAGAGGAAGCCGTGGAAGGGGTGGATCCTTCGGTTTTGACGAGGAGGGTCATGGTGTTGTGGGAATGGGAGGTGAAACGTGGAGGATGGCCTCGAGAGCAAAGCTAGGTAGACATGTTATGGGCAACAATGCCTAGGGACGAGGCATTTGAAGTAAATGTGGATTCGCGTTGGGATCTTGACGTAACCTTGTCGTCACTAGTTGTGAAATTGTTCAACGTCCCGAGAAGTTGGATGGTTTCTGCATAGTGATTGAGAGGGTAACCTGATCGTGCAACCAAAATGGTAATGCCAATTTATGCTGGTGCTCCAATTCTCCGCGTATAGATTGCTCAGTCTTATATCTCTTAAATGCCCTCGCTGTTGTGTAGTTCTTTGTTAGACTCCAAATTTTGTTCTGACTTCGAATTTATCAAGTTAGTTTAATTCAGCATTGGGACGTACGATGAAGGAAAACAAAGAAATGTATGTGAATTAACCTTTCTGTATCAGGTGCTGTGGATATGTTAAAAGCTTTTTCAGGGGTCCAACTGATGTCTCAAATTTACTGATCCATGCATAGATAAAATACTGGCATCATCGATAGATGATATAACGTAGTCTTCTTCATTCTGAAAAATCACGGTGCTCTGTTTTTTAGTTGGTTGCGGTGGGGAGGCACGGTATCCAGTTTAATCTGGGTCGTCATATTTCCTTCTTTCTTTTCCTGATTTTTTCCTGTTTTAAAACTGATGTGGTCGTCTCATTATGTTGGTATATATGAGGACCATGATGAGGAAGACGTAGGATGTCATTTGTTTTTGGCAGAATTTCGATTGTATAGCGTTCTACGTACGTTCATTTTTTGATCTTGCAATATTATGATTTACAACAGGCCATTCCGGCCCATGTTACTGTGGGATCGTTTGTTTGGGTCGAGGACCCCGAGGCCGCCTGGGTAGATGGAGAAGTTTTGGAGGTCAAAGGTGATGAAGTTAAAGTGATTTGTACATCTGGGAAGACGGTGAGTGCTTCCTCATTGAGCATCCTCCTTTGAGTGATTAACCTTTTTTGCCTGTACGGAGGAATCAAAGCTCTTTTCTTCCTGAAGTACTATCTTTACTTTGGTTGCAATTGAGTTCCTTTGAGGTTTCAAGTGAAGTTATAGCTAATTTTTTGGAATCCCAGCCTTTTGACTACCTTTTCAAGGTCTTACTTCAGGTCACCACTCAACTATCAAAAATATATCCAAAAGATGCTGAAGCTGCACCTTGTGGTGTTGATGACATGACGAAGCTTGCATATTTGCATGAACCAGGAGTTCTGCAGAACATGAGGTCCAGATACGACATGAATGAAATTTATGTGAGCTTCAATGTTCCCTCGTTCTATTGTCTATATTTTTATGTGATGAGATTATCAAATTACATCTTTTTGCAAGCCAAAGCTGTAGCTCTTTAGATGATGGGCAAATAACCTACTTGCCACGTAATGGTTATGGAAACACTGTGTCATGTTTAACTTTTTCACCAGACATACACTGGGAGCATATTGATTGCTGTGAACCCTTTCCGGAGACTCCCCCATCTCTATGATAACCATATGATGCAACAGTATAAGGGGGCCCCGTTTGGTGAACTGAGCCCACATCCTTTTGCTGTTGCAGATGCTGCCTACGGGTAATCCTCTGTTTCAATGGCATTATTTTGATCATAGAAATATTCATTCTGTATTAAGCTATGGATGAAATATGTGCAGATTAATGATTAACGAGGGGATAAGTCAATCTATTCTAGTAAGTGGAGAGAGTGGGGCAGGTAAAACAGAAAGCACAAAAATGCTCATGCGTTATCTTGCACATGTTGGTGGTAGATCTGGAACTGGTAGGCGGACTGTGGAGCAACAAGTACTTGAGGTCAGTACACAATGGTCGTGGGAGAAATTAGGAGAATATGATTCTACACCACTTGTTTTGAAATGGATGGAGAATTAAACTATTAATTATTAATACACAATGACCGTTTCCTTTTCTGTTTCCTTTTACAGTCAAATCCTGTGCTTGAAGCATTTGGAAATGCAAAAACAGTCAGAAATAACAACTCAAGGTGCAAATTTAAAAAATTCATTTCTATTTGTCCCATCAATTATATATGCTATTTTTATTTTTCCAACAACATCTATAGCATGTGCCCATTAGTGACAAATAACACCATTTATTTGGAATCAGCCGTTTTGGCAAGTTTGTTGAGATTCAGTTCGATCAGAAGGGTAGAATCTCAGGAGCTGCAATCAGGACATATTTGCTTGAGAGGTCTCGTGTCTGTCAAGTATCTGATCCTGAGAGAAATTACCACTGCTTTTACATGCTTTGTGCAGCACCGCCTGAGGTGATATTACTTGGACAAGACTTACTTCTTAACTTGTTTTTTTTTCTTTCAAGTGGTTTCTCTGTTGCTGCAATGTGAGATTCACTTGAATGGTTGTCATTTGAACACTCATGTTTCTTTTATTTTCTTTTCTTCTACACGTTTGTGACAAAAAAATGCTAGTAGTAGATCTCCACTTTAAATTAATATAGTCAATTTCAGATGAAAATGAAACTAATGATTGAAAACTGAATTCAACCTGGTAATTTCACAATGAGGTACACTCTGGGATATAATAGTCAATTAACTGTGTATCCAGATAAGCTAGTTGGTATGTAGAACTATTAAATGGTTAATTAAATGAGTTTAAAGATAACCTAGTATGTATTTATAACATTTTAATTGGTATTATCACCTTTATTCAGTCAAGTGCCGTTCTACCTTATTGGTTTTATTTTTGATAGCAGTGGGGCAGGAGCAAGCTTCTCTATACCCCTTTTCTGCTTCATGATGTAGCCATAAAGTCATGTTTTATATGATTATATCATATTTTATTTTATTTTGCCTTTAAAAGATCGTACTTTTCTTGCGACTGACTACCAAATAGAGTTTCAGATCTAGTGATCCGCTTCCAAAAAGGTTTCAGATTCAAGAATGCCATACAACTACCAAATTTAAGATCAATTATAATCGGTTATGTTTGGATTTATTTTATTTGTTTGCATAAATTTTATGAAGGAATTGACTTTATAGTTACAGTTCATACTTAAATAACTCACGGTTGTATAAACTAGTCTGTTTCCAGCATAACATATAATGTGTTGGGTTCATAGAATATCATATATTCTTTACTTTTATTTATTTTTATTTTTTGTTTTCTGAGGATTAGAACAAAACTAGGATAGTTTTCATGAATAAATCTTTTGCTACTTGATCTCACGTTTATTTTTTTTATTTGTTAACTTAGCAATCAAATATACTTGCAGGCAATGTGCACTTGTTAGGTCTCTACTTCTTTTCTTTATGAGAAAACCTTGACTCTAGTACCTAGACGTTATTTATTAGTAGCAAACTTTGGAGCAATATCTTAAAAACTCATTTTATTAATTTTTATATTATAATGTTTTTTATGTTTATGAAAAAATATGATGTGGTTTAGCCCCATATAGGAAAAGTCTGGGCTCTGCCATTGCCTTATAAAGTAGTGGATTCTCATGTAGTATTCTTAATAGATTCATTCTTTTGTCCAATTTATGTAGGCACTCAGGATGGTTTTCTTGTTCTTTCATGTAAAGGCTCTCATGCTTTAGATGATATCTTTGTATGTTCCTTCTCTTTTACCCATATTTACTTAATCTTCAACACATTAGATAGTGTGCCCATTTTTTGGTGAGTAAGAGCCTACTGATATGTAGTTCCCTTGAGAGGGTATAAAGCTAGGTGGAGTCTAAAAGGAAAGATGCTCCCTAGGTGATGAGTAGAAGGAAGAGGTATCCTAAAATAGAGGTGACTATTTAACTAAAAATTTTCTATTAAAACACCTTTATTATACTAAAACAGCAATATCTTCTTGATTGGAGTGAATCTATATGCACAATTCTCAATACTTCTGTCCATCCATGCAGGCATAAAAAACTTGTCTTCATCTTGGATATGCTACCAGATGCTCTGGGGAAGTCGGAATAGATTCCTGTTTTCACTCATCCATTAGGTAAAATCAAATAATAAGATGGAAAGTGGCAGGGTAAACAAGAGTAGAATTTGTTTCAGTTGAAGCTTTTATTGTTTGAGAAGTAGCTGCACATTCATGCCCAAAATAAGCATTTTTCAGCCCAACAGGAAAAAAAAACTCTTATTCTTGCAGTAGGCAATTCATACACAAGCCCTTCATTCACAAAAAATTATCTGCTCTTCCTGGTACTCGCAAGTGCCTTTCTTTGAGCTCTTCCAAGTTCCAACTTCCCCAAAAAGTCTCCCATGTCTTGTAAGAATTTAAGTAACAAGAAGAGGTAAAGTGTTCTTTAAAATTAACATATATTGGCATGGCGAGATGACCTCCACATGATTGGGCTTTGATTGCATTAATTGAAGAGATTAATCTTATCCATTTTGCCAACATGATATTACAAAGTTCGCTCAGTGAATCATTTTCAATTATGTTGGCTAGTGATATTTTGTACATATCAATATCTCATGTCATAAACTGTTTTATTTTTTCATATATTCCAGAAATATCTGATTTTAGTAATGATATTAGGACATTACCAAATACAAGCTGGGAAATCCAAGAACATTTCATTACCTTAATCAATCCAACTGCTATGAGCTGGATGGTGTTGATGATTCCAAGGAGTACCTGGAGACTAGAAGGGCAATGGAGGTTGTTGGAATCAATTCTGATGAGCAGGTAGTAACTCCAAACGGTGTCCTGCATTTAGTGTACTAGATTCTGCTACTACATATATCAATATTATTTTGAATTTTAAATTACTCACCTTTAAAGCACTGGCTTTCTGCATAGCTTGAAGCTGAAGAGAAAAACACTACAGTAGCCAGTGTTTCTTGATTGTGCTTAGAGACCATCGATTGCCTCTACCATTTTATTTTCAACTCCAATTTCAGGATGCTGTTTTCCGTGTGGTGGCTGCTGTTCTTCACTTAGGCAACATTGAATTCACAAAGGGGGAGGAAATTGATTCATCTATGCCAAAAGATGAGAAATCTGTCTTCCATTTAAAAGTTGCTGCCGAACTATTGATGTAAGCATAATGCTTTCCACTGCATGACATTTGAATCTTGCAGACATTCACTGTACCTTTGTACTTTTCAGGTGTGATGCTAAGGCGCTTGAGGAGTCTTTGTGCAAACGTATAATCGTTACACGTGATGAAACTATAACAAAGAGCCTTGATTCAGAATCAGCTTTGTTAAGTCGAGATGCCCTGGCAAAGATTATTTATTCACGCTTATTTGATTGGTCGGTAATTCGACATAGAAGGTGCCTTTTCTTCTATCAAATGCTGCTCCCTTCTTATTTTAAAACAAGGTTATTCCTGCAGGATTGTCAATAGGATAAATAATTCTATCGGTCAAGATCCTGAGTCCAAATTCTTGATTGGGGTTCTGGACATCTATGGATTTGAAAGTTTCAAGACAAACAGGTGCTTAGCTGGTATGCTTTTTATTTTTATCATTTGTCAAAATGAACTTGTGGAAAAGTTTTATGTGGCATAATAACTCTGTGATTCATGTTCTATTTTTGCCTTGATTAAATGTTTTACCATCTAGGGAATCTATGGAAGACCTATTGTAAGACTCGCATAGTACTGAAACTTCCATTCAGGTCTCAGCTTGTGAGACCACAAAACAATAAGCATGGTTTCGGATGATGATACTGGAATGGAATTGCACATTTGTTCAAGCATTAGCTTTATTCCTCTTTTCCAAGATGCCTCTTGACCTATTGTGAGACTCTCTGGATGTAAGAGTAAATAGTAATGAAACTTTCATTCAGGTCTCGGCTTGGGAGACCAACAAAACCATAAGCATGGTATCAGAAGCTGAATACTGGACTGGAATTGGACATTGTTCAGGCATTGTCTTTGTTGTCTTTTTCTTCCAAGATGCATCTCAGACTCTCATTCAATCTTATAGTGATAGTGCCTCCCTACAATCATGAATCAACTCTTGACCCCTTTTTACTTTGTTACTATGCTATGTAGTAGTGACATTTATGGGAAACAAGGTTTGGAAGATATTTACCATTAACAGATTGTTACTCAAATTGACAAGCAAGAAGAAAGAAATGTCTATGAGGGAATGATCGATGATTAGATCAATCTCACATATAGGAACATATTCGAAGTTTTCTTTTCCCACAAGGCCACAACATCACAAAGTTACTATCACTTATTTAAAATGAACAACTACTAGTTGTAGACTGGTAGGAGTTGTTAACCTCTCCTCCATGTGTAAGTTTGATATTCACATACATCCTAAGGAAGATAAGAATGACTTAGCAGCATTGACAGGCATGTATTTACTTTGCAAATGATTTATATTTCTTTTCACACTAGAGAGTGCTGAAGAGAGCCTGTTCTTATATCCATATTGTATAAAGTAGCAGGCTCTTACCTTTGTAATGATCCACTTTTTAGAATATTATCTGGGCAAGTTTCTTTTCTTCTTTGCTTCTTGTTCCATGTTCTGTGCTTCTATCCTTATCTTGGTTTTCAATGAACTTTGGCTCTTTAAACCGTCTTCCAGATATGATTCAGAGAATCGACTGATCCAGATTCAAACATGGGCCAATCTGATTGGTGGTTGGGAGGGGGGCAAGGGGGCTCTAACCCACCCTTGGATTCCTATCTGAATCGGCCACTGATGGCGGTCCACCATGTACCTCAGATCCAATGACCTGAGTCATCAGATAAGCGATACCAGATCTAGGAGACCAAATATAATATCGTATTAGAACTTGATATCTGACTGCCTTCCCCACCCGAACATGCAAGCACCCCTGCGGCGGTGCCGTATCAGCACCAATTTGACCCCAAAATGGTCCGATCGGACTGAAATCTAACATGGAATCCATCTGTCATAATTTTTTAGGTTTTTATTTTTTCTGTTTTCTTAAGAACTGATCCGGACCACTTCTGGATTGGTTTTTCTTCTCAGAATCTACCTATTCAGCCAATCTGATCCAAATCAAATCAGAATTGGTACTAGCCGATCCGCCTCTGGTCTTTGACTCTGATCCTTCCATTTTTGCTTCTAGATAAACTTCTCTATGAGATTAGAAACAAAACCAAAAACTAAGAACCAACTCCAATTCAAGTGCACCATCACTTTTTAAATGTTTGGAGTTTCCCGTGCTTTGAACTTATTGAGATGACAACAATCTCTTTACCTGACTAGCATCATTTCAACAAACCTACAAATATTCTGGAAGAGGATAGTAGTGGTAACATTTTTATTTTTGAAGAAAATAAGTAATCATTATAGGCGTAAAAGTCATTATAGGAGTAAAACTTTTGAAAAGTAGATCATATAAGAGAGAAAGACAGCCCATAAAAAAAGAATGTGTATACACTAAAATTAACACAACCAATTCTTCAGAACACCAACAAGACTACATGTGATTTCTAGAATGCAAACAAAATGTGCAGCTCAAAACCTCTAGTACATAAACTGGAAAAGTCAACACACTTTTTGAGTCTTGGCTTTATCGCAAATATCTCTAGTTTCTCTATATAGTCATACAAAGGGATCGTAAAAGATATCCATCTAAATATGAAGATGTGCCTTAATATTTTGAGTGTCTATGATCTTTAACATGGTATTAGACTACATGATTCAGTATTAGATCGTATGCATGCATATCTCATGTTTCTGAACTATATATAGTCATACAAAGGAAGCGTAATATTTTGAGTGTCCTTTAGCTTTAACATGGTATAGACTACATGATTCAGTATTAGACCTTATGCACGCATATCTCATGTTTCTGAAATACACGATGAAGTCCAAAAATATTCACCTACATGTGAGGGGGTGTGTTGAAATAATTCGAGATGGAAGATATGAAAATATACACCTAGATAGAAAATTTTGCTTACTCAGTTTCTTGCTTTAAGGTTTCAAGTTGATGAAGATCTCTTAAACAGTACCTTACAAATCAGCTCAAATTAACAGTCATAGTCCTTGTTAAAGTAGCCAGATGTGAGAAATATAAAAATAACCATCTGAAGATAAAAAATATTTACTCTATTCATTACTTTCATATTTTAATTTATATAAACCAATAATTTCATCATGACATCAGAACCCCATCATTCAATGTGGCCCTTGTGTATGTGAAACTCATGACTGACCCTTGTGACAGAGCCTCTCCTAAAATGGATGGCCTAGACGTGAGTGGTGTGCTAGAATAGACTGCATGAAAATCTAAATAAATGATGAGAACATAAAGGAGTGACTACCTTATTCATTGCCTTAAGATTTTAAAATAAGTATCCTAATGACTTTAACACTCATAAAATATTTAATGTCAATTATTTAATTTTGTTTACATTCAAATTGATTTTTGGTTATCTTTTGTAGTGGTTTAAACTTTGAATGTTGTATTGAACTACTCTATTTCCTTATGTAGTACTTCAACAAATTATTGTATTACTATATGTATTACCATAAAGTTTCATGATAAGCATGTTGACAATCAACTATACATCTTGATGAGAATGAATAACAACTCTAACTAAACAGGTTACTTGTATAAGACAAAAAATTAAAGAATAAAAAGTAACTACTTTCAACGGTCCAACATGTTTTGGATTTATCAAGTTACCTCAGTAACATCTGGCATACCTGCGTGCTCAGGCAAGCACCTTGCTTGCCTTTTTGATATGAAGAAAGTTGCCTAGACACCTTGCAGGCTGATGAGATACATGTATGGAGACCCTCTAGCCTCTTGTTTCCTTAAATGTTTCTTGTTTCTTTTCTCATGGTTTTTTTCCTTAATCCTTCAGATTTTGATGTTGAGGTTTGAACCATGTTTCTTGCTTTCATCTCTCCTTTTGCTTCTCTTGTTGGCAACTCTGCTGGTGATTAGTTTTTGGTACCGTGCGTATCCAATTTTAAACCCTACTGATTTGTTGAGTTAATGGTGTTACATATTTTACTCATCTATGTTTTTTTATCATACTTCACTTTCTATTAAGCAAAAAAATGGTGGTTATCCATTGCTGATTGATAAAACTAATCTGCTTCAGCTTTGAGCAATTTTGCATCAATTTAACCAATGAGAAGCTGCAACAACATTTTAATCAGGTAATATACTAAATGGACCGTCATATTTTTGAAAACAACTAGTTATGCCTTTATTTTGCCTCCTTTATAACAGCATGTTTTTAAAATGGAGCAAGAAGAATACACAAAAGAAGAAATCAACTGGAGCTATATTGATTTTGTTGACAACCAAGATGTCCTTGATCTCATTGAAAAGGTTTGTCTTTATGTACTTTCATGATGCTTTAAGTTTATCAAATAGTGTTAATGCTTTCTAACAACCTGTTTAGTAACAGTAATAAATGCCTCTAGAACCAACTAATTTTGAAATTGATATTGATATAAATCATCACAAGGTGTTTGTCTATTAATATCAATTTTGAAATTTTTACTACAAACCGAGCAATGAATTGTACTACAAATGTTCACGTGTGTCAATTTTGTAATACTCTAATTCTCTAGAAATATCAATTTCAAATTTGATATAGTAGCATTTTTAATACTCCCAAAGAGGGCATACAAATTTGTATTTTAAGCACCAAAGTTGCCATATGGTGAATTTAAACATCTCAGATTATCTGAAGATTTTTTACCTTTTCACTTCACTTTAATGTAAACACTGTGCTTTGGCATATATATTTGTTGCCTTTCTTTCAAACGTTTATCAGATGTCAACCAAACTGTATTCACCATTTAATATAATAAAGAATATTTTATTCAAGAAAACTAAATGTCATATTATAGAATGCATAATTGGCAATTTTAGCATTGTAGTTGGGCAGCATGAGGCCGTATGCATTATATTTTAAATAAACCTTCCAAATATCATATGCCTAACACAGGCATAGGCATAGCAGCTTACTTATGTATCTGTTATCCTGCTAATAAAAGCATATACACCATTGACTTTGACATTGTGATCCTAGAGAAATAAAAGCAATCAAAGGTTTGCGTGGTGTGGTTGTACTGAGCCAGTCTCTATGGCTCTTCACCTGCTGCTCTTTTGTCATGTAGACCAAGGTGTGCAGGACTGGGATAGGGATTGGGTCGTCCCGACCAAATCCAACCGGGTCAGGACTCAAGTTGGTTGGGATCCATTCCAATAAAAATAATTTATTACTTAAAACTCTAAAAATTAATACAAAATTATAACTTTTATTTTACTTAAAAAATATTTAAAAAATTTTAAAAATTTATATATTTTTATAATCAATATATATTATAAGATAATAAAAAATATTAAAAAATGAAATGCCTTCTGCTTCCCACACATGGGAAGCACGAAAGGGGGCTCCACGCACCCCTTTTTCTTGTTTTTGTAGAATCGTGGGGGTGGGTTGGTGACCTGGTTGGGCAGGGTCCCGACCATGTCACATAACCTGGCCCAAGGTCCGAAGCAGGTTGGAAACCTGGAGTCAAGACCGGGCTGATTAGCCTAAAAACTGACTGAGTCAAGCTTAGGTCGTGACCCAGGTCCCGACCTGCATTCCATGACATAGACACTACACATTATTAATTGAAAAAGATATGATAGTTGGCATGCAAAAACTAATTCAGATCCTTGGTAATCTTTGCTCAGAATAATTAAATTCAAAATGGCTTCCACGTGCAGTAAATGGTCTAAGTACCAACAACAATGGCATTTTTTAGAAGTACTACATAATTTGAGATGGCAGTTTAAATTACCTTGTATTCTATTAGTAAACTACAATCATGGTATGCTTCCCAGGTGAAAGGTCTGATCAAATGGCATGGTCCCAACTCAAATGTCTTTCTATTTTGGTCAGGATCAATGATAGCACATCGGTGGAGATTTATGTTCTCAATAGACAATATAATCTGGTCTGATAAATTGACCAAATTAAAAGTTGAGAGACTTTTTTATTGATGGCCTAGCATGAGATGGTTAAGTTTTACGGAGCCAAGTGTTTGCCCAAGACATTTTTGAACATTAACACTATTTTTATTTTGAGATATGGAGTGGATAGAACAAAAAAAAGGATTAAATTATTCGCATTTGACTTGTCATGGAAAAATGATGAAGTTTGGATTAAGTTATTTAGGTTTGTATTGCCATGGGGTAATGATGATTTTTTTAAGCTGGTCAAAGAATTGTGATTGGAGTTTCCTAGAGGCCATAATGTGAGACCAAACCTACTTTGTAAACAAAGATGAATCAGGTGCAAGATGAAGAAAAAAAGAGTTCAACATTCTCTAGAATTGATGCAGGCTGCAGCTCTGGTTAGAAGTACAATGATCGCGGAATTGGAATAGAGACCCAAATCGGTAGGGATCGGATGGGGAGAATCCAAAGTTCTTCAAAAAGCCCTAAAAGTGTAAAAAAACACAAAAAAGAGCCTAGATTGCATTCTGATCCGATATAGGATCTTTTGGGGCCAATTTTAGCCTCAAAATGGGCCATATTAGGGCGCCGTGGCATCTTCCTCACCCGATATCTGATGACTGCACAATGGTCCCAATATGGCTAACTTATGGATACGCCATATCAGGTCCCGATATGGCCAAATCTGATAACCCTACAGCCGCCGCAGTGGCTGCAGAAGCCCCAATTCTTGCAATTTGACTGATTCCAATCCCGATCTAGCCCAAATTTGGCCGATTTCAGCTGATACTGCTGGGATGTCAGCCTGGATTGTGTCTCCAGGCTGAAATTGGATCCTAAAGGGCCAATCCGATCAGGGAATTGGCCAATTTTGCAATCCATGGAATAAGCACTATTAGTCTTGAGTGAACAAAATATACTCTGAAGAAGGTATGGCTGATGAAGGATAAACAAAAGAAATGGTCTTTGATTGGAAGAATCAAGTGGGAACAACATGCAAGAAGTTGGTTGCGAGAGGGTGATTGACATACCAAGTTCTTACATGTGACTAGTGTAAGGAAATGGCTTAATAGTAGTAATTCTCTAATTATAGCGTGCAAATTAATGTTTGGGGAAGAACAAGTCATTAAGAAGATCACTATTTTTCATTCAAAACTATTCAAGGATGACTTGGATTGGGGACTGCTGCTCAATTAAAGATTGTCTAACAGGCTATCGGAGGAAGATCTGACAGATCTTCAATTTTGCTACTTAAGTTCTTTCTTAGGAATAAGAATAGATAAGCATATGGACTTTCAATTAAGAAGCAATATTTTTTCCATTTTCTCCACTGCTTTAATGCAGCTAAAAATGATCACAAGGACTATAAATTTTCTCACACTCTAAGTCAGAGAATTTGCTGAAAGAGTTTGAATCAACAAATGGTCTTCAAGCCTTCCTCTTTCTTTAAGAACCTATCATAAAATTCCCAATGCGGGATGAGGAGCCTAAATCCATTGAGTCATATAAATTGACTGGCTAGACCAACTTAAATGGTCCAAACAGGGCTAAATGATGGGTTAGACTGACTGAACTGGTTTGATCCAGTTTGATCTGGTTGGCCAAATCAGTTTGGATCTATTTGGACTTGGATGGATCAGCTGAATCAGCTTACTATTGCCTTAACTGGTCTCCGCTGATGAGCCAATTAGGCTGACCTGCCTCAACCAGGTTGGGACCCATTGGGTGGAATAGAACGAGACTGCTCTTGTCTGTCAATGAGAAGAAGCTCCTAGGTTGGCAATTCCACATTGACTATAGTGTCTTATCTATAATAAACATTGTTTAAACTTTTACAAGTTTTACGGGAAGAAAGATAATCTTGTTTGAAACAACTTTCATTAGGTAGCAAAAACTAATATGACTGAAAAATTGCATAAAAATTCATGTACCATAATTCTGCACAACATGCATCAATTTGTACTAGCTTTAGTAATATTAGAATTACTCTCTCCCTAGTCCTCTAAATACAATGATTTTAAAACTGAACCTTTTCAAACATAATGTAAAATCATATGGAGGAATTTTGGTCTAAACTAAGATCAACACATATAGGTATTCATGTTGTAATTTTGGATGCATCTTGGGACTGGATGAATCAGAACATACATAGTCAAGCACCCTGTCTTCTTAGTTGAGCAATACAAGGCCCAAGACCACCCTCTTGTTTCCACACTTTAGAGCTATTACAAGGTCTTCTTGACACCAAGAGGGTTAATGGAGGTTGCCCTCAGCTATCCTTAGTAGCTTTTCCTCCTCCTCCTTTGAAATGGCTCTATGCCTTGTTAAGCTCCTTCAACACTTTGTGCTCAGCCACTTATCCCTCGAGCTATCTTTTAAATATATTGCATCTAGAAGCAACTTAGACAGCTCACATCACTCCTCAGTGCACAACCATCTTTCTTGACACCCGTAGTAGCTCTCTGATGTCACATGGTTTGAGGAGAATCTATATTTTAGCCTATGGTAGCTTCTCACAAAAGCTTCTCTTATATTTAACACTCACATAGTCACACCACCATGTAAGAACTTATAAATTCATTAGCATTTTGACATTTGAAAAAATATATCTTGGAAGGACTAGAAATATACATATGACCTTACTTTATCTAAATTTACTCACTATACAGAATTTTATATTTTAATTAATCTATCATGCCTACCCAACTTTTCACAAATACCAATTTTCACAGATTTTGGTCCTTGTCTTCCAATTAACAAAACTTATCCATTTAAATTTCTTAAACTATAAATCATACAAATAAAATGTTATGATCCATTTGAGTCCAAATGTAATGTAGTGATACAGATCTGTAAGATAATATTTAATATTAATACCACTTTCAAATTTGTGTCATTAACTTTCTTCAATTTTGGTCAAGGGACTCGTGCAAGTCATGCAGAATCATTGGCATTCACATCAATACAACTAATACACTACTTAACATTAATATTATATTTCAGAATATGACCTATGGCCAATACAATGTACAAACTTGCATAGCATTTCTAGGACCCTAAACATCACAACTTACAAATAAAACTTCTAAATATTCCACAGCATGTTTAAAACCTCGAGCAGAACATCCTTCTTGTTAGACAAGGAGATCTTGATGAAGTTGATGCTTGTGTGTCGTTCTCTTAATTCATATTCTTTTTCTTTCTATTCTTGCATAGAGTGTAGGTAGGTGTGAGTTTTAGAAAAGTCAGTAGGCTGTCATATTAATTATATATGTTTCCATACATACTTAATAAGATAATAATATGCATAGACATGAAACTTTGTTAGAAATCATTAACAATGGTAATGATACTTAATTTCAAACATCATGGATGAGAGCTTATTAATAAACCCATGCGAATCATAACAACATGGCACTAGTTAAAAAAAAATTTCATGAAGGAACTTGGTGCTTTGAAAACTTATACTTGATGCTAGAGGAAGGACCTGGATAGTACAATTATAAGTTACTTGGTATATGAGTGCTGGATTAGTCACCTCCTCCCCCATGTGAGCCATAGACACAATATTTGGCATCATCTCTTGCGTAAGACACATAGAAGAATCTTAAGAAATGGTTGTGAACAAAAACTTGGATAGAACATCCATAAACACTTGAAATGTATGTCAGATTAATTACCATCTCTCATACTAAGTATTTACAAGGGTCAACCTTAGACTCAAAATTCAACATTAGCTCTTGCTTAGCACAAATATAGGCAATCATGTGAATTGGATATATGGAATATATAAAATAAACATATTCACTTTAAAGATGAGCATTATGTCTTAGAATGCTTCTCAATCATATATCTGATAGACAGGATAGTTGCAAACATATCAATCAAATTGATATATCCAGAATGATCAAATATAATGATAAAGATGTAATAACTGGAAAACTGGATAATAGAGACAATAATAATAGGTATGATGGTTGTATAGGTACGATATGAATCACATATGCATAATCAATAGAGACCAAGCTTAAGAATCATCATCTATAATTATGCAGTATAAGAATAGAGGTATAAGAATTGATGAATAAATACCATGACAATAGATATCACAATCATATAGACAAAGTATGGGTCATATATGCATAACGGATAGAGAAAACCATTATAAAACATATCAGTAAGATAGATCTATCAGTAATCATTAGATATAATTATAAAATAGATAATATATATAACAACTTGAGAGTAGAGTAGCTATAATAGACAGGACAATCATATAAATAGTGTAAATCACATATACATGGATAAAATGAGAATATAATCGAATGTAGACTTGCATACATGATACTCATAATGCTTGTAATAATTCAACTAAATGGTTGTAGCATGTGTCTGGCAGATAGGTGACTTGTCTCCTAGGATGGTGGTGAAATAATTGTTGATTTTGACAACACCTCTAGACCAGATGATTGATGACCTATAAAATTAGTAGAGGCTCCTCTCAACTGAGCAATTAGTGACCAGTGAATCTAGTAGAATCTTCTCTTAACCAAGAGAGGGACAGGTCTGGTACAACACCCTCCTAGTTATTGCCGCATTATAGATGAGGTGGCTAACTGATCCACACAAGTTTCAGAGATTATGGCGGCGGCAGTGCTGATGATGGGTTTTCATTTTCTTTAATGCAAACACCTACGATGTCACATTAAGGACACAACCACCCAGGACGTCATGTTAAAAAACTTAGTATCTAAGTATTATTTAATATCATAAATGCATAGGGTGGCGTTTTATTAGCCACCAAGTCTTGTAGATGGCTACTTGCTGTCCCAATGCCATGTTCTAGGATTTTTATTTTTATTAAAAAATCACAATTTTTGAAGATAGCTGTTTGGCCACTTGGTGTGAATGCGCCCTATCACTAGGGCTAGTTCATATCTCACCTTGGCAGGGGGCACATTCGGGAGGGCTCGTGTCCTGACTCCCCACTAAGGGTTGTGTTCTGAACACACCCTCTAAGAGGGGCACACTAAAGGCAGACCCTCGATATGCCTAGTTTTCACTATTTTTTGTCTGAATTTCTTAATTAACATAATATACTTAGTTAAGTTGTATTTTTATAGTTAGTTATTTTAGCGTGGGATGCTAAATATAACCTTTATGTTTCTTAATAACCCTTTTGGATATTTTGGAACATCCAATTCCATCTTGCGGTTTTTGGCAAAAGTCCAATTTAACTTTGATACCTTCCATGTTCAAGTAAAAAAGCATCCAAAATTCATAAAAATTAAGGGGTGTTCGGTTGCTCTCTAATTTTTATACACTCTCATGATATAATTTTTTATTAAAATAAAATCTAAGATATATAAAGATATAAAATAATTATGTTTGGTGAGGTATGATAACAAAAAGAGTGGGGCCATGTATAAACTATAATAGGTGAAGGACCATAAGACGAAAGAAAAGTCTCACATTTTTTGTCCAAGGAGGAATATTTTATAAACATATATTTTTCAATGATTATCAAACATCTTTTTAACAACATTTGTTACAGAAACAAATTTTTGACAATAATTCAAGTTGTCATGCAACCAAACAACTCATATGGTCATGCTTAACAACTATAAATAATGACATGTATGAGTTGACAAATTATTAGATATCTCTAATTTTGTGCCATGTTATGACATCATTGATATCTTGGAATTTAGATCATATTAATCTCTCATTTCTCAGTTAGTAGGACATTTTTGGGGTACAAAGAGATGTTTACTTCTTGTACATATTCACCAATGAGGCTGTTATGGTGACAGCCCGACATACAGCCATCAGACTCTGTCTCTAACTTGGTCTTGCAAGAGAACATTTGTCTTTTTGTTGTCAACTATATGCTATTTTGTTCACTTCAGTCTTCCACTAATGATATGATTCATTTGTCTTGAATTTCAGAAACCTGGTGGAATCATTTCTCTTTTGGATGAGACTTGGTGCGTATGTGAGCTTCTATATGTTCTCCAAATGTATATGATGGTCTACTTACTGAATACTTGTGTGAATATAGTATGCTTCCAAGGACAACACATGATTCATTTGCCCAAAAGCTATACCAGACATTTAAAAGTCATAAACGTTTCAGAAAACCAAAATTGGCTCGGTCTGACTTCACTATCTGTCACTATGCTGGTGATGTAAGAATATTATCTCCAACACATACTGTTCTGTAGCATCTTAAAACATTTTTTAAACATCATAATTCTCTATGCTTTATCAGGTTACTTACCAAACTGAGCAGTTTTTAGACAAGAATAAGGATTATGTTATTGCAGAGCATCAGGCTCTTCTTTGTGCCTCCCTTTGTCCTTTTGTCTCTGGACTATTCCCACCACTTGCAGAGGATTCATCAAAGTCTTCAAAGTTTTCTTCTATAGGCTCAAGATTCAAGGTTTGGTCAAGCATATTTCTCATTCATGTTTAACGCATCGAAGAAAAATTTAATGTAATTCATTCTTGCATGTGTCTCATTATGCAGCAACAACTGCAAGCTTTGATGGAGACTTTGAGTGCCACAGAGCCGCATTATATCCGATGTGTGAAGCCTAATAATCTTCTCAAACCAGCAGTTTTTGAAAGCATCAATGTCCTCCAGCAGCTACGTTGTGGAGTAAGCTCATTATCTTGCTGTATCTTAATATTTGTTGACTCATCATTCTTTGTTTAAATGATTAAATTTCCTTATTAAAACTTTGTGCAATAGGGTGTAATGGAAGCAATTAGGATTAGTTGTGCAGGCTATCCAACCAGGCGTACCTTTTATGAATTTATAAACAGGTTCTGTGTTCTTGCACCTGCAATTCTGGCGGGAAGGTAAATCCAAGATGAGTAATTAGTTGGCAATATAGTGTTGTTATTTTCCTTCATAATTTTAGAAATACCTATGTTTCAGGTATATTTTATTTATTCATATTCTTATGCATATTTCCTTTACCCTTATAGTTATGATGAGGTCACCGCCACAAAAAGGCTGCTAGAAAAGGTGGATCTCAAAGGTTATCAGGTATGTTAATTGAGAAGTGAATACCAAATATGATGTAAACACAGGGTAGAAAGTGAAGTTACATTCAGTTCTTGACCTTTTTATCTTATTATTTATCTGTATGAGTGTCAGTTTTTGATACTATTTTTATCTCTTTATACATTGAATTGACCACTTTATAGTAATTTATTTCTTCGCAGAGAAATTCCATCTTTCATTCAGTATTTGATCATTTTAGTATACAACATCAAGATTTAGATCACCTTTACTGGTTGTATCAAAATCTATGCCATATGATGTTTTGTGTTCTACTTCTCTGTCTATCGTAAAACTCATAAAAAACCAGGCCTGGTTGGTGCGATGCGGACCACTTTTATTACCAGCATGCAACAACTCTCTGAATGGATCATTTTTGCTTTCTCAGGTAGGGAAGACAAAGGTGTTTCTTCGAGCTGGTCAAATGGCTGAACTTGATGCTCGAAGAATTGAAGTTTTAGGAAGATCTGCTACCATAATCCAAAGGAAAGTAAGAACTTATTTGGGCCGACGATCGTTTATTTCACTCCAGAAGTCAGCCATCTGGATACAAGCTTTATGCAGAGGTAATTAAGCCTTCCTTCTTAGGCATCATTGCTTAATCATATATTAGCCCTATCAGTGTAATATATGTGTGCCTCATTCAGGGGAATTGTCACGGCAATTCTATGAAAGAATGCGCAGACAAGTAGCTTGCCTGAGAATCCAGACATGGTCACGCATGTTTATTGCGAGGAAAACATACAAAAGATTGGCTTCCTCATCCATCATTATTCAATCTAGCGTGCGTGGAATGGCTGCTCGTAAGGAACTATGTTTCAGAAGACAGACAAGAGCTGCCATGATTATTCAGGTTTGATGCATGCATCAAGATTAAAAACCATGTGTGTTACTTCTATTTTTATCTAGATTTTTACATGGCATCTCATATACAAATAGGCCCTAAGTATCCTTGCACGAAGAGAGCAATCACTCTCCTACCCTTTAGAATATATGGTTAATTTATTTTTGAAATTTATTGGCAGTTCATGACATCTTATATACAAATAGAGCCCTGATTGAAGAGAGTAACCTCTCGTTTTTTTGAATAGAATATATGTTTTATTTTATTTTGAATTATGTTGGTGGACTAATCCACATATCCTTAAAACAGGAAAGCTATAAAAAAATGAAAAGTGTATCTTTGTTTGACAAAACCTTTTAAACTCGTTATGCACGTATATTCCATAATTCATAGTACTTATTTTTCAGTTTTTTTATGATTCATACCATTAAAGTGAAATGCTTCATCATAATTAGACAAAGATTATTTGGTGGGAGTACATCCTTACATATTTTTGTTTGTGAAATACATGACTTTTTTATTGTTTTCAGGTTATGGTGCCACTAGTCTGAATTTTATTGATTACTTCGTTCTCTGCAGGCCACTACCATAGTTTTTTCTTTCTTTCTTTGCTACTTTAAAAGAAAAAGAATTTTCTTCGTTTTTTAATTAACCATGTTATCATGTTATGCATTAAAAGATCATCCCTTTCTGGTCATGAGTTACTTTTATCCATCTATTCCAGACACAATGCCGCCAATACCTGGCTAAATTACAATTTTCAAGGATAAAGAGGGCAGCAATTACAGCACAGTGTGCATGGAGGGGAAGGGTGGCTAGAAGGGAGCTCAAGAAGCTTAAAATGGTGAGTCCACCTACTAATTCTCTGATGGAGTAATTTGTTTTAAATGTTTCATTCTTAATAAATTTTTTATATGATTAGAAAAGTAATGATCACTACAGTAAAAACTTTCTTATTATTGCATATGCAACAAGCGAAGAGTAAAGCTTCCATCTACTGGTCCTCTTTTAATCATATGGATCTCAGCATGATATTAATGGAAAAATCTTGATTATGTTTGGGGAAATTTGATCTAATCCTACTTCAACTGGTAAGATTCGAACATCTAAGCTCGAGTAAAATTAGAACATTTGAATTAATGTAAGGTTCGAATATCAGTAGTATTTAGATATCTAAATTTAAATAGGAGTTCATGTATTAAATTTTGGTATCAACACATCAGAATGCAACTAGCTAGTATGCACCCGCGGGATCTAGTGCAAAACTCCTTCACTGCCCAAATTCCCTGTTGCCTAGCAAGCCGCTCCCATCTTGTGGCTCAGTCTGGTTGAAGCCACCTTCAACTTCCGCCAATGCTTGAAGAGACTGGCACAGCAGCTAGCCCCAGCCATTTCTTCCCCTCCTTTTTCTCTGTCCCCACAGCTTGCCATGGCAGAAGCGGCCTTTCCCCACTCTTGCTCACTCATTCTCCCACGAACTGTGCCTCCCTGCCAGCACCATCAAGAACTCTGTACGGCCCCACTGTTCACATAGCATGATCAGAATGCCTGTTCACCCATACCGTGGATATCCTGCATGCCACCCCCTAATCTACTAGACATATTCCATCATGCTTCTACAGACTTCTGCAAGCATACTTTATTGGCCAGAAGATGAGCACACCTGCAGGCCGTGGTGCGCAGCTGCTGGAACTCTCCCACAGTCTGCAGTCCGCATGCACCCCCTTCCCACAGCACACTGTTTTCCCCCGTGGTTTGTTTGTGCTTCCTTGCTTCCTGCCTCTGTCGGGCCTTCTCAGGAAAGACTGCCACTGGGTAAGCCAGTTTCTCCCTGTGACCCCATGGGCCATCCCAGATGCATGCATCATTGAGGAATCAGAGCTGCCTGAACTGTAAGCACTGTCCACATTCCTGCACAACCATCTTTTCCCCCATCCAAGCCCGGCACCCTCTGTCAAACTGCAGCTGCAATGAAAAATTCTTCATGAACCAGCTTCAGAGGTGGCGGCTCCCTGGACCCACAGAACCCATACCATGCCTTTGGATACACTGGCCCATAACCAACGCTGCTACCACTCAGGCACTCAAGCTAGCTAGCCAACCTGAACCAGAACACCTGGTACTGCAGGGAGAGCGTGTATAGAAAATTGGATGTCAGGGGAAGCACCCAGCTGCACCGGAAGGATCAGCACAATGAGCCATCGCCAAAGAGGTATCTGCTGAGGCCGAGTTTGATCATGGGGCCCCCAATGGGCCGACGGCATCATATCTGCTCATTAGTCTGCCAGGTCTACTACATTTAATATGGTTAAGTTAACAAACAGCTACAAACAGAGTTTTGGCTCATCTTCCCGCGTCAAGTTTTTTTTTTTCAAGCTGATGGCTTCTGTGTTTTTTGCTTTTTTGCTTTCTTCTTTTATCATATGTATTGTTTTTATGCTACAAGACCAAAAGTAATAAGCAAAGGTTTTATCTCTTAGAGCATCTAGGTGGTCACCCAAGTCATCTGAGCCGAGGCAACCCTCTTCTTACCTTTGTGCCCCTCACCTCTAACACTGGGATATCACATGAAGTTGTTGGCAGTCACCTAACGACCTATGCTTAGATTACATACATACATGCTGAATGTGTAAGTGTAGCCACAACGAAAACTATATATTGATGTTTACAAGCTTGAAGGTGAATCATGTTTAAAATTATTGATGCATAGAGAATAGACTATCTGCTTTCTTTTAGGTTTTCCTGAGATACTAAAGACATGATCTTTTTTTTTAAATTTTCAAAGTCCATTGTGAGGCAGGAATAATGTTCAAGGATACAAGGAAAGAATGGCCAGGACTGTAGCTGGGATCTGCCAAGGATGATCCTGATCCTGATCATATTGGATTGGCATGGAATGCGATCTCCCGAGAATCTCTCGAGATCTCCCGAGAATCTCTTTTCTTTTGTGCGTCCGAGAAACGAGATCGCCGAAACGAGAAAATCTATGTAGTACCTGTGATGCCTTGATCTTCTCCGCCTATTATTATCCCCAACTTGTTAGATGATCTTGTTAAGTTTCTTTCTTATATTGCCAATTTTATTATGGAATCCATCCAAATATTCATCTAAACATTATTATTTGATAAAATTTCATAGCTTAATATTTTAATGACTATATATGTACAATTGGCCCAAAATGTTATCAATCTCCTATCCATATTGTTCAAGATGAAACTTTGGTCTGACATAAGATCCTTTGTATGTCTCGTGCTAACAATAGTTCACCATCTCTGTATTACACTTTTAATTCTCTCACAGCTTATTTTAATTTTTAATATGAGTTCTCTTGTCCTTTTCAAGGAGATTATATGACATTCTACATTTAAACATGCACATTGATTGGTATTTCTAAGATCTAATCTCTTGAGATTTTTTCGAGATCTTTTATCTTCAATCTCCGTGAGATAAAATATAGATGTGAGATGACAATCATTGGGTAAAGTATAAATGAAATCCGAGATCCGATCTCCCGAGATTTTTCCGAGAATCTCACGAGATCTCTTCTCTTTCACGCTTCCGAGATGAAGCCGAGATCCGAGACGACAATCCTTGGATTGGCCAATCAGACGGAAGCCAAGAATCCACTTTGAGTTGATACAGTGGATTGTCTGGTTACAACCCGGGGCTGACTGGTCCAATCTCTGGACCAGCAGTCTCGGCATGGCAGAGCTTGGTTCAACTGGATCATCTAATCCTGATCCAGATCAGCCAATCCTGGCTAATTCCAGGTGGAATCAGATCCTGATCTTCCAATGTAATGAACCATCAAGGATAGCAAAGAAGCCATGACTGAATCCGGGTGGAATCAGATTCAAATCAGCCGATCCAGCGAACCATACAGGGATAGCAAAGAGTCTCAAGATTGTATTCTTCCATGGAAAGAAACATTTAGTGGAAGTTATATTATTAAACTCATTTTATTTTTATATCGTATTACAGAATGGAATATGACCAGGCTCGCTGCTTCTGTCTGGACCCTAAGAGACCTTCTTGCTTATGGAGTGTTTGATTGAATGACAAATTGAGTATACAAAACTTGTTAAAAAGAGTGTAAATCATTTGTTTAGAGGATTTCTTCTCGGAAAAAAAGAGGTGAGGCTTTTCTCTTTCTTTTTTTTGTGGCCCTCCACATTTTATAGTCATGCATGGTCCCCCCAAACTTCTTGTTATCATAGCTCACCAAATATGATAATCATATATATGTAGCCATGTTATATTTTATTTTAATTTGATCACAAAAGTATAAAAAAATTGTTGTGCAACCCAACACCCCATTAGCTTGTCCACATTGTACTGAGTAATTGAACACTATAAAAAATGGGTTAGACAGAATTGGATCACCCTACCTACGTCCTTTAGAACATGAAAAGTTACCTGATGTGGGATGGGATGCCAAAACTAATCGAGACTTGTAAATTGACCCACAGACTGCTTAAAATGAATAGAGCTGGGCTGAGCTAGGTTGGACCATGCCTCGGCCAGCTGAACCAGTTTGGCTGGCCAAACCAGGCTGGCCTGGATGAACTGATCTGAACCTGCTTAGAACAACCTGAACCAGTCTGTGCTGATGAGCTAGTTTGGCTAGTCTGACTGAGCCCAGTCTTGTGGAGCTGAACAAGATGGGTAGATCACCAGTAGAGCCAAAGTGGATTGGCTGGATCGGACTGAACCATTCAAGCATAGCAAAGGACTAAGAGCAGCCTGAAAAGGGGCCTTCAACCACAAAACCAGCTAGGCTCAAATGAAGGTGAGGTGGTTCAAAGGGTCTTGAACCCTTAAAAGATACACAACCCTGTGATGCAGACCAGAAAAGTATAACCAATTCAGCTCCTTTGACAAGAGCTCAGCAGGCCAAAAACAAACTACAGTCCAAAACCAGACAGGTTGAGGGGACTACAGTTGGGAGGAATAATCCATCATATTTGTTGACAGGGAACAAACCAGACATGCAGTAAATTCCAGTCCAAGACTGCTGGTTCAGGGCCACCAGTCCAGATGAGTGATCCTTAATCTGCCTAGAAGTAGAAGGTGTTAGGAATATGGTCTGATAAATGCCTTGTACAACCCTGCCAATGCATAATGTTGCACACAGTATTAGCCTTACTTATCTTGCAAGTACTGAATGGTTTTCCAGAGTTTTACGATTGCTTAGTTGCATGACAATATAACTTCAATACCTTTGCATTTTTTAATGTTCTCATCTTCAGGCGGCAAGGGAAACTGGTGCTCTTCAAGCTGCAAAAGATAAATTGGAAAAACAGGTTGAAGAGCTTACATGGCGACTACAACTGGAAAAGCGCATGAGGGTAATCTTTTAATTGTTTCTATTGGTGGTTCACTAGCATAACATCAACTTTTGAAGTGATTTGATTTCAAGAAAGTAAGTAGCACAACATCTATGAGACATTTCTTAGTTATGCTAAGCTAATCCGGATAGTTATAATTCACTTTGCCAACTTAATCAGCTTAGCTCCATTCTTCTTGCCTTTTGGCTCATCTGGTAGACCAGATGAAGAGTTAACAGTTCATATTAGATATGTACTATCAATTTCTGAACTGTGATCCTGTTTACCTTATTTTTCTTTCTTCACTTTTTAATGTGAAACTGAAGTACCTATTAAAGTTTGCTTATGTTGCTATTTATGTTAGTATGAGGTATAGCCATGTTGTCAGTAAGTTCAGTTTGAACTGATTGTCCTTTTACCTTCCTCATATATTATCACTAAACTGTTATGCCTTGCAAAGATTTCTGTCCTATAATTATTTATAGTTAAACATCATCCTCAACATTTTTTTCTTAATTTATTAATTAACATAATTCTGTTTAAATGAAGGTTGACATAGAGGAAGCAAAAACACAAGAAAATGCTAAGCTACAGACTGCCTTACAAGAAACACAACAGCAGTTAAAGGAATCCAAAGCATCGATGATTAAGGAGAGAGAAGCAGCTAAAAAGGCTATTGAGGAAGCTTCTGTAACATGTGAAGTTCCAGTTATAGACACTAGTCTGATGGATAAGATTAATGCTGAAAATGAGAAGCTCAAGGTAATTCTGTGAGAATCAGTTTCTGTTTAAAGTTGTATCATTCATTTGATTACATTCTTCTGGAGCAGGTTTATGATAAAATTATTTTTCATTTTGATCATTCGTCTATTTTTTACTTCTAAAACTTTTGATTGTAGGCTTTCGTAACTTCTTTGGAAGAGAAGATTTCTGTGACTGAAAAGAAATATGAAGAAACAAGTAGAATTAGTGAAGATAGACTACAAAAGGCCTTGGAGGCCGAGAAAAAGATTCTTCATATGAGCAATACTATGCAGAGGTACATAAGTACTGATGTCAACATTAAGGTCGAATATATTGAAAGTTTTTTCTATAAAGTACAATATCTAATGATGTCTTGCCATATGCTTTGACTGCTGTGTCCACTTAAGTATTGGTCATTTTATCAAAGTGAATATCCTAATTATAACTAATTATAATTTATCTTCACAGGTTGCAAGAAAAGCTGTCCAATATTGAATCTGAGAATCGGATCCTCCGCCAACAGGCATTAGTACATTCCCAGGTCAAACACACATCAAACAATATAGACACACCATCTCTACAAGAAAAGGTAATCATTGCACTATGAAGGAGTTTTTCCAATTGTCTTATGACTACACTTCTGGGATTACAATTTCCATTCCTTCATTTAGAGGCTGGAGAATGGTCATCATGAGGATGGAGGGCATAAGGTAACTTCCATAAGTTCATGGTTCTGTGGTTTACTCTTTGGAACCTTATAGGAAATTGATCTTGGTAAGCTATGGCAGCAGGAATTTCTTAGGGAAAGTAAAAAAAGTATGTCAATTTCTCCTGACATAACATGCAGGATGAAGAAACTTGACCAATGTTATTACCGATCTAACTTTATCTTCTTGATTTCTTATTGGTTAATTACATGGCATCCACATGTAGAATATTTCCAGTGCACTTTTTAACACTAGTAACATATTCATAACAGATGTTGTAAAGTTATTTATATAAGAAAAAAGATCAAACAGGAACATGTCTGATAGAATCTGCAAATCCAGATAGAAATCAATCATGGAAATTTCCTATTAGACCTGTAAGGTAATCTTTGGCCAACTCTTCCATAAACTGCCCAAGATTTACAGGATTGGCTGTTTCCATGTGGGATTAATGGACCAGACGATCTGTTTGAACCAGCTTGGCTACATAGAGGTGAGAAACCAGCTGCGATCAGAATATCTTGTGCCCACCATAAGTTCTGCCCACCATATATCCCTTGATCAGAAGTGGATCAAGGGACGCCTGAAGCACCCTGGACACCTGCAGGCCAGCCTACTCTGAGTTGACCAAAGTCAGCTAATTCAAATCCAGAAGCACTGCAAAAACCTTTGTTAAGATCATTTGTCATGTTAACCACAATTTAAACTTTTACTCAACTGGAAAAGTCCATTGTGCTAACCAAGTATCCACGTGATCCACATAGGATATAATCACCCAGAATCAGCCCTAAGATTGTCAGGACAGCTTGGATGTTGCTGATCGTGATTGGAAAGGTCAATACTGACTACTAGATTGACAAGGAAGTAAAGAAAAGGTAATGTGTAGTGGAACATCAAAATTAAACGATCCATAAAACAATAAATTGGTGTATTATAAGCTATTCTATGCTATAGATTTTCCATTTATTCCAGCTATCTGCACAATGTTGAAACCATTCAAATTCCCTTTATGACTTGGTTATGTTCTCACAAATAAACATTTTTAACACATGGTTGGATAATGATTTTTATGCTTGTGCAGATAGTACCTGGTGCATCACCAGCTGTAAGTGCCAATGAAAACTCGAGTTCCAATTTGAGGAGGCTATACACTGAGAGGCAACATGTACTACTCCTACTTCTGTTAGCTTGTTTCAAATTTTTATTGACCCACTTCCAAGAGGTCATAAGGATGACTCATTAAGTCCTCTTCTATGCAGGAGACGATTGATGCTTTTATCAGCTGTATTACACAGAATATTGGGTTCAGTCAGGGGAAACCTGTTGCTGCATTTACCATATACAGATGCCTTATTCACTGGAAGTCATTTGAAGCTGAAAGGACAAGTGTTTTTGATCGTCTTATACAGATGATTGGTTCTTCAATAGAGGTTAGATTTTGTCTATAAATTTCTGGTGCTTGTGTGGGTGTGTTATAAGGGATCCATTTTATTCTCCAAGAAGCGGAAGACCTCTTCAAAAGGGAAGGTAAAAGTTTTAGACAAGGTCCCAAATGACCATATGACATGTAAAGGCAACCCGACAAACATGAAAAGATTAGGGGAAAAATACATGGAATCCTAAAACCTAGTATAACAACTTTAATCAACATGGATATTCTAGGTGGCAATATTTCTCATCCGGCCTCATCCACTCATGCAGTTGATAGTTGATCAATGTCACCCTTCCACACCATTTTTCTAGCATGCTTGCAACTTTATGATGTCTCTCTGGAGAATAATTTCTTAGATCTGTCTGGAATATTTTTTTGGGATATGAATAATAGCTATGTCAAATGTACTTCTCATACTTGTTCATCTAAATGGAAAATCTTTGATCCTCCTTGTTCAGTTGGGAAAAGATCATTAGTAGTTTGCTTATACCAGTTTCATTGTTATTCCTGTTCTGAGAATAAGGGCATTTTCAACATTTGGACGTTACTGAAAGATATCAAATCCAGTTGGCCTGGGCCTTATCTCAGACGTGCTTCCTTGATAGGGAGTAATTACTCAATGCCATATGAAAAGGGGTATATAATATATTTTATCAGCTTTTTATGTAATATGGACAAAAAGAAAGCATCTTTCAGACAGCAATTTCACTTATCATGGATATCATCCAGAGCCACATCCACTATGTTGACAAGGATGAACTGCCTCTTTTGGATTGGCCCTTAAGATTTTCATCTAGTATGTATTATGAGTTAACATGACTTGGTTGAAACTTAAGTAAGCATGGCCCTTTTATTATAACATACACATATACAGCCTGTTGTCTTCTAATTTTGAGGAGATACTTGGAATATATCTATATATAGTGCTGTCTTCTAATTTTTCACTGATCATCATAATATGTCTTCTTATCTTGAGCAAATCTTTGCATGTTTTTCTTATCATATCCTGAACTGTTACCTCGCCATATAAGAATTATCAGACATGTGAAGACTACAAAAACACTGGTAAGCGCACTCAGTACTTCAAAAACTGGGTGAGAACCTATATGACCTGTACACTAAAATGTTTGTAATTGCAGTAATTATGCATATATTAAAATTTAGACAGCATGTCATCTCATTTTGGACAAAGAAATATAGTCTGATATGAAGCATGCTAAGTGGTCAACTACAGTTTTCTTGGAAAATTCTCAAGCTTTTATTTGTAAAAGCCTAGATATTTCATCTAAGCTAGCCAGTGTAGTTTTTTATCCTTCTTATCCTTCATCACTTGACTAATTAACTTTTACATCTAAAACACCAGACAAGTCGCTCCAAATTTGTTATTAGAATTCAGGAGAAATTACAGTAATGGCACATGATAAACAGTGAGGCTGTCTCACTTCTGTAGATATCTAAAGGTGTATTAAGTTCTTTTTTATTTACAATAATTATTGGGAGTTTCATTCTCTGTTTTGGTCGATTTTATCCTTAATCTTTGTATCTATAATGGTGACTACTATGTTCTTCTGTCGTTGGACCAAATTTCTGATTGATGATACTTGTATACTGAAAGAGGGGGAAAAGAGCTTGACTCTGACAATGAATGTTTTCATTTAAGATCCTTATAGGTTGCTGGCATGCCTCTGATGTTTATTGCTTCCTGTTACTGACAAGTCTTCTTTTTTTAGTTTCTGTTGACAGGTGTTCCTCAATTTACATATTTGTTGATAGAGATTTATATTTTAACCATCCAAAATCCTTTGTATAGATGTAGTTCCTTTTTCATCTTGTTGACAGGGATTTATGTTTTAACCATCCAAAATCTTTTGTATAGATTTAATTCCTTTTTCATGTTGTTGATAGAAATTTATATTTTAACCATTTAAAACATTGTGTAGATTTTTTTGTGGAGAATATACTATTGCTCCATGCTGCATGTGTTTTATGCGGCAATTATTATTTTGCATGGTGCAGAATGAAGAAAACAACGAACATTTGGCATACTGGCTTTCGAACACTTCCACACTGTTGTTCTTTCTACAACGCAGTCTTAAAACTTCAGGCACAATTCCACATCGAAAATCATCTACCACATCATTGTTTGGGAGGATGACTCAAGTAACTCTCTCTCTCTCTCTCTGAGGAGTGGATCACTTTATGCGCATAATACAAACTAAATAGCAAACTAATGCCATACATCATTTCAGAGTTTCCGTTCTCCATCTTCTGCTAGCCTGGCTGTAGATTCCTTACTCGTGATTCGTCCAGTGGAGGCCAAATACCCTGCCCTGCTTTTCAAGCAGCAGCTGACTGCTTATGTGGAGAAGATCTACGGAATAATTCGTGACAATCTGAAAAAGCAACTTACATCTTTTCTTTCATTGTGCATTCAGGTAGCACTATAAGTTAACAGACAAGGGATATTTTCAAGCGCCTTCTTTTGAAAGTGTTACAAGATTGTTTACTCACTGTCATCCTGCTTTACAGATTCAAGGAATATTTTTACTTAAATAATTTAATATTCAATCACAGGCACCAAGAACAAGCAAAAACAACCTTCTGCGAGGAACAGATCGTGCTTGTGGCAATCAAAATTTGAGCAGCCACTGGCAGAGCATTATCGAGGGCCTTAATACTCTTCTCAGGATTTTTCAGGAGAATTTTGTAAGGATTTCTGTCAAATAATAATATAGGAAACCCTTCTAAGAAGATATGAAAACACTTTTCATGATCTAATATCTGCCTTAGGTACCGCCAATTCTCATTCAGAAGATTTTCACCCAGATCTTCTCCTTTATAAATGTGCAACTTTTCAACAGGTCAGCAAATGTTCTATTCCTTGTTTATTCAGAAATGGACAAGATATTTGATTATTAAATTTTCTGTTTCACCATAGCCTTCTTCTGCGTCGTGAGTGTTGCTCATTTAGCAATGGAGAGTATGTGAAAGCTGGTTTAGCGGAACTTGAATTATGGTGTGGAAGAGCAAAAGCAGAGGTGAATAATAGACATTTTATGATGAAAAATGGGAAATTTTTTTATATGTTTAACCATTTATCAATCTTCAGTATGCAGGAAACTCTTGGGATGAGCTTAGACATGTTAGGCAAGCTGTAGGTTTTTTGGTATGTAAAGAATATTCTTCTCTTGCTAACCACAATTTGAAGAATATTTGCCATTTTATCGATCTTTATCTGTTTTTAAGATGCATAAGTATGATCAACGGGAATTGTTTGAATGATTTGAGGGTACATATTTTGCAGCAATGTTTGATGAGTTATTTACACACACATATAAATATATTTATCAATTATCATAATATTATAAATACATGATAAAATACGCGACTATCATGTGTCTTGCTGATGATAGTGTAAACATATTAATATATTTCACTATCACTTATACTATCACATATATAGAAGATTCGTAATCATAAATATATATTATATATTTAAATTTACATAAAGATCTATTTTAAGCCTCTTCTCTCTCTTATATGATAGTCTATATTTATATAACAGTTTCTTGAAAGGAACTTACTTTGTATAGCATTGTTTGATAGAATGTCATCCACATTGTTTTTTACTTTTTACTTTTTTATTTATTCCTATGATTTTTTCTGATTTTTTGAGAATTTTTATGATTTAAAAAAATAAAAAAAATTTGTCCGATCCAGGATCACCCTTTCTTCTCGAGAATCAGCCAATCCGGACCGATCGGGATCGGATCGATGATCCCGCAATCCTTGCCACAAACACTCCAGGATTTAGCTCAGAACCCTCTGTCCGTCCACCCTGCCCCCCTCCCGCACCAGAGAACCATATCCAGCCCTCCCCCTCAGAACCGTTTGGAATCAAATGGCACACTGTTAACTCTGACACCTGTTTACGTTCATGGTTGGTGCCTGCACCCCCTGATCCAACAAGGATTAGAGCTGATTCAGATACAAAATGCCAGGGGTTTTGCGATACCAAATTGTGATATAACATTTTCAATCATTCGCTTTCATTGCCATTTTCTCCATCGTGATTATTGTGATGATACCATAATGTATATAATTGTATACGATTTTAGGACGTTAATATTGAAGAGCCTTTATTTCTATCACACTAGAAAAGCAATATGAAATTCATCTTTTACTCTTTCCCTACTGTTTTTAGAGCTTTTATTGCTTCTCTCTTTCTTTCATGTACAGGTGATATTTCAGAAGTATAGAATATCCTACGATGAGATTGTAAATGATCTCTGCCCGGTAATGGCATAATTGATTTTTCAACCCCCCCTCTCTCGTTGTGTTTGTTGTGTTTGTGCTAATTATTTGTTTTAGGCCTTGAGCGTCCAACAACTTTATAGAGTATGTACGCAGTATTGGGATGACAAGTACAACACACAAAGTGTATCTTCAACTGTAAGTCTTGAGTACCTTTCAAAGAACTGATTTTAATGTCACTAGTCAATCTTGTATATTTTCTCAACCATAGATGTCTTGGAATCTAGTCCATGAATGAAAATGGATCCATATTCTGGATTCTGATGGTTTAGGCATTTCTTTTAATTTCTTTAGCACCATCTCCTCGGTAGTTGTAAGGTATTTCTGTACATACAATTTGATCTTCATAATGGCAGAAAAGAGACCTTAGAAACTTTTATTTCTCAGGTTCTTTCTGAAATGAGAATACTGATGACAGAGGACTCAAATGGTGCTGCAAGTAGTGCCTTCCTTCTGGATGATAATTCCAGGTAATATATTGAAAGCATCCCCTTGCCTACAAGGCTATAATGATTTGATTAGATCTGATTCCATCCATGATGCAGCATTCCTTTCACCGTCGATGACATATCTGGTTCACTTCGAGAGAGGGACTTCTTAGAAGTTAAGCCTGCAGAGGCGCTTCTCAACATACCAGCCTTCCATTTTTTGCAGAAATGAGGGATGGGTCTCAAACATTCTCTTAACCAGTTCTTTTAATCATTGCTTCTTCCTATAAGAGCTGTAAATTTTCACAATTTTCATATCAATTTTTCTTTTTTTTTCATTTAAAGTAAATTTAAGCCCTCCCTTTGACTCTTGATTCTCACTGTATTGATGAGGCAGCATTCCTTGTAAGAAAACTAATTTCTATTTGATCAATATTGTATAGAAATGCATAATCATTGTGTTATTATTGCTGTTGTATAGAGACATAATTAAGTGTAAAATGAAAGAGAATGGTATAAATAAGTTATTCTGGTTGTTTAATGTTCTTTGATGTGGAAAATATAAAGTTATCATTTCTGTTGTTTGCTAGACACCGGCATTTGTGTGTCAAAATCCAGGCCACTTGGATATATATTGGCTTACATGGACATGTAGCTGCAGCATCTGCATCTGTAGCTCAGAGACAAGGGACATTCAATTTGCTAAGGGGGGTTTGCTATGGGGGCAATTTGGGGATAACACTGGTTTACCACCAAATTTTGGGGATAAACCAATGATTATCCCCAAACTATCTCCATACAGAACGGACATTTGTTCAGATTGTGGTTGTCCAAACTCATTGATTCTAGAACTGTATATTTGGTCGCCATAGTACTTGGGGTAAAAAACCAACATAAAAAGAAACTGCATTTGAATTTAAAACATTCTAAGATAATGTGTATAGAATCCATAGATCTTGATGTGAATAATCCTGCGCAGCAGAAAGCTAAGACCACCGGTCGGTTTTTTCTTCCCAGGGCCGATTTAGCTCAGCCATGTCACTGGGGGGGGGAGTTCAATTTTTTAATTTATTTTATTTTTAATATATTATAACAGATTTATTATAAAATATTTCTATTATTTTAATATCAAATTATTTTTTAAATTGAATCACATCCTGTCCAATCTGAGCTGATTGGGTCGGCTGCCCCAACCCAGTACAGATGAGTCTAGGCCGATTCAATCTCAATCCCATCCTTCCTTATCTAAGGCCACATCACTTGCATTGTTGTAGTCCATGAGCTGTATTTCTGTAATTTGTCAAAGCTTCTAAAATAGTGGACTTATCGGATTGTTGCTATAATGTTACAAATCCATCTTGTCTATCATATATGATACATAGAGGTGTAAATGGATTAGATCTTACCTGATCCAAGTCTGAATTTGATAAGAGAAGGATTCGAACTGACCTGATGCCATTTTTCCTGAATCTGAATGTACACCCGATATTAAATCCTCATTGGGTTTGGATTAGCCCCGAATGCCCGGATCAAAGATTTAGGGGCATGCTCTGCCTTAACCCGCAGAGGTTAGGTCGGAGGCCAACCACGCTGTGATCGGTGATCCCGGCCGCCTTCGCCTCAGTGCCTCACCACCAGTGATTATGGGAATGCTGATTGCCGCCGACGCCGCGTCGTCTCCACAACCGATCACCGGCGGTGGTCTCGATTCCGGCTCATCACCGGAGGCCACGGGGGAGAATGACGAATTTCTCACTCTTGTTCAGCATTGGCCATAGATGGAGTAGCAAGCCACCAAGGTCCTCCTCGGCCGTGATCCCACTGAACACACAATATATAATTCCATCCAACGAGGCATACACGGGCATTTGTCTAGTTCCCTCTGGCGAGGATCAAAATCACGACGGCAACACCGTGGGAGCACCATGGCAGCAAGGAAGATGCAGCAACAGCTTGTAAAACCGTGAAGCACGCTCGAGCTTCTCCCCCCTCCGGACGGCCAGCCCCGATACCCTCCTTGCAACCCCAAAACCCCAGAAGCTCGCACAGGAACAGATAGCTCAGTGCTGTTTTCCTTCGTCGATACTTCCTTCTCAAGACCCGGTGCACGTTCACTAGAAAATTTGACCTGCCGCTGCCCACTGGAATCTGCCGGCTCAGCAAACCAAAATGCCCCACCGCCACCCCCCTCCTCCACCAAGGAGCCCTTCAGCCTAGACAAAGCGACAAACACTGAGACCAGGTAGAGAGCCGACAGTAGCGCCGCCAGCAGAGTCACCATGCTCCTCCTCCTCCACCAAAACGTCTTCTCAAGTACAGCAGTGGGGGGTAAATATCGGGGCATCCGACAATATTTTATTTGACCCAAAATATTTTTTTTCAGGATATGCCTAAGCCCGAACCCACCACTGTTTTGTCGGGTTCGCCTAAACACGCTCCAAATCTGGTAATATATGTGATCTCGGGTCATGTTAACGGATTTTGTGAATCCATTTACACCTCTACTGATACACGTGTTAAATGAATATTATTTCGAAGAAAGGATAGCTGTATATAGATACGATTCAGAGGATTAGAGGAGCTGCAAAGAACTTATCTTTTTGCACCCATCCCTTACTCCGAAGCAAAACTCTCTACTCAGCTCGATGGAACATGATGCAAGAATGTACAACGTTAAAGGAAAACGAAATCAGCCCTTGTGTGTTTTAGAAACAAATGAAAGTGCCCTCTTAGGGGCACGTCCAACTATCTGACCCTTTTATCTTCACGTCCAGTATCATGATTTTAGGCTCTTAATCGTTTACCACATGCCTCTGCAGCTATTCATTAAGGACCTACTTGAAACCTTTTAATTTGAGGATAATCTTAATTTTTTATGAAATTTGAAGACAAATCAAGTTTGTCTCCAAATTAAATTAAATCAGTGGACTACAAATAACTCCTATAAATTATTTTTCCAATGTTGGGCTGAAAGAAGTTTTTTACGAAGGGCATGAGAGTCACACTTTATTAATTATACACTGAAATAAAGTATTGACAATGTGAAAGATGATTGGGAACCATTACCGAGATGGTAATAGTCCCAAACAAAATTGTAAGTGTTTCCAAATGAAGAACTTGTCCTCGTAGGAATTTCAAAATTCAAACCACGTACAAACCGGAGGAAGTGAAACTCCAGTCTTTGCCTAACTGACTCATCTATTGTAGAATTCTTGAAATATTTTCGAATTGATTTTTGAAGATTCTCTTATTCTGTGCTCAGTGTCAGATTCCACAATCTCAAATATTCTCCCCCAATGCATCCTTTGCTCCAATTAATAACCAAGGCTACCACATCATCTTGTTGGTCCCAAGATAAGTTATAACTTTTGAAAAGTTGTGCCAAAGAGAGTTGATAATATCACACTTTAGAAATAAATGATTAATATCCTCTTTAAAGCACCCACAGAAAACAAACAAAGGTGACTGGTATGAAATAATCTAGAGAGTCAGGAGCCTTCATCTACAAATTTTCCAAAAAGAAGTCATACTATGAATGAAAATGCAAACTTCCATTATGCTTTACACCACTCCATGCCTCCAATGTTACTGATTTGACTACAAAAGGTCTTTTGTGTCATGCAGTCATACCGATTTATTTCCTAAATTATATACCTTTTTTACTTTCAACTAAGCTCATATCATACTAATGAAATCTATTACCTCGTCTTTGGAATATGTTTCCACCACTGTATGCATCCAGTGTTGAGCCTACCACCGGTTGATTTGACTGAGAAGTTCTTCTTTGTGTTAGGTAGCCATACAAACTTATCTTCATGGGACTTTACATTTTGACTTTCAAGTAAGCTCATCATACTAATGAAATCTGTTCTCTCATCTTGGAGTCATCTTCTGAACTGGATTGTCCACACCCTATTTTCAGTTCAGTAGGAACTAATACTCTGCATCCTTGAGGTACCTATTATGCTCAGATGAGAAAATTTGCTTTCCAAAGTCATGTGCCCTACCCAATGATCCTTCAAGAATAATGTCTTCCTCCATTTCCACAAAATACCCTTTTACATAGTTGAAAGTCTCCCTAAGTAACGAAAGCCAGTTATCCATCTGTCACTACTAGCTAACCCATATTTTGAATATACAACTCTTACCTACATTGTGTCCTTATGCAAATTTAACTTCTAGATCCACTTGACAAGAAGTGCATTATTAAATGTTTCAAAGAACATGAGACCAATGTCTCCCTCCCTATTACCTCTACACACAAGATTCTATTTTACCAAGTGGATGTCCCTCCCCTCCTTGCCTTGCCAAAAGAACCTTGGCAAGGAACTTGAGAATAGAGAAGATATATAAGGGTAAATCCGGAAGTACACATTTTGATAGTATCCATCTGCCTTCTATTGACAATACCTTGCCTTTCCATCCTTGCAACTCACATTCTCCTTCCTGGATGAGATTATCCCAGTCTCCTTTTCTTGTTCTTTTGTCAGATAATAGTAGTATCAAATCTTGAATAGGAATGGAGGAAGTAGGCATGCCAAAAATTCTCTGCAGTCTCATCAGATGGCAGGCATCTAGATTTAGATTAATCAGTTTGAATTTTCCCCTGTTGATTTTCATACCCGTCACAACTTCATTCAAATGCAGTAGGACTCCTATTCAAACATTTTCTCTCATTCTTCAAGGCAAAGGAAGTGCATCATCCGCAAACTATAGGTGGAACAATACGCTCTCTTGCTGTGTGGGTTAGTAAAACATTGCGTGGGTAACTTGTTCAAATAGGGTTATATTTCGGCCTGCAATAGCTAGATTGGAAAGGAATCCAATCTAGGCTCTTATTTTGTGATTTTTTATTTTTAGGTTTTTTTGAAGAACTGGACTGATTCTGGATCAGTTTTTCTTTCTAAAAATTGGTAAATTTGGCCAATCTGATCTGGATTGGATTGGAATTGGCACCCATTGATACGGTGACCAATTCCAACTTCACCTTCCTTGAAGTCACTAGAAAAGAACAGAATAATCATCTGCTGATACAGTGTTATAAAGCACCAAATTCATACAAAATTGAGAACACCTGTAGTTAGAGATAAGAATGCAAATATCACACCTTAAGCATTTCATCCACAACAGTACAAATCTCCCCACTTCGGCAAAAGCCCCCTCTGCAGAATTCCCTCATTAATGAATCGCTTACAGGAGTATTGGGAATCAGACCCTTTCTCACCATTTCTCTCAGCAATTGCCTTCCCAACCTGAACCGATTGTTTCTAACTACACCACAGATGAGCGTCGAATACACAACAAGATCAGGTGATAGCTGCTGTTTAAGATCTCCGAAAAGATGGCATGCGGCACTTACTTTTCCCCTTCTACAAAGATAAGCAATCAGCACAGTATATGTGAACAAATCCGGCATGATATTCTCTTCGAGCATGCTCCTGAGCAGGTCTTCCACATCAGACACTGCTCCCACACCAAGAAAATCATCTATTAAGATATTGTAAGTTACAACATCAGCTGCAACTGCTCCATTGCCCATGATGCGCTTGGCCTTGCAGGGTCTCTTAGATTTGCAAAGACTATAGATGACAATATTGTATGTTCTGGTGTCGGGGACAACCCCATTCTTCAGCATCCGAGCCAACAGCTTCACCACAGCAGCCCATTCCTTGACCTTGCAGAAGGCGCTCAACACAGTGTTATAATTGACAGCACTCACCTCCCAATCCATCTGATAGCCCTTCTCTAAGAGATCCTGAGCCCTGCGAAGATCTGAATGGCGGCAGAGGCAATCAAGCAGGATGTTGATGGTCACGGCTGAGGGACACAATCTTTCCCTCACCATGGCATTTAACTGTTCAAATGCTTCTGTCGTCCTACCAGACTTGCAAAGGCCGTCCATGTAAGTGTTGTAGGTGATCACACTGGGCCTCCAGCCTTTTGAGCTGCTCTCCTTCAAGGTCCTCTTGATTTCTGCAAAAGCTCGCTCCTTGCAGAGTCCATATATCAGTATGTTATGGGCCACGGTGTTCGGAGGGCATCCGCTCTCCTCCATTACCTTCATCAAGGTCTTGGCTTCTCCCACTCTACCTCTGAGGCAAAGAGCACGCATGAGCGGCGTGTAGCTGTACGCATTTGGCCGGCACCCAGCCACGATCATTCGGTCCAGTACCCTGTAGGCCTGGCTAATCCTCCCAGAACGGGCGAGGTGCAGAATGTGCGTCGAATAGGTGATCTCATCAGGTCGGCATCCTCTCCTACCCATTTCGTCGAACACTCGGCGAGCAAAATGGCGGGAGCTGGAGGAAACCTTCAGTAGGATGTTGTGCGCGGAGACGTCCATGGGGACCCCATCAGTCTCCATCAGATCGAGCACCGCCGCCACCTCGAGTTGTCCGCCCCCATTCTGCACCGCAGCGTCGAGCGCCGCGTTGTAGCACAGAATCGCCGCCTTGGTGCGGCGGCACGACGGAGGGGACGACTCTCTCATCCGGTGGAGGAGGTTAAGGGCCTCTTCGGACCTTCCGGCCCCGACGTAGGCCTTCATGAGCGCGGCGCGCTGTGCCGGGTGGGCGGTGGCGGGCACATCGACGCATTCCAAGGTGCCGCCACGGACGTCGCGGCGGCGGAACTCCGAGTCCAGCTTGACGGCATCGGCGAACATGGCGGGTAGGTCGGCGGCGGCGAAGGACGGAAACCCTCGGTGCGTCGTCCGGGGGCGGAAGTGCCCCCCGAATGCGGGGCTGGAGCGGGGATCATGGCACGCGAACAGGAACCGCGAGGAGGGCGGCGAGGTGGAGAGCAAGCGGTGCGTGGGCAGGTTGGCAGCGGCGATGCCGCTGCGAAGTTGGTGGCGGGGATTGGCGAGACACGGCGGGGGAAGGGAGCCGTCGCCGCGCCGGGTTCTCCGCAAGGTTTTCTTCGAGGGATGCCGCATCCGCGGGTACGCCGTCGTCGGCGAGCTGGTAAGTACACCACAAACTCATTAAAACTCGTTATTTATTAGTGTAAACTATCGCCTAACATACTTTACCTACACAGTTTATATATTATAACCCTGACTATATATTAATATCCTAAAATCATTTGTAGTTCGACTTTATACATCTCAAATATATATTACATCCTAAAAGAAAACAAAATAATTGCTTCAATCTGTCTATGCCCTGTTTGATTAGAATTTTATTTTCGGTATTATATCAATATTAATATTAATATTTTCAAATGTTGGAGTATCAATATCAAAAATAATACAAGTTGACACTTGTATTACATAATATGTTTTGTTTATACTACCAATTTTAAAATAGATACAATTAACCAAACACCTCTTAATAGTTCCTATCAATATTAATTTTAAAATTAATAGTGACAGAGATACTTAATAATGTTACCAAAGAGGACGTAAGGTATTGTGCCTACCACGCAACAGCGACACCAACATCAACACGTCCCTATGGTTTAAGTTATGGCTTGTGAAAAGTTGGTCATAAGAGCAAAAACTTTGTTGTTGCATTACTGTGAACTATTCTCTAGGGTTGAAAATTATTTTGCAGAGTTTTCTCTATGTAGGTGGTGTCAATAATAACTAATTATTCGATTATCCAACTCTTTTTTTAAGTTAATAAATAATTATAGGATAGCCAGATAGCTTTTACATAACTTAACAACATTGATAATGAACAATATGTTAAATCAATGGATATGAAAACATGTATATTTTAAACTGAACTTGATATCTAATATCCATATCCGTTAATTAAATGACGATCAAACTCTAACTCAAATTCTTAGACTCAAATGATTAGAGTTGGTCACATAGATTCGTTTTTTTTATTCTACTCGGCCCCCTGTTAGCTCTTCTCATACGTCTAGATCTTCTAAGTCATACTAAATTCATCTATGTCAAATTAACTTGAATCTACCTCTTTGCTTCTTCTGCGTCGACCACACTACAGCCTCTACTTGTTTGACCAGCATCTCAAGAGAACGTTGCATGATATGTCCAAATCAACAAAATCTTCCCTCTTGAACTACATCCTCGATTTTCTCAACTCACTTTGTCCCTAATACACTTGTTGCGAATTATGTCTATCCAAGTGTGGCCACATATCCACCGTAGTATATGTATTTCATTTACACTTAATTTAACAGTTTTTTTCTTCTTAGTTGTCCAATACTCACTATCGTAGAGCATAACACGTCTTATAATCGTGCGATAGAAATTTTCTTTTCAATTTTTGGGAGTTTTTACGATCACATAGAATCTTTGTCACATGTCTCCATTTTAGTCATCTCACTTTAATCTTATGATTGACATCTTTGTCACATTCTCTGTCCATATGTAAAATTGAACCCCAAGTGTTTAAATTGAGTACTCAATTCAAGAACCTTTCTGTTCCAAGTTACCTCAACCTCTTCAACTACTAGGGTTTGGCTAAATCTGAAGTGTATATACTTCGGCTTCATCTTATTAATTTTTAGCTCAGTTTCTAGCTCAGTTATCCATTGTTCAACTTTCTTGTTAATGTTATCTCGAGTCTCGTCAATCAAAATAATATCATCTACAAATATCATACACCAAGGTAAAGCTTCTTGTATATCTTTAGTTATTTTTATCCATGACTAGGACAAAAAGATATGAGTTGAGCATGAACCCTTGATAAAGCCCGACTAACACAGAGAAGGCTTCTGATTCCCTTCTTGAGAAGGAAACTTGGGTGGTAGCACTATTGTGTATGTCTCTAATGAAGTTAATAAACCCATTGGGCACTATTTTCTTTCCTAACACCTACTAAAGAACCTCTCTAAGGACTTAGTAATAGTTTTTTTTAATCAAGGAAAACCATATAGAGATCTCTCTTCAGGTCTTTATACTTCTCCACTAAGGATCTAGCTAAAATGATGATCAATTATTCTAATTTTAGAGTAAAAAACTAACAACGTAAGGCCGTAACCTATTCTCTATTCTTAAGTGGGATATGTGGCACTATTATTCTATTGGTATTCTTAGGTGGAGACAATACTACTCAACTATTTTAGTTTCTAACTCAATCCAACCAACATTTTTTTCCTCGAGTGACTCTAACATTTCCTTCCAACCACAATTTCAACATCTTCTTCCTACTACAACTCCGACATTTTCATCCTCTAATGGCTTTGACACTCCAACCACTTCTTCCTCCAATAGTTTTGGTGTCTTCTTCTTTTTATGTAGGGGTGTAATAGGCTAGGATGGATCTGGCTCGAAGTTGGCCCACTTACGGCCCAATCCAAAATATATTGGGCCAGCCATCAACAAAACTTATTAACTTTACTCGGCATGGCCCAACCTAACTTTTATTTTATAAATATATAATTATCAAATATGTAAATTTAAATTACTTAAGATAACTTAATTGTTGTATATGTTTACTAAGTATGATATTTTTAATTAAGTTATGACATGAAAGTTGAAGCCCATTTAGGCTCACGTTGTCCTGTATGTCAGCTTGGTTAAGGCATGTATGCCAAAATCTTTGGCCCGTATAGTGGCCCACGATTGGCCCGGCTTGCAAATTCGCTAGCTAGCTGGCCTATTGCTACCCATATTCTTATGCCTCTAGGCCTCTTTCTTTGACGGCCTTCTCATTTTCCTTACCTTCCTCCGGCGGCTCCAACATTCTTATTCATTTTAGGTATTGATTTAACATTCTCATTTATGTACAAAAACATCAAGCATTGAGTTTTTGATTGGTGTGAATATTTAGTTTGACAAGTTTCCCACAAAATAATGGTGGGATGATTACTATATATTTATATTCTTTTCTCTTACACATATATGTCTCATCTATTGATTACTCGTTAGAGTTCGTTATATCTTTGAATATAGTTAATTCAAATTAAAATACGAATTCAAACTAAGAGTTAATTTTATTGTATTATATAATATTAGAACATTGTAAGATAATATAATATTATACAAGTATATATAAAAGTATATTGTTTTAAATTGAAATATATTAATTATAGAAAATTAAAATGGATAATTGTATTCAGGATTGCACAATCTCGGGCTTGATTGGACAATCCAAACCTAACTAGTCAGTTCAGTTTTGTTTGGTTCAAATAAGAACATGATTTGGTTTGTAAGATGAGTCGAAATAATTTGACCAAAATGGTTTCATTGGATTTATGAACTCTTCCCAAGCAACCCAACATGTGGGAAATTGAGAAGGTTATGACCATTACTATTGACAGTGTATCTTCAAATGGCATTGCTGTTGGAATGATCCCCAGAGAGCAAGAGTGAGAGAACAAGAAAGAGAGATAGATTTCCAGTGACATTTTGGGGCTCCGATGGAGACTACACAACCAGTTATTCATTATTCCAATTGTTCTTCTATTTTTAAGGCACTTCTGTCTACACCTTTGTCCCAACCATTTCTGCCTCAACGTTGTCCCGAAAACACCCTTTCGGCAGTTCCAGAATGATGTGACATCCTCAATATCTTTAGGATGGTTGGCCACGCACTAACAATTGATATTGCATATTTGAAAAGAAGAGTTCACAATTGAGAGCGATGTATTTTAAAAGGACATTTCCTTCTTGTTAGGTGTGTTGAACATACTATGAATTTAGTTGTGAATGGATGACTTAAAACTAGCAAATGACTCAATTGCTTGTGTGCGCAATGCAGTAAGATATGTGAGACAATCTACATCTCGCTTACAAAACTTCAAAACTATTTCAACTATGTGGAACTCTACTTATCTTATGCTTGACACAGCCCAAAAGTTTCAAAGAGTATTTAAAAGGTTTAAAGAGCAAGATCTATTTTTCTATAATGTGCTTTTGGATGGAGAAGGGTTAGGAGTATCTTGAGATGAAGATTGGACAAAAGTTAAAAAAATAACAAAACTGTTGCATTGTTTTTATCATATGACTTTAAGAGTTCCCGGTTCACTTTATGTAACTTTTGACTCATATTTTCATGAAATCAGTAGGGTTGATTATCTTTTAAAAGAATGGTGTGTAGGTGACAATAGCGAGTTATGTGATATGACTTTTAAAATGAAACAAAAATATGACGAATATCGGGGTATTCTAGAAAACTTAAATGTGCTGAATTTATTACAATTGTACTTGATCTTGGATACAAGTTGAATATGTAGAATTTTGTCTTTCACAAATATATAATGATGATAAAGCATTAGCTATGAAAATGAAATTGAAGACAACTCTCAATTCTTTGTTTGATAAATACAAAAATGCAAGTTTAGCATCAAGTGGGCAATTGAACTCAATTGAAAATCCTTAAATGGGAGGTTGTACTTCAAGTTCAACTATAAAAGTTCAAGCTCCCGAGAAAAAATAACACAAAGGATGAAATCACTAATGATGTCTATATTTGAGTAACAACGAGTGACAAGAGAGAGTGGAGATGCAAAATCGAAATAAGATAAATATTTGGATAAAGATATGGAAGATGATAATGATTCTCTTTGATATTTTAGTTTGGTGGAAAATTAACATTCCAATATTTTTTATTCTTTCACAAGTGGCACGTGATGTTTTGGCAATTCTTATTTCCACTGTTGCATCAGAGTTAGCATTTAAAACCGAAGGATGTGTACTTGAACTATTTAGGAGTTCTTTATCTCTTAAAATTGTGGAGACATTTATTTGTGCTCAGGACAGGCTTAGAACATCAAAGGAGGTTTTAAGTGTTAAGAAAAAATTAGATGTGATTGAGCAACTAGACAAAGGTATTATGTTTTGATATTCTAGGATTTTTTTTCATAGTTGACAATATTTTTGTATGTAACTAATTTATTTTATTTATTAATTTAGATCTATTAACTATCACGTTGGCTCCAAATGTTATTGGTATTTGATAATATGGATTAATTTTTTTATAATTTAGTTTTATTTAATCTAATTTGACTCTTGCAAAGTATTCATCATATTTTTTTTCTTCCCCGTGAATAGGTTTTGAAGATTGATAATGAAGATGATTGTGACATTCGATCCAAAGAACTTGGTATTTTTTTATCATTTGGAGGTTGTTTGATGAATGTTTGTAGACAAGGAATTTATTACTTTTGTAGCAAAGAACTTGGAGACAAAAATTTTCATTTATGTTATAAGGATGTTTTGGCCCTCCAAATTTAGTTTATGCATGTTAAAATTGTCTTTTAGCATAAAAAATGAAGTTAATTTGTTCCCGATTATGTGGTGAAAGAAAAATTTGGTGATACCATGAGGCCCATTAATAAGTCCAAACATAGGTCCAAACCGGATTAGTTTGGTTGATTTGGGTTGAAAAATTTTTGTTTTGGTTTGAGTTCTAGATTTTGTTTGATTTGGGTTAGAAAAAATAAGCATAAAGCAAACCTAAACAACCCTAAGGCCTGTTTGGTACGAAAATAAGTAAGGATTAACTTGGTTTATCTTTAAATCACTCTTTATTTTACAAATAAATAACGTTTAACTTGGTTTAACTTGATCCATTTTATCTCTAAAATCAGGAATAAGATGAAGAATAAATCGTCACTTGTAATGTATAGGGTATCTTTACGGCCAAAATTTCTATTTCACATATACGATAGAACTGTTGCTGTAAATGAGACGATTTTGTTTTTATTTAAAAATGAGTTAATAAATATATAATTACTAAAATTTAATAAAATGTCATTAAAATTTTATTTTTATCATTTTATCAGGTTATATTATATTTATATTTTACTTAACTTTATTTTATTTAATTTATTTATCTATACTTATTTTTTATTGAAATTAGATTAATGAAAACATAATCAACTGATTTTGATTCGGATAGATGATCGAGATATCCAGTATTAATTCTGATAACTTATAGAATATGAAAATAAGTTTCATACCGGTTAAGTTTTATCGGAATCGAATCAGAATATCGAAATATCGGATTTTGTTTACGTCCTTAAATCGAACCTCCACCGCAGGATGGAGACCGTCGCCATTGTTCCGGTGAGGCTGCGCGTCTTTTCATATCAGGACCTGCTCTGCCCATGCACGGCTCCAACAAATTCAAGCCTTTCATCTGCCTATCATCTTCAACGATGATCCAGTCATCGCAGAATTAACGTGCTCTCGAAGTCTTTTCTGTGTTCTGAATCCTGTTTCTCTCTGATCAGATATAATTTTGTTAGTGATGATTGTTGACCTTATATTTCAGCTCATGTGATATTAGAAGTTTCTTAGGCTACATATCCCATTTTAATCTCCTGCAACTGGTTAGCAGATGGTCATATTCGGTTATTCATCATTTCCTCTACAGGGTAGTCAGTTCAAGTTGAGCGCTAGCTAGAATGCAACTCATAAATTGATATTTAATATCTTGATAGGAACTTAAATTTTATTTACTGTCCATTTGTAGGTTACTTGTCATATTGAGTTTAATTTCATATGAAAGCAATCTCATTAAAAGCTTTATAGTAGACCTAAAGTTGTGATCCAAACAAAGAGCATGTTGTCAATATGTTTGACAAAATACTCTAGTAAATGAAATGTTCCGGTACAAAAATCTACCATTCTAATCTTATGACGATATATATTTTATATTATCCTGTAAATTTGTTTCAAAATTTTTAAGTCCATGACTGTCAGAGTGGAATATATCTAAAACTTGTTGACATTCTTTTTCAGTAAGTGTTCTTTATATGTGTTGCCAAAAAAAAGTGATCTTTATATGGGTAGAGCTAAGCTTAAATTCACGCGATCTAAGTTTTTATTTACCAAAAATATACTGTAACTGAATCCCCCAAAAAATTTAAGGATGCCTAGATGCCATTGTTGGGTAGATAAGTTTGATAACAGTTTTTGGATTCAGATTTAATTTAGATTTGAATATAATAACGAGTTTTGTCCAATATTTTTCAGGTTTGGGTGTGGACTCTTATTAATCCAATCTATGGGGATAAGTATGGATAAACCAGGTTCTTCCTTAAACTACTGTTTTTTTTTTTACAGAAACACAACCACATTTGGGCAAGCCAGATGGCCTAATGATCCTCATCGTGTCCTTCAAAATGAGTTCTTTTATGATTGGAAGCTTTGACCTCATCATGAAAATGAAACCAACCAGCCTGTCATAGGCCATTCAACAATCCATCGAGTGGTGAGCTCTAATTCCCGGCTATCAGTAGATTTGCTTCCCGATTCCCAATGGAAGTATCTTTATAGTTTAGTCATTCTTATAATGGGATAAAACGTCTCCTATTCTCACACATCAAAGCATAGTATAGTGTGTCAGTATGTACTCCAGCCGACAAGGAAACTTCATCTTTTGAGCTTATATTGAACTTGAAGATCATTAAGAATAATAGGTAAGTCCCCTGTGAGAAACATGAAAACCCAACTCACATGATAGGTGACAAGATAGCTGTAAAAGAAAGGAAAAGTGATTACTTTGCATTCACCTTCACAAATGAGGAAGTGTTTGTACTTTATAGGTGTCCTGGCTTCAACCAAGTTGAGTTCAACGCCTGATGGGATATTCTTAACATCTTCACTAATTTATCGCAAGCTATACGCTCATGATATTTTTTATCTTTTGGGAATTCAAACTTGAAGGGGAACAAAACGGATAGAACTGCAACTGCCTCCATTTTAACCATTCACTTTGCTTCAGTTGTGGGCAAAATTTAATAAAATGTATTTATGCGTGTTACCTATTTTTTTCCAATAAAGAAATAATATTTATTAATTAGAGTTTATCTACTTTTTAGCTAAGAACTTGGGGAACTCAGAGATCTCTCTCCTGGTTATATCTCTTTCAAGGATCCCTTACCGGTTGAGTTTTATTTCTCCAACAATTTGGGGAAAATGTCCAACCAGCCTATATATTATTGGATAATGAAAATGTTGTTGGTGAACCTGATTGGAGTTGTTAAAAGATTGTTTCGAAGACTCACAAGCCCTATATTGGGCACAATGAACATTGATTGGAATTCATCTTAAACATTATCTTCCAACGTTGATTGTCGTTCTAGCGTTCAAGCTAGGCAGGTTTCCTCCACCAAGTTTAAGTTTTTGGTTAATTTTGATGATTTTCTTGCAATGCTTGTAAAACTCAAAAGTAGGTGCAGGAATGAGGAGCAGATAAATCTTCCTTCCTTTTATCTTTCTACTGGACATCAAGTGGTACTTAAATAGGTTCATTTTTTGCTGGCAAACCCATTCTGAACCAGTGGAGTGGGAATATATATATATTTATATTTATATATTTATATATGTGTTACTGATGGCCAACAATATTGGTTGTTATCAATTATTTGAAACTTTGAATCTCTCATGTTACCTGAAATCTTGAGCGTATTTATGTTGTGCTCAATTTTCAACAACTATAGATAGATAAAAGTAAAGATAGAAGCCACTCCTGAGCAGAATTTCAGTAAAACATTCTTGCAAAGTTGCAAGCTTTTGCATGCGTATTGTTTCTTGTAAATCTGTAAACGATGAGCCGATCCGTGAAATTTTCTTCCCTTTTTTTTCTTTCTTTCTTCATTCATGTAGGATGAGATTTTTATGTTAAGGAAGAAATTTTAATTTGATGAGATTAATAACGATAGCCCTTCCATCTTCCTTAAACCATCTTCGTTAAATGCTCGTTACTGCCTGTCTTCTTTCTGTTTTTGTGTTAATGTTGCTGGCAACCAACTATCATATAATCTCCAGCCTCGTTTCTATTTGGAAACTTTTTAACACTTTTGATAATTGCATACATATAATCTCCAGTAAAATTTAGACTCCGGGACTATTTAGAAATTAATGTTATAATTTTAAATTATAAGTATTATGATCAATATCTTGGCGTAGAAAATACTTCCGAAGAAGTGTATTCTCATCATAAAAAACCCAAAAGCTTATGGGGTGTTTGGTTGCATGATAATTTTTTGTACACTTTCATGATAAAAAATTGTATTAAAATAAAAAGTGAACCAACTCATGACATAAAATTATCATGTTTGGAGGGATGTGATTACAAAAAAGAGTAACTACCACACAAGACCAAACAAAGTGAGGGACCACAAGAAAAAAGAAAGAGGTGAGACCCTCTTTTTTGTTTAAGAAAATCACTTTTAAAACATAAAATTGACATGGTTGTCAAACACCTCTTTTAACAAGTTTTCTTACAATTTTTAAAAATTAAAACAAAAACCTTCATTATCATGCAACCAAACACCCCATTATAGTTTTGCAACATCAACAGAGACCATGCTCATAATTTGTGCAAGCCGGACAAAATTTGCATCAAGGCAGGTGGGAGAGCTTCCATACGTTGGAAATTGCAGCTTGGGATCCGAATGAAAATAAAAACCAGTAATGATGTGCAAGACTAATAATATTGCTGATGAAACATAACCGATCATCTGGCAAGCTGAGAAGCCAAGAACTGGCTGAATATATGATTGGGTGGAACCTGATCCAACGGAATTACAATCATAATTTAATTTGTAAAATAAACATTTTATCAAATAATGGATCAAATATTTAGTTGTGAGCTTATTAAGTTAGACAAGGGTCTATGCAAACTCAACTAGTAAATCAATCCGGCTTCATTTTTTCATTCAAACTGGTTCGTTTAATATAATAAACTAACCAAGTCAAGTTTCATTTCCAAGCTATTTGTAGTGTAGTGGTTCGTTTGCACCCATACTTCTAATTCTTATTAAGTAATTATAACGGCAGGACAATCAATATAATACCGGGTAGAATATCTACCCAGTATTTTGCAGATGTCCTGGGTAGAGAATCTAATACCATTTAGTGGAGAAAATTTGTACACAGTTTTGAATATCTACAGGGAATACATGCAAAAAAAAACTAAAGGAAACTTCTTCTTTCTTGCTGAATAAGTTTGAGTTATATAATCAACTCAAGAACGGAGCACAGGTCTTTCTCTGTGAATCATGTACTTGTATGAACTACATCTTGGTAAGGTATCATCTTTCCTCCTGCCTATCAGACAAATTATGATCAACATCAACAGGGCCAACTTCTACAAGTTCTTGCTTAACATGAGAACCACAACAGCCATCAGAGGGGATGTTGATCCCCGCAAACCCTATCATGACAGCACCAGCGCCAAGATAATCCATAAGATGAGGAGCATGGCCTGTCAAGGAATCCACCACGGCGGCCAGGGGAACCTGAATTGTGAGACCTGCCGTCGCTACAGTCGTTGTAGTTAACAGGACCGCCTTCGCCCATAAATAATCACTGAGCACATTATCCAATAGGCCTGACAAGAGATGTACAAAAATATCAGTACTTGAGACCGTGCATAAAACTGTTAGTTTCTGCTCCAAGATATTCAGTGAAGAAGTGCATCGCCCAAGTAGCTTATCCACAGCAGGAACAATCAAGAAAAATTGCAAATCAGCTTTTCCACTGTACTTACTAGCCGGGTACTTCAGAGTTTTAGGTATAAAATAAGTATAATAAGTAGCTAACATGTACAACAAACTACTAGTAAAGCAAAGAATTCGTGGGGATACTGAACATATGAAATCACGGTCAACCATATGCTGCAATTTTCAAATAATACGGAGAGATGTAAATAAGTGACTAAATTTGACGTAAAAGTAACAAAATGACTATTTAATCCATGGCCTTGTAGTACTATAAGTTACTTAAAATATATAATAGGTACAGCATATCAAAAGAATAAATGATCAAATCATATTGGGGTATCTTCACTTGTCTTTGCATTTTTAAAACTTGAAGAGCACCCACATGAGAAATAAGGAGTAACCAAAAGCAAATATAAGGTCAATACAAACCTTTACCCACGATGAGTCCTAATTGATTCCAGTCGAGCATGTGGAAAGGCTCCAAGTGTGTGAAATTCAAGATGAGCGCAACAGGTAGAAAAATCAGGAAATTAAAAAGTCCAAGGTAACCAAGAAACTGAGCCATACTCGCTTGACCTTCTCCTTTTGTTTCATCCGGCAGTTTTTTGCGAATCAGTGTGATGTAAACTGCATAAAGAAATGCTGAAACAAGAGCAAGAATATCCCCCAAAAGAGGATTTGTAGCAACTGAATTTACCTCTGTCTCTGAATCACCCAGACTCACTATGATGGTTCCTCCCATGCAGAGCAGGACGCTTATGAGCTTCACCCATGTGAATCTCTCACCCAAAAATGCTAAAGACACCAGAAACGTGAAGAGACTTGAAGCGCTGCTTAAGATTGTATTTGACTGTAAAATAAAAATCACAGAAAAAGAACCAAGGTGAAAAATCATACAATTGTAAAGAAATAACAACTTCAGGGAATAGAGATAGAGATACTTACCGTTACAGTGGTATATTTTAGAGAGAGATTGAAAGTCAACTGAGCAAAAAACCAAAAAGGACATATCAATAGGCTGACTTTAGCTACACGGAAGCGTGTCCATCGCCCTTTGGTATCCACTCCATCACTTGAGATTCCACTAACACCAACTACCACTTGCTGAGCCAAATCATGACTTTTATCAGGTATAGGATCTTCTACATATGCATCTGCTGAAACTTCTAAATTTCCATTCTGGATACTTTCCTGCAAAAGATTCACATTTTCTAGATCCCTTGACTGTGGCAAAGAATTTTCACTTCTGTTGACAAGCTCCAAATGTAGTTTCCCAATAGAATCTTCAAAATATCTTGCAATTTCAACTATAGGTATGTAAATCACAAACAACGAGTTGCAGATGTAGGTTATCAAGAAAGGAGAAACGCCTGCATCTACAACCGATTGAACTATATAGCTGGCAGCAATCCAAATGGTTGCAACTGCAATTATATACAACAAACCTAAAAACCATCTCCAAAAACCAGGGTCCATCTTTTATAGACCACTCCTATTGATCACTTGCTGATTATGTGAGCATGAGATACTTGGACTCAGATATTCAGTGAAGAGGTTCCCTGATAAATAATTAACAATATAAAAAAATTCAGATGCATAAACAGATAAGTGAGAACAATGAAATGTGAACCAACTACCGAGACATAAACTATATCTAAGCTGTACAACTCTATGAGAAAGTATGCAAGAATATGACACCAGCAAAAAAGATTGAAAAATGAAGAGAACACCCAAATAGCAATCATTTATATAAAATTAACTTCTGTTACACAGATACTCATGCAGGATAATGGTCTGGAATAAGGTAATCTCTTTTTATTATCACTAATTCTATAGTGCATGGAACAAAATAAGACAACGACCGGGGCAGAGTGAGGGATGGGGCAGACGGAGCTGGAGGGATGACACTGCAGGGGTGAGCAGGTCTTTGCAGAGGGGTGGGATGCTGTCAGAACATGGGAAGGGAGGGATTGCGCAGGGTCTTGGGTGTGGCTCACCAGAACTGGGAGGGCGAAGGGCCATCGGGGTGGGTCCAAATGAACACCAAGGGCTGCGGGGCTCTGCACAGGGAATCTAGGAGGAGGTGGGGTGAGCCGTGGTGCTGCTGAGAGCCTCAGCAGTGAGTATTCAGACAGAGTGGGGTTGAGACAGGAGAAGAAAAACAGGAGGAAGAACCAAGGGTCATTGAGGAGGAGAGGAAGACGAACCAATAGGGAGAAGAAGATCAAAGAGGAAGAACCGAAATGAGTGGGGGGGAGGGAGAGAACAAGAGATACCAGGGAGATGAGATCAGGAAGAAGAAGACAGGAGGAGGAGAAGGAGGAGAAGGAGGAGCAGGGGAGGGAGGAAGAGGAGAGAAACTGTGAGAGAGAGGAAAGGAAATCGAGAGAGAGATTATTTTATTTTATTTTCTTCAACTTCATGGTTGGGATACAAGGGGGTAGGGGTGTTTTTATAGAACCCCATGATGCAAAATTTGAAGAAAACACAAAATATTGGAACAAGTGTATATAATCCCTAAACTCAAAATATATCAAATATATTATCCTATTTTAACTCTAAAATATTTTTAAACTCGTTAATTAACTTTGATATTTCTAACTTAGACTCCTAAATAGATAAAGTCCTAATACTATTAAAACAATAATTTTGATGCCGATGATGTTCAAATCCGACAGATGGCACAGGGTCTTCCTGAATCCGTCTTCCATACATATTGTCTGGTCGGAATCCCATGGGGGGTCTACATGGGAACAAACATGGAACACATAACCCATTTACAGTTTGTAGATGACACTCTTGTTTGTATCAAAAAAGAGAGGAATTGTGTCAACTCGAGAGTGATCTTATTATTGTTAGGCGCGGTGGCAGGATTGAAAATCAACAAGGATAAACATGACATGAGGCTTAAATGTGCACGAATATCAGATGGCTCGTATGCAAAGAATTTCAGACATGCACAAGTCTTCTTTCCTAATTAAATACTTGGGTTTACTGCTGCCAGATAAAAACACAAAAAAAAGATGATTGACAACTTTTAAACCAGAAAATTAAAAATAAGCTTCAAGGATGGAGATCAAAATACTATCAGAAAGCATAAATGGATTTTTTTCAAAGGTGGTACTCCAAAGCCTTATATTATTTCTCCATATTGAAGATCTCAAAAGGCGTCTACAGGAAGTTAGAAAATATCAGAGTGAGATTTTTTTAGTAGAGCAAGGAAGGAGAGAAGGGTATTCACCTCGTACAATGAAACCATGTGTGCAGAGATATCAAGGAGAGTGAGGTAGCCTTATACCACTGGAGATAGTTAATAATGCATTACTAACCATATGGTTAAAGAAACTGAATCACAAAAGGAACTCTAATTAGGGCAAGATTGTCTACTCAAAGTATGTGTTGAGTTGTGAGGAAGGATGGATTATATATTTCCAAGGCCACAACAGACAATCTAGCATTTGGAGAGGCATCCTCAAGAATTAAAATATTTTCAGATCATCTACAGTTCTTAGTTTGGGGAGTGGGAGGGATATCCTGTTCTGGAAGGATTATTGGGTGGATTTTGAGCCACTGACGGCCAAATTCCCTAAACTGTACAGGATTGTATCAGATGGGGAAGGTAAGGTTCACTCTGTTGGGATTCTAACAATAACATGTCAGCTAAATTCATAAGGGATCTCAAGGAAGATGAAATTGCTGACCATATTGATTTGATGGGTTCAATCAATGACTATAAATGTGCATAAATGATCAGACAGATAAATTACTTTAGATTCTAGCCAAAAAAAATTCTTTTCAGTTAAAATTGCCTATCGAAAATTGAACCAAGGAGGTTTAGAAATAAATTGATAGAAAATTGTTTGAGCACCTGAATTGCTGGTCAGAATTAAATTAGTTGTGTGAAAATTATGTATAAACAGACTTCCTACTAAGGGGGCTAATTAGCAACATATTCCTTGTACAATATATAAGGTGTGTTTTCTGTCGACCTTTTGCAGAAGACTTGGACAGCCTATTTTTGAAATGCAGAATTAACAACTCCTTGTGACTGGCACTTTTCAAAAGTTGGACCATGTAATGGGCTGAGTGGAAGGATGTTCATTCTCCACTAGTACAATGAGGGAAGTTAGTACCCTAGAAGGAGACAGCAATTATTTGGAGGCTGTTACTCTTGGTGGTGCTATGGGCCATTCAAAATGCACTGACAAGAGAATTTTGGAGAAGTTTCAGGACCCGGTGAGGATTCTTCAAAGTTCAAAGCACAACCTTCTTCATCAAGGATTGAATTTTTGCACATTCTGGATCATATTGGATTTGAGTTTCTTATGGTGTCAACCTTACCCAATGGAAGCAATTTTTGTTTAGTTTTCCGGATTGCTACCATCTTGGTAGTAGTCATATTGTTATTTTATTTTATTTTTACTCTTGTATACTTCTTTACTTGCATGACATTAAATTGTGGTTTAGGCTACCTTTAAAAAAGTTAAGCCCACCTCCCGCACTAAGGCACTTGAAGATGTAACAGACGTTGGTGCCCTCCTGTGCAAGTTCTTGTATTTCTCTTGCCATAAATGGCTCATAAAATGAAATGAGGGATTAGACACCACCTTTTCATCCTTTCAACATTCAACTAGTTATATCTCTAGAGAAGCTAACCACCACATCAGGCAATGGAGTTTGGTCAGTCCAATTCAGAAGAGGTCTTAAAGAAAAGGAGGTATCAAATTTCATAAGCATGATGAGCTTACTTTTTCAAAAGTTGGGAATTAACTTGGGACACGCATGACGATGCAGTCTCCTTGATCATTAATTGGAGCAAGGTAAGCAATTGGGGAAAAGATCGGACATTGTGAAAGTTGACGCTCCCAGAAATGCTATGGTCTATTTAAACATCAAGGAATAGGGAACTTATCGAAGAATAATATGAGAATCCTTCAAGAATTTTCAAAGATTGGGTCAACTAGTCAAAGATAAGGAATTCACTTCCTCCGGTTCGTATACGTTTTGATCTTCCTTTGGGGATAAGTGCCTCAAATGGAAACATTTTTACTTAACAGTTACAGTTTTTCTGCCGTCGGATTTAAGGGGTCAACTGACCCTATACCAACGAAGTAAACTTATCGTTGCCTCGATCTTCAAAACTAAAAAGTTTCCCTACCATTCTCGGACGAACTCAGAAAAAAAGAATCCTGGAATGCAACTAACGACACACGGTATGGGAACAGCAAATATAAGTGGATGGAACGTTTCATTTTTCAGCAAGTCCAACTGCGGTCGTCGCCTATTTCACCCGATTCCCTGAGCCGCCAACGCGTCATACCCTACATTCAGGTCCAAGAGAACAGAACACAAGGGACGATTGCGCCTAAACAATAATCCACTAGCAACAATTTCTCTTCCACTCGGATCTGGAGAAAAGTACAGCAGGAAGCACATGAAACAACATGCAAGCAAGCAGAACCACTTTCAGTTAAACTCACAAGAAGCAGCCTCGTTCGAAAAACAAGAAGTATATATGTGCCGGTGCCGGTGCCGGATCTGGAGGAGAAAGGGAGATGGTTGCACGAAACAGGCGGCGTGCTAGGCGGTCATTCTCTCTCCTCGTCCCTTCCGGTTGTCCTATAAGATCCAGATGGACCAAAGGCGCGTGATCGGCGTCGGCTCAGCAGCATCCTCTACCGTCGATTTGCCTCGCCGCCGCCGCCGCCGACAAGAGCTCCGCGGTTCCCCCTCGCCGTGTCAGATCAGGCGTCCACCTTTCTCGTCCAGCGGGCGTCAACGGGAAATCAGATTTTTTTTTCCTTTTTTAGCCTTTCAGATATATATATATATATAATGCATTCCACGTGTAATACTAATTAACGTATATAATTTACATGGTATTTATTTAAAGATTTTGAGACCTTCATTTTAACCTAATCTCTTACTTTGTGATAAAAAATAATATATTCATATATATTAAGTAATTTAGTATTTAGTTAATATTATACAACACATGGCATTTTTATCTTCTGTAGAAAACGTATATTTAAAAAATTAAATGCTAAAATATACAATTTAATTTTAAGAATTATTTTATTGAAATATTAATCCTCTGATGAACTAATGGGGTATGTTTGAGTCGTTAATTTAATGCATCTCAGCCAATGAATTTAGTTAAATTATTACTCAGAAATTCAAAATCAATGTAATCTTTTTGATGGTGTTGTTTATTTTGTTTTACTAAAAATCAACACCGATATCCTCTTTTAAAACCTCCGTGTGAACACGGTAATAAAAACAGATATATCTCTTACCGTTAACAAATACCGATAGCATAAAAACAGTTAACAAATATATACCCGTTTACGATGATTAACGAACAAACGGATATATCTTTTACCAGTTAAAAAAATGCTGCATTAAAATATTTTTTTTTGAATCATTGAAATTGAAAAATGTAGAATTTTTATTCTCTTTTCGCTTCGATTTCTCCTCTGATTATTCTTTTTACGTTAGTTATTAAAAATGCATAGGTATTCGTAGAAGAAACTAAAAAATATAATTTTTCTTATTTTTAAAATATAAAACATTTATGATATTAAAAAGCTGAGCCATCTTTTAATTATAAAGAATGATCTATTTTTTTATTCAATAAAATATCTATTTACCTATAAGGTTTGTTAAACCTTGATGCCCCGGTATCCTTCTTTATTTCTATTCTTCAACACACTTTTAGAAATTAAAATGTTATTTTCTATTAAAAGAAAAAGAATAGATATAAGTTATATACTAGACTTTATAAAACTTTTTACACTGTCTAAAGTATATATTTCACTTTGACTCTTTGGTTTCTAAAATATATTCTTAAGCTAAAACAATATACGACTAAATAATTTATTTAATCAGAATTTTTCGTCAAATTTAATTCATTTTAATGCTAGATTTATGGGGTAAATTAGTTTCTTGACGCATATTATCATATATGTTGCATGCTCGTTGTTAGAATTATTCAGTTATTTTAGATTTTCTTACTCTATTTGCATTAAGATGCCAATGCATATTTTTTTATTTGTTGAGTAAATTAGTTTCTTCATGCATATTACTCTGTTTGTATTGAGAACAAAGGTAGAAACAAGGAAAGTGTTTTACATGAAACTAATTTTTCAAGAAAATGAAATACAGATATCTCATTTGCTATAGCTAAAATATTTTTTAAAAAAAAATTTTTAACTACTCGATTAAATATAAGATATTTTTAAAATTTTTAATATCTTATATTTTAGATGCATTTTGGGCCATATGGTTTAAAAAATGTAGCGTTTATGAATATTTAACTTTTCCAAGATTAATTTTATATTTACCTTATTTTTTTCGTATAGTTGATATCTTAATACATCATAAATTTGACGGTCAACTTAATAGAAGTTTATCATTTTTTATAAAAAATAAAATAATGTTATAATATGTTATTCATAGCATGATATATGTATAGCTTTAAAACAAAACAACATTTACTTGGTGAATTTAAACTTAAGAATTGGTATGTATAAGTGCAAAATTAGTTATTTTAATATTTAACAAAAACTCATTTTATCATACAACCAAACACCTTATAATTATTTGTTCACAAAATAGAAAATACCCAGCCAGCATAAAAGGGCCGCGCAATAAATAAACGTTTGAGGTTGAGAAAATTAAATGAAAAATCTCTACTTTCTAATCCCTTTATCCGGACACTTCATCAGGAGGGTGATAATGCTCTGGAACAATTACATGCATACCCACAACTCCTCTATATTTTTTCAGTGCCCCCGCATGTTTTCAAATTGTCGTATCACATATGCTCCAGATTAGAAGCAACGCAACGTACACGACAAGGTGCTTGGTTGCACGATGTAATAAATTTTATATTAAAATAAAATATTGAATGATTAAAGACATGAAATTATCATGTTTTGTGAGACACGACAACAGAAAGAGTGAAAACCATATATACACCCATGAAAGGTGAGAAAACCACATAAAAAATAAAGAAATATGTAATCTATTTTTTGTCTAAAAAGAAATATTTTAAAAAAATATTTTTGTAATGATCGCCAAACACTTCTTAAAAAAACTTATGATAAACATATAGTACTCAATCCGCCATGCAAGCAAAGACCCCATACGGCATCTCTTCCCCCCACAAGAAGTAAGCAGCTTCCTGTCAGCCCTGTTTAGCTGGATCACACGGCAAGGCAACCTTGTTTCCCCTATTGCAACGATGTCTTGTGAGCACTGAACACCCCTCTGCATAGCAGACCAGGCACTCTTCTTAAACAGGAAGCGACGTATCAAAGCATTACAATCCTAGTCAACTCCAACACGTCTACAGGATACAGCTCCTCAATCAATTAGTAAACGCAAGGATACAGAATCCGGGTGGAAACAAGTCGGTCTCGACTCGATAAAAGTTCGATTTGGCTCGTTCATTATGTTGAATGAGTAAGATTGAACAAGAAAAACTCAACTTACTTGTGAGCTAAACTTGAGTAACGGGCACCAACACATTGACTGCCTTGTGGTCATCATGGTCCAGAAGAAAAATTGGAACCTTTTCATCCAGTGGATTTTCGAAATTACTCGGGCGGATTGAAGATGAAAAGCAAGTATATTGAAGATGTACAGTTGAGAATGATGATATGCATCATTAAATCGATCAAATAGAACTATTCATGTCCATAATTAAGATGTTGGAAACTGCCATAGGTACTAGAACACGCCTGGAAAATGAGAATGTAAACGCCACCAAAGAGGTGATGAAATGTTTCCACAACATGCTGTGCGACATAATAGACAGGATTTACAAGAGGACTTCAATCATCGCGTCCCTGGAGCAGTCCCTCCAAAGTTCAACTTTCCATGTCTGTGCAACATTTAAACAAGTGTCAACATGATCTCAGAGGAGCAACGAGTTTGCAGTCAAGTCACAATTTGAAGATGCAACTGAAAACACCCTAGAACAGAACATTGCCGAAGTATCTAGCTAAGTGCCTGTTTGGATAGAGTATTAGTGATAAATATCATATTAATTTTGATATTAGGTACGATAAAATCTAATATTAATGTATTACTAGAAATATCAAAAGTAATACTCTATCGAATTCAATACTCAACCGAACAGGCCCTAAGCTAGTGTGGTGAATACTAAAAGTGGTATTCACAATGTAATTACCAGGATGTTCATCTCCCATGAATGTCATCATCAGTTCTAGATCTCACAAACCGTCCACGCCTCCTTGGCTCGGTAACTTCACCATCAAGAAGGCCATCAGCATTGTCATCTTCTTCGTCATCGTCTTGTAGTCCCAAAAGGTTCTCACCCCACAAATTCCTGTGGCCTGATCTTCGATGTGTCCTAGAAGACCTCAGTGACCGCCTTGGCTCATCAATGGGACCCAGAGAGCCACTTATCATTTCAAAAAAGAAGAATGAGGCCCACCATGATTGTCCACCATATTCTAAGCCGCTACTTTCCTGGTCATGTAGTCCATCACCATTGTCAATTACAAAGTCTCCGAACACAACTGCTCCGGGAGTAGTTGACTGCAAGGCACTGAGCACATCACCAAATTCCCGCTCTCGCTCTAGGTGTCTCCATGCTCTTTGCCTTGATGGATCCACATCACAAGGCCTTGTTGTTGGATGAACACTCCTTGCATGCCTGCGGAGCTCCCTATAGTTGCCAGAAAAAGTGCACGACTCCTGATAACAGCTCCTTGGTTTTAGATCTAGATACATTCTTGCCTCCTTTACAGTCTTGTATCCCAGAACAGTACCACGGCAAAGGGGGCACTTCATTCCACTTTGATCTGGAACATTGCTTTCTGCATTAATCTCTTGAAGATCAACTATTTCCTGTCTTTCAGTTCCCAAATTCCTATGCCCTTCACGACTACTAGTTTCTTCCAGTCCCAACATGTTGCTACTACTTTGCTCCAATTCATAGGCTTCATGCTCTCCCCTTTTTCCAAGCTTTAGTTTCTTGAATCTGTCAAGGCAATTTGAGTGTCTATAACTTGTATCGCATATGTAAGCTCTGCACCCCTTTTCATAAGAGCTGCACATAAGCTGTACAGCATTATGTGGGTGATCCATGCAGATTGGGCACGAAACTTCATCCCACTCCCTGAAAATATTACAGGTCTCTGCATCAGCAGAGACACTGCCTTCATCTGTCATCTCTGAACTTGCTGTATAAGATAAAAAATAAGACAAATCAGCTTTTCTTGAACGTAGGCAATTCTGAATCTGAGTTTATCATCATTTAAAGCAGGTGTTCTGACTATAGTAGTACTCATTATCGGAGAGTTGCCATTCTCAATCACAAAAAATGCATACAAGTCAGGCATCCGGGATCAACAATAAGATCTATATTCAATTTACAAAGAAATAAAAGATAACAAAACAATCACATTAAGTACCTTGTATTTTTGTTGCTGTAAGCTTGGAAGAAGATGAGGACCATAGCAGTAGTTCGAACTTTCTTTTCAACGATTCTTACATGAGTCCCTAAAATCTTAATATATGCCTTATTAAAGTTTGAAAATCTTGGAAGTTCACAAAATCTCCCTCCCTTCCTTCCCCCTCTCACTTTAATGTTGACCACCATCCTGCCCCCTATCGCCCCCATCAGCAACCCATGCCCCCCTGCTACCTGCTTCTCAGTCACAGTGCCCCCTGGGGCCTGGCCCCCATCAGTTGCTATTGCTACTCAGCCAACTGCACCAGTTAGTTTCCTATTTCACCTCCAAACTCCATGGCAAGTGATGCTTGACACTCACTGTTTGGAGTCTTTGGACTACCTCCAGGCCATTGCCCCTGTGCCAGCTGTCTGCACCCAATTTGTTTATATACCAATTTGTGCACCCCCTCCCCAGATTAGCACCATCTGCTTCCTGCTGTTTGCCCCATTCCTGCCAGCATTGTGGTGAGGACACCCGAGGCAAAGATTACTTTGGCAAAGTCTACCGGCGTAGACCATTGGGATCGATATGGTTGGGTGATTAGGTTTTCTGAGAATAATTGATGTTCAGAATATTTTCTTGAACATCTACGAATTTTCTGGAATTTTTGGAAGGCCGTAAACATTTTTTTAGCATTTTACTGATTTTCTGGTATTTTTTGAGTCATGTCCTGTAAATATGGCAATTTTTCTGTTTCGCCATGTCTTGTTTTCAATTTTCAGGGTTTTACGGCATTTACAGTAATTTTTCTCCTATAAATAGGAGCCCCCCATGTATACTTTAGAGGATGGTTGAATGAAATGAAGTGAATATTGATCGAGATTCCCATTTTGCCCCTGTTTGCGCTTTCTTACCTCTTTCGCGAACCTTCCCGTGTTCCCATTTCACCCCCGGTCCCGCGTGACTTAACGTGTTGGCTTTCTCTCTCTCCGGCATTCGATGTCGACGGTCCCGCGAGCTCCTCTCCTCCCCGGCGATGGCGAAACCCTAGCCACTTCTCCACCGTCCCGATCTCCTTTCTCTCGTGAGATTTTCGAGCTGATTCTTCGAAGAGAAAAGTGTTCCCCTTCCCCTAGATCATATTTCTCCCTTCCTGTCCGTCTCCATCGGACGAGTGTTAGCTGGTTTTCTTGCTTCTACCACCACGGTTTCGACTTTCCCTACAACGGATCTACTACTTGGTCTTATCCGCTACACCGGATGGCAAGCTTTCAGCTCGGAAGTTCAGTTTCCGTGAGCGGACGAGTTGGTACTCAGTTACGAGGCTGAAATCTGTTCGTTGCTTCTTCGTTCGGTAACAATAGCTTCAGATCTGTGGATTTCAACGTGGTTCCGTTCATTCTAAGGCTTCCTCTCCTCCTGTTTAGCTCAATCTGAGCTGGAGAACGGTAAACCCTAAACTACACTTGATTGCGCCAGAGTGCAGCCTTATGAAATGGATATGTTCCGCCAGATGGACATCCTCTGAGTTGGTTTTTCAGTCGATTCACATGTATTTCAGTCCGGCTCCACTGATATTGCTGGCTTCTGTGATGGTTTACTACCTCGGTAGTTATTTTCTGAGATCGATCTCCCGCTGGATTTGATTCCGTGGCTATTACGACCAAAGAAATAGTGAGACTCGAGTCCACGCTCCGCGATTGAACCGATTTTTGCCTATACCGGTCCAATCCGGTTCGGTTCTCGCTGCCATCGTCCCGATTGCCGGATGTCAATATTGATTCGAATGTTGCTATTAGCAACTCGATTTTCAAACCTATGATGATCTTGATATTATCTCGGTTGAATAGACACCGCATCGATTGGTTTATTCAAGATCGAATTCGATTGAGGGATATTTGTTGGTCGTTGATGGTTATTTCGATGAATATGATGACGAGCTCGAATGTATCTCCCCGGCGACTCTGATTTATCAAGATGCCGTTGATCTAAACTTGTCGCCATCCACCATCGATGCAATATTCCTTATTTGATAAATTCCGGCTCGACCGATTCCTAGGCTATGATGATGACCGAGCCTTCCATATTTCGATCATATTTGAAATTCAATCGTCCGCCGTGACCGTTCGTTTCAGATTGCAAATCGTTCAAGTTCCCGGATAATTGGAAATTCTCATTTCGAAGGATCAAGAAAATCTCGAAATAGAAATTAAATATAAATCACCCGTGTACTTCGTATTTTTCCATTCTCTCGAAGTGACCGCTCGTTTCGCTATTACGCTTATCACGATGCCATGCTCCCCGAGTAGTAGGTTCTAGCTACTTTCTAAGTGTTGTTGGGAACTACTTCCATCTTGAGTTGCCTTACTCTTGTTAGCTTTAAAATCTGAAAACTGTTAATTGTTTGCTATTTCTGACTGTGTGGTTAGTTAATCTGAACATTGGTTTTGTTCACAAATCTCCTTGTTCTGTTTTATGGAAATGCAATTCGGACTGATTTCTATTGATAACAATTTTACTTACCACAGTGATATTCTAATTCCCTATTGGTTAATCTTTACAGTTCTTAATTAGATTGTGGTTTTCAATAATCAATCAGTAAATTCCCTAGTCTAGATCATTTTGTCCCCCATCACATTGCCTGCCTCCTCCCACTGTTAGTAGTCATAGGTTCCATTGTGATGAGAACTCAGCTTCAACCAAAGGTGGACCTTGGAGGATATAGAATTCTCCAAGCTGTACATATGATCTTCACCCGCATGTGTCCCAAGCCCACCCCCTCCCCTGGTTGCAGGATGGAGAAATAAAAAAGAGGGAGAGAGAGAGAAGAGTGAGACAAGGATGGGCAATCTTGTAAAAAAAAACTTGAAAATGCTCACCTAATAGTATTCAGGGAGATTTTAGATAGCGGGGGCCTAATATAGAAAAGAACAAGGCTCCAAAGACGTTTTAAGAGTTTCAAACTTTATCAGGACATATATGGAAATACAAATTATTATAATGACTTTAACTGGTTATCTGAGTTGGTCAAATCAAATTTCTTATCATAGACAAATCATAAAAATAGGAAATCAGGAGCTGATAATGAAATATAAAAGCCTATACACACCAATTGAAAGTTTATTCCAAATTTCCAATTAAACCATTTCCTGATTCCAATCCAACAAAGCCGCTTCCCACGCACTTCTAACAAAGGAATGACTGTAGATTACTGATTGAAGCATTCATAACAAAGGTTTCTAAGAAGTGCAATATCAGATGGCTTAATGCATGGCAGATGTCAAGGAATTTTGAAGGCATCGATTAACCTATGCAATTTGAAGCAGTGATTCCCACAGCAATTATATAATAATCTAGACAATATAGGAACCGATTCCTTGTGATTAATGTTATGTGCAAGGAAGAGCATGTTAAGGATGAACTACAAAGAAGTAAACTAGCATTTTCTTTGTGGTTTGTATTGCAAATTGGAGAGGGACAGAAGAAATTGAAACAGCAGATAAGCATTATCAAGAGAGATGTAAGATTACAGAAACCTTCCTACCTGAGGGGCATAATCAAGTAGGCAATAATTTCCTTTAGATAAATTAAAGAAGAAACCAAAGTTCAGATCAAAATGAGGTAACAACAGACAAAAAGTGTAGTGGAACATCGCTAGGCAATATAGACAGTGCTAAAGACTAGAATTAGCAAGTAAAAAAATGAAAATGAGTAGACAATAAAAAAGAGAAAAAAATGACAAATTAATCCCCTTTTATCTCCCTGTAAAGCTGTATAGGGAAAACTAATGGTAAATCTTGCTTGCATGCCTGGTACATGCAGCAGCATGCATGCCTTGCATACTCCATAAGCTGGCATAAATTACAGTCATTTTGAACCCTAATTGGTTTGCATTAACATATTCTGAGACAAACTATTTAACAGGCGATATTCTGACCCATGGACATGTGCATGCACAGATTCATGAATGACCACAGTTGTATACATGCATATTAGTGCCTATTGCTGCATTAGATCTGATTGTAACAGACAACACTAAGTGCACTTGCCCAAATTTGATCAATATAGTTTTGGGTAAAGTTGAAACCCATTTATTAGTATGTATAGCTTGCACCTAGAAATCTGAGTACCAGCCATATACTCTGGTATCTATTGTGAACTATTGATCAATCACACCTTATGGCTTAGTCATTGAATGAAAATTTGAGACACAATGCCTCCACAAACTACTAAAAGTTTCCTCCTGTTTGCAGTTCAATAGCTTAAGAACTTGGCTATCACCAACTTATGGATTTCACATTTAAATGGATGGAAAGATTTTCGAACTCTACCAGCAATATGGTCATAGTCCTATTAGTTTGGAGAAACCTTTTTAACTTTTCACTTTCTACAAGTACAATGAAATTAAAGAAGCATTAATGAATGGGAGAAAGTCATTGTTTCATAAAATATAACGAGCTCTTGAGGAAGTCCCACCACATCAAGGGTAGAAACTAAAATTTTGGACACTAGTTGGGTGAGATTATCATCAATTGGTTAGTTCACATGTTGAAATTGAAAGAGTTGAAAGAGAGACATTTACCTGACATATATTCAATTATAATATCCAAGCTATTGAAAAAATATTTTAGAAAATATAGCAGGCAATATTAACCACTGTTGCAACAAATAAGTAAATACTTTAGGCTAGACCAATAGAATACGGTGCTATGAAGCATTTTATTTTGATGGTGTTATCATTTACGCCTTTACAGTACCAGATGGGAAGAATCTGACATAGATGACTGCACAGTTAGATAAAGACAATTTGACATAGATGACGTGAAAGTAAGCCGCTCTCACCAGAATAGGAAAAAGAGAACTTGTGTTCAGCTCTAATTGTAGCTTGAAATTTATCAACAAATAGGTAAATTTGCTGTACAGTGAGGATTGAAGTTCAGACACCCTTAGAAAAGAGTGAGTTGTTCCAAATAAAGCATTACAGGATCCCAAACGAAGCACATCTTCTCATTCTTAATTACTGAAGCAAGAGTCGTTCACCAGGGACCCTTACGTTGTATTCTTTACCCTGCACTTATTTTATGATAAAGAAAAAAACATAAGTGACGCTAAACATAGATAACCAAAAAAGAATATACATGCTAGCCATAACCATAATGGCATAGATGATGAACACAAGGAGAACTACAAGATCCTAATTAGCCAGAAATATTGCTTGTTAGAAGTAGGTGGAGAAGCAACGCCGAGAAACTTGAAAGAAACCATTGGCATCCAGCAAGGGTTAAAAAAGGTAAAGGAAAAAGAAATAACACGATTCTACTCATGATGAAATGTCTTACAGATCAACAACCAGGGAAGCTGGAAAAAAAGATGTCAATAGCTTGGGATCCTAATAAATAACAGATAGACAAATAAATTAAAACAAAAAAGACAACAAATCAGGTAAAGAGTTATCATGACCGATAAAGGAAAGGTAGTCCATCTACGAACCCGAAAGTAGAGAGAAAGGGGGGAAGAGGGAACGTGTAGGATAAAAACTTTATTTTGGAGAAAATTCTCCAAGATCAAGGTGATGGAAGAAGACCGGGCATACAAACCTCCTGCTTCCAAAATCCATGCCCAAAGGTACACTGCTCCAACAAGAATCAAGCGCCGTTTTATCTGTTCTTCCGAAACCCCAATATCCAGAACTGGAGGCGAAGACCAGATCTAAACACGCAAGAAAGAGGAAAAAGCGAAGAAGGGCGAAAGGTCCCCAGTCCTACAGGGATTCATCAAGGCAGCAGAAATTGCAACTAAAGGTGGTAACTTTAAGCCAAAAGCAGAGGAAAACGGAACAACTGCGAACAGGATTGAGGAGGCGAAAGATAAAAAATAGGGAACGGATTATAGAAGGTACGAAGTTTTACGGGTGATTGGAACTGGGGAGATCAAATCCCTCTTCGGTACTTCCACTATTTTCATCTGTTCACGGCTCCTCTCTTTCCTTTGCGTTCCTTGTTTTAACAATCTTAGACGCAATGGGTACTCGCCAAGATGGAGTCTTGCCATCAACACCTTTCTTGCATCTCCAAACTCTTATATGCATACGTGTATGTCATTCTTGCTGTCGCCGCAGAAAGACACTGCAAGTCTGCACCCAGCTGAAGAGAGAAGTTTAGGTAAAGAGGAAAGTTACCCACCCAAGCCAGCTTCTTTTTTTTCCCGCATGTTAACTCAAGATTAGAATGGCATTAGATAGGGTGATTCTGATCATACCCAAAATCTGATGAATGATGTCTGACCCATCTGAGATAGAATTGATTTATGTGATCTACCCAACATACTCTCTAATAATGATGTCTGACAAGTGACAAACTTGAGATGATCTATGTGATCTACACATCATAGTCAGATCTAACATTCGTTACATTGAGATGGAGTGAAGGACCAGTTTGTTTTGATGACGAAGTTGGTAAATATTATTCAATTCCAAATGAATCTTCTCATTTCAATTTTTCGTTGGTTTTTCTATCTCCTTCAAAATTAATTTTTTATGAATTTAAACATAAATATCCAGTTAGTTTGACATTATTTCTCATGATATGGATGCTTTATTTGATACCTTTAAATATCTACTGCCAATCTTTATTTAACTGTTTGTTTTGGGTCATCATATACGAATTAGAGCTCATTTTCAAGCTGTTTCTAGGTGTGATTTTATGGGAGTGTTGTTTTAAGGGATGCAAATCAACAATGTACCTCAGATACTCGGCTCAACATATTTTTGATGGTAAAAGAAGAGACTTGAACTAAAAATAAGTTTAATTTAATTAAATATCATATTAATTTTTTATTTAATATTCATTTTAAAATTAAATTATTGGTGTTCATAATTATATAGTGCTAATTTAATCTATTGAATAAGTTAAAACTAAATTTAATTTGAGTTAAACTTGCGTAGAATTAAAAAAAAAAGAGATCAAATTTGAATTTCAGAAATGAGTTTAGGTGATGTTTGGTTAAGGTATAAAAATAATACTTTATTATTGCTAATATTTTTAAATGTAGAATATCAATATCAACAGTGAATGCTTGTATTATATGATATATTTTGTGTGCTATAAATTTTAAAATTGATATTATTAATTAAACACTCTTCATATTATATATTAATATCAATTTTAAAATTATTAATAATAAGAATGTCTAGTATTATTATTAAACGGGGCTTTAGATGGAACTTGAGTTTTTTAAATGGGCTTATATGGATCAAATTTCATTCTAGATCCTATTCTGGCTCAAACTTAAATTTGACTATGAAAATAGGCCAAGCACATCAATTAGGATTCGAGATTGAGCTCAAATTTGAGTAGAGATAAATAAGTTAAATTTAACTGATGTACTAATGAGCTCCACTTGGTTCCTAATTTTACATCTTTAGCTATTTTGAATTGAAATCATATTTTGAATCAATAACTCTTATTTTTTTTACAAAAATTCCTTGTTAAAATGCAATTTAAGTAGTTGAAAAGTTCAAATTTCTCTACTTTGTGTTATTCTTTTGTGTTTGCTTGCTTAACCCCCAATGATAAATTCCAAGGAAAAAAATTAAGTGGTCATTTCAAGTAAAAGACACTATCTAATATTAGATTCAATATCTATAAAAAATATAAAAATATTTAGTATAGAATATCCTTATATCCAAACATTCTATACAATAACAACACATTAATGCATATAAACTTCATATATTATAAATTTATAATGTCTTAAGTTGACGAGTGATGATTAGTGTGAACACTTAAAAATTTAAAGGGGCGATCATTTCTTTATGAAAATTTTTAATATAAATTAATATAAGAAAAATGTATGGAAAATTTTAATTGACTTTTTGAAATTTAGTTGCGGTCATATATAACCCAATGTGGTCAATGTAGACATATACACCATTGAAGTTATAATATATTACAACTAGTGCAATGTTTGTACTACATAAGTTTCAAAATTCTTATATATAACCAAATATCTTGTGTTGATTTATATCAATATCAATTACAAAATTAATAAGGAAAGATGTGCTCAATTCTATAATTGAGCTCACTGTATGGTAGAGTGGTGTTTGTGCATAGTTTGAGAAAAAATAAGAAGAGGGAAGAAGAAAGAGAGCATGACACAAGGGATCATCGAGAGAGCAGATGAATGTTGAAAGGAGTCTGGCCGATGTATCTTCATTTACAATTAGCAGTATAACACAACCACATAAAAGAAACCTCAATACTTAAAAAACGAGGAAAAGAGAGTCATTTGGATTCTATTGGGTGGGCATCATTTCATCAACCTCCGGGTATTTCAAACTACAATGAAAGCTAATATATAGAGTATATATGAAGAACTTCTGAAATGATATACTAATAAACAAGAGTTCGCATGCTACAATAAAATTGGATTCATCAAATATGAATCATGATCGTTAAGCTTGCTTAGTTGATTCAAAGTTGTCGCATACAGAAATAAAAACCATCGCATATGACTCCGAAGCTCATCTAATCAAAGCATTCAACAACAAGGCTAAAACTCAACGTAGTGTTATACTATATATTTGATCTTTTGGAATTTGGTTGACAATCACTAAGCAGACAATCGTACATAGCAAGACATCATCTCTCATGGAGTGTTGACGTGTTCTCCCCCAAATAGAGCTGCACAATCAAAGAATTACTTAATCACATACAAAAAATGTAGCTTCCTTAACTTTAGGTCCCGCAAGGAGAAGAGACAAACAAAGTTAAAGGATCAACAAACATTACCTTCTTGTCGGCGATCAACATCTCTAGTGGAGGTTGCAACAAAGAAGAGAAAGTTCATCCAGCCAATAGGATTCTTATTCTCTAGATAGAGAAAATCTCACCTCAACAGAGTGTCGTACTGGTGTGACGTGGTGGAGCATGTGTTACTATTAGTAACATTAACAATTACTAATACTAATAATAATAGTAACATGTTACTGTTACTTATTAGTAATATGTTAGCATATATTACTATTAGTAATAGTAATAGACTAATAGTAATAATAATAGTAACAAATACTCTTCTATCATAACAATAGTAATATGTCTTCTTCTGTTATTAAGTAACATAACACGTGTTACTATTAATAATAGTAACAATTACTAACAATAACATAGTGACATTTTAACATATGTCACTATAATAGTAATAATAACAGTTACCAATAATAATAGTAATAGTCATATTTACTCTTCTATCCTATTAATAGTAAAAATTATAATTAATAATAGTAACATATCTTTTTCTACTACTAAGTAAACGTAATATGTGTTACTATTAGTAATAGTAGTCATGTGCTTATAGCACAGTAGACACCACTGCCCATATGTTGTTTCTCCCGGCAACGAGCATGAGTCAAATTGCGTGGATGCGAGTATGAGTAGTTGTTACAACCGTTGTGGTCACTCTTCAAAAATACATTAGTAATAATAACAATTACTAATAGTAATAGACTAATAATAACAATTACTAATAATAATAGTAATAGTAACATTTACTTTTCTGTTATCTTAATAGTAACAATTACTTTTAGTAATAGCAATATGTCTTCTTCTATTACTAAATAACGTAACATATGTTACTACTAGTAATATTAACAATTGCTAACGGTAACATGTTAACATATGTTACTATTAGTAATAGTATCGATTTCTAATAGTAAAAATAATAGTAACAATTACTCTTTTGTTATAATAATAGTAATAATTACTATTAATTATAGTAACATATTTTCTCTGTTACCAAGTAATGTAATATATGTTACTATTAGTAATAGCAATAGTAACATTTACTCTTTCGTCATAGTGATAGTAACAATTACTATTAGTAATGACTATGTACAGTCGTATGTGTTCCCGGAAGACCCCCAAGTCAGGCGGCGGCAGGCCTTGCCACTGTACCAGCTCCGTAATCAGGGAGACCGCCGCCTCCACCACGTTTCCCGCCGTCGCCGGGTCGACCTGCGCGGAGCATATCTCGTACGGGGGTCGGAGGAGCTGATAGCTCAGGACGCACCAGGAAAGAGGGCAGACGTCGTAGGTGTGAAGCTCGACGGTGCAGGAGAGCGGGGGGCAGCCCCGCATCCCGTAATACAAGTGTCCACTTGTATTACTTTTGATATTGATACTCCAACATTTGAAAATATTAATATCAATATTGATATAGTACCAAAAATGAAACTCTAACCAAACAGGGCATTAGGTATCTCTATTACTATGAATTTTAAAATTGATATTGATAGGAACTATTAAGTGGTGTTTGGTTAATTGTATCAATTTTAAAATTTGTAGTGCAAACAAGGAATATTATGTAATACAAGTGTCAACTTGTATTACTTTTGATATTGATACTCCAACATTTGAAAATATTAATATCAATATTGATATAGTACCAAAAAAAGAAACTCTAACCAAATAGGGCATAATAATAACATATCTTCTTATGTTATTAAGTAACATAAAATATGTTACTATTAGTCATAGTAATAATTAATAATAGTAAAAATAATAATAATATTTATTCTTATATTATAATAATAGTAATAGTATAGTAACACTTACTAATAATAATAATAATATCAATATTTACTCATCTATTATAGTAATAGAAGCTCGATTACTAATATTTATGTCGATCAAGCGTCGCTCGATTAGCATGGCCCCTGCTCGTAGGGAGCAGGGGTGGGGGTTCGAATGGGCTGAGTAATAATAATATTACTATTATTATTATTAGTAATATGTTAGCATATATTACTATTAGTAATAGTAACAGACTAATAGTAATAATAATAGTAACAAATACTCTTCTATCATAACAATAGTAATATGTCTTCTTCTGTTATTAAGTAACATAACACGTGTTACTATTAATAATAGTAACAATTACTAACAATAACATAGTGACATTTTAACATATGTCACTATAATAGTAATAATAACAGTTACCAATAATAATAGTAATAGTCATATTTACTCTTCTATCCTATTAATAGTAAAAATTATAATTAATAATAGTAACATATCTTTTTCTACTACTAAGTAAACGTAATATGTGTTACTATTAGTAATAGTAGTCATGTGCTTATAGCACAGTGGACACCACTGCCCATATGTTGTTTCTCCCGGCAACGAGCATGAGTCAAATTGCGTGGATGCGAGTATGAGTAGTTGTTACAACCGTTGTGGTCACTCTTCAAAAATACATTAGTAATAATAACAATTACTAATAGTAATAGACTAATAATAACAATTACTAATAATAATAGTAATAGTAACATTTACTTTTCTGTTATCTTAATAGTAACAATTACTTTTAGTAATAGCAATATGTCTTCTTCTATTACTAAATAACGTAACATATGTTACTACTAGTAATATTAACAATTGCTAACGGTAACATGTTAACATATGTTACTATTAGTAACAGTATCGATTTCTAATAGTAAAAATAATAGTAACAATTACTCTTTTGTTATATTAATAGTAATAATTACTATTAGTTATAGTAACATATTTTCTCTGTTACCAAGTAATGTAATATATGTTACTATTAGTAATAGCAATAGTAACATTTACTCTTTCGTCATAGTGATAGTAACAATTATTATTAGTAATGACTATGTACAGTCGTATGTGTTCCCGGAAGACCCCCAAGTCAGGCGGCGGTAGGCCTTGCCACTGTACCAACTCCGCAATCAGGGAGACCGCCGCCTCCGCCACGTTTCCCGCCGTCGCCGGGTCGACCTGCGCGGAGCATATCTCGTACGGGGGTCGGAGGAGCTGATAGCTCAGGACGCGCCGGGAAAGAGGGCAGACGTCGTAGGTGTGAAGCTCGACGGTGCAGGAGAGCGGGGGGCAGCCCCGCATCCCGTAATACAAGTGTCCACTTGTATTACTTTTGATATTGATACTCCAACATTTGAAAATATTAATATCAATATTGATATAGTACCAAAAAAAAGAAACTCTAACCAAACAGGGCATAATAATAACATATCTTCTTATGTTATTAAGTAACATAAAATATGTTACTATTAGTCATAGTAATAATTAATAATAGTAAAAATAATAATAATATTTATTCTTATATTATAATAATAGTAATAGTATAGTAACACTTACTAATAATAATAATAATATCAATATTTACTCATCTATTATAGTAATAGAAGCTCGATTACTAATATTTACGTCGATTAAGTGTCGCTCGATTAGCATGGCCCCTGCTTGTGGGGAGCAGGGGTGGGGGTTCGAATGGGCTGAGAGCCCCCCCCCCCCCCCCGAGGGGGGTGGCTTACCTGTGGGGAACGAGCGACGCTTGATCCCTCGCCTCGCACAGTGTTGTGCGGTACTTTAGCCACTGTGCCATCGTGATCAAAAAAAATAAAAGCAATTACTATTAGTAATAATAACATATCTTCTTCTGTTACTAAGTAACATAAAATATGTTACTATTAGTCATAGTAACAATTACTAATAGTAATAATAATGTCTTCTTCTATTATTAAGTAATGTAACATGTGTTACTATAAGTAATAGTAACAATTACTAGTAGTAATAGTAACATGTCTTCTTCTATTACTAAATATGTTAGTTATAGTAACATATTTTCTCTATTACCAAGTAATGTAATATATGTTACTATTAGTAATATTAATAGTAACATTTACTCTTTCGTCATAATGATAGTAACAATTACTAATAATAATAATAACTTGTTTTCTTGTGTTACATCATTGGGCCCCATCGTCCTTTGATATATATTCCCTGTCAGTCTTTACAAAAAATGACATATTATTTTTACAATTATTGTCCTTGGATACTATACAAAGTTGCATCTTCCATGTCGTCGTCTACCTCATCGGCCCATCGATCATTCATATTTTGCCAAAGTGCCTTTGGCTTAGGTCCCAAAATATTGATGTCCAGCCATTGATGGTAGCTAGGTCCTCCATGATGGCTTCTGTGCACAAGATTTTCTTCATCCCGGATCATAATTCTTCCATCCGTCCAGCTAGGGACTGTTATTGGCCACTTGCTTTCATTTTTCATGCCTTTAATATTTTTTTCAAATATATAAATTACTATGTTAAAATATGATTAATTAATCTTGTAGCATATGCACTAATTTCACAATATGAACAAGAAATTTTTAAAGAAATACGTGAACAATCATCTTTTGAAAATGCTTTAATGCAACTACAATTTGTTTTATTATAATTCTTTACCTCGTCCACTAGGTCAGATGCTATAAATACAAATGATATCGAAACTATACTAGGAAAAATGAAATTATGCAATATATGCTACCTAACTGAATTTTCTACTGACTATTCTACCTATGTGTGGAAGTTACCACCAACCCATTGGAACCACTGGGAACTAGAATATTTTAATAAATTTCCATCACCCTGGGATATTAAACTAAAAGATTATTATCATACTTTTTCAAAAGAAACTGAAACAAGAAGAGCTGGAACTGATAGTTTATCTACTAGAATAAATTGTGCAATAAATTGTTTCAGAAACTATTGTAAAGAATCATCAATAATGCAATCTTTTAATAAATCAAAATATTTATATGAAAAATATTCTACCTTCACAAATATAACTAGTGGTTGTGAAAAATTATTACCAACCTTACTGTATGGATGTAAACCAGCGCGCAACAAGCGTGGTGGACCTAATAAAAACAAAGGCAAAACTTATAAGAAATCTACAAAAACTATCAATACTCGACTAAAACCTAAAAGATATCCTTACAAGAGAAAAATTTCCAAGTTAAACCAAAACTCAAAACTCCAAATCCTAAAGCGCAATACCTAAAAAAGAAATCTAACAACAAAAAATGCAAATGTTTTAAATGTGGTGAAGAAGGTCATTATGCTAATATGTGTCCTAAAAGAAAACAAATAAACTACGTAGATATGAATATTGTAGATAAAATTTATGACATAAGAATAGGTTATGACTTATCTGACATAGAACATTATGAATACGAACTACTGACTGAAAGTGAAGATGACGTTCTTTATAACTCCACAGATGAAGAATATGAAGATAGTAATAGTGAAATAGACGATATTATAGATGAATATGATCCTTTTCAGCAAAACAATATTCAATATATTTTTATGATGACTATACAAGAATCAAATAAAGAGGATGAATCAACCTCTGAAATATATCAAATCGAAGACAACCAAGATGACCAAAATCGGCAAACCATAATATTTAATGAAGACATTTACAATAAAATTCAAAATGCACCTTGGGAAATAGAGAAAAACACAGTTTATAAATTAAAATGGAATCTATGGAAAAAATATAAATTATTGGTAGAAAGATTTGAACAAACAATTGATTCTGTAGAGACTAATAGATCTATTACCAACATTCAAATCATAAATAAAGATAAAATACCTCAAATGTTAAAAATTCTAAAAGAAAAGATAAAATTAAATATCTACACTTAGGAGCCAATGGATATTACTATAAAAGCTAACTTTAGGAAAGGAATAAACTCACCAACAACGATCATAATAGCTGATAAAAGGTTTATAAATCCAGCGCAATCTATAATAGGAATGATTCAAAGTAATTTAATTTATCAATATCTTAAATTTAGAATATTTCCCCAATATTCAATAAGTTTAAATGATAAGAATATAGATGAAGGTTTATATATTTACCATGAACTTAGAAATATAGAGATGACTCCAAGAAATAAACCATTAACAATAACTACTAAGCTTTTAGCTAGTTTATCAGAACATAACGACATGCCAACCAGACCAGTCAATCAAAATATCATAATGTTAGAGGATCAACAAAATTATTCTGAAATAATTGAACCAAAAGTAGACAAAATTAGTCTTCCAAAAGAATGGCATAAAGCCCTAGAAGATTTAAAACAAAAAAATAAACCTCAAATTAGTAGAGAATCGATAATAGAAAGTAAACAAATTAAACTAAAAAATTTAGAATATCCTTCAAGCAGATTAACTATAAAAGATATTGATGAAGAAGATATTGAACAACCGCAATATTCTTATTGTATAGATAAATATCTAAAACATGATCAAAATGAAATAATGACTATAGCTAAAAAGATATATCCTAAATTAACCATGATTAAAGTACAAATAAAATTAAGTCCAATTAAATTTATTTGGATTAATGCTGTTATAGATATTGGAGCCTCTATATCACATATTAATAGTAAAATTATAGAAGATAATATTGAAAAAAACAAACATATCGAACAATATATAACATTTGATGGTAACATAGTAACTTTTGAAAACATTGCCATCGTCAATGAAATGAGAATTGAAGACGTTAATAAAGATTTACATAATCTAAAATTCAAAACTCTTTATACCTCTCCAGACGCTGTAGCATTAATAATTGGTAATGATATCTTAAATCAATATAGTCCAATTACAATAAATCCTTACACTATTACCTTCATGATTGATTCCAAACAAATAATGATAAAAAAATTCTAACGGACTCATCTAACATGATTCGCATGGAAAGACCCCTTAATAGAGAAGTAAAAGAATATCTATTCAATGATTATAAAATTTATGTCATCAAATATGATAAAAATGTTGATTGGCCAGAAAAATCAGAAATAGGTTTTACATTATTATCAAATGAAAATGTAAATCTACGGCCTACAGAAAAGAAATTTTTATATACTGGTTTAGGTTTTATAATACCAGAAGAATTTTATGGTATAATAAAAGGAAAAAATGATTGGTTAAAAAATGTAGATTTACAAATAATAGAAGGAACCATAAAATCCACATATAGTGGAGAAATAACAATTATAATCAAAAGCTTTGAAAAAATGCCAATCATCAGAATAAAAAGAAAAACAAACTAGCAGATCTTATAATAAATAAAAATAACATGTGTTACTATTAATAAATGTAATATTTACTATTACGTTATAATAATAGTAACAAATACTATTAGTAATAGTAATATGTTTTTTTCTATTAATAACATAACATGTGTTATTATAAGTGATAATAGCAATTACTAATGAAATTATAGCAACATATTACCATATATTATATTACTATTAGTAATAGTAACAATTACTAATCATAATAATAATATCAATATTTACTCATCTGTTATAGTAATAGAAGCAATTACTATTAGTAATAATAACATATCTTCTTATGTTATTAAGTAACATAAAATATGTTTCTATTAGTCATAGTAATAATTACTAATAGTAAAAGTAATACTAATATTTATTCTTCTATTATAATATTAGCAATAATATAGTAACAACTACTAATCGTAATAATAATATCAATATTTACTCATCTATTATACTAATAGAAACCCAATTACTAATATTTACGTTGATCAAGCGTCGCTCGATTGGCATGACCCTTGCTCGTGGAGAGCAGTGGCGGGGGTTCGAATGGACCTTGCTTGGCCACCCCCTGGGGGGTGGCTTAGCTGTGGGAATCGAGCGTCGCTCGATCCCTTGCCTCGCGCGGTACTGCACGGTACTCTGGCCACTGCACCATCATTATAAAAAATAGAAGCAATTACTATTAGTATTAATAACATATCTTCTTTTGTTACTAACATAAAATGTGTTACTATTAGTCATAGTAACAATTACTAATAGTAAAAGTAATAATAATATCTATTCTTCTATTATAATATTAGCAATAATATAGTAACAACTACTAATCGTAATAATAATATCAATATTTACTTATCTATTATACTAACAGAAGCCCGATTACTAATATTTACGTCGATCAAGCGTCGCTTGATTGGCATGACCCTTGCTCGTGGGGAGCAGGGGGTGGCTTACCTATGGGGATCGAGCGTCGCTCGATCCTTCGCCTTGCACGGTGTTGTGCGGTACTCTGGCCACTGTGCCATCGTGATAAAAAAATATAAGTAATTAATATTAGTAATAATAACATATCTTCTTCTGTTACTAAGTAACATAAAATATGTTACTATTAATCATAGTAACAATTACTAATAATAATAATATTGCCTTCTTCTATTACTAAGTAATATAACATGTGTTACTATAAGTAATAGTAACAATTACTATTAGTAATAGTAACATGTCTTCTTCTATTACTAAATAACGTAACATATGTTACTACTAGTATTATTAACCATTGCTAACGGTAACATGTTAACATATGTTACTATTAGTAATAGTATCGATTTCTAATAGTAAAAATTAGTAACAATTACACTTTTTTATATTAATAGTAATAATTACTATTAGTTATAGTAACATATTTTCTCTATTACCAAGCAATGTAATATATGTTACTATTAGTAATAGTAATAGTAACATTTACTCTTCTGTTATAGTGATAGTAACAATTACTATTAATAATAATAACTTATTTTCATGTGTTACTAAGTAACATAACACGTGTTATGTTAGTAATAGCAACATATTAACATGTGTTACTATTAATAAATGTAATATTTACTATTATGTTATAATAATAGTAACAAATACTATTAGTAATAGTAATATATTTTTTCTATTACTAACGTAACATGTGTTATTATTAGTGATAATAGCAATTACTAATGAAAATATAGTAACATATTACCATATATTATATTACTATTAGTAATAGTAACAATTACTAATCGTAATGATAATATTAATATTTACTCATCTATTATAGTAATAGAAGTAATTACTATTAGTAATAATAACATATCTTTTTATGTTATTAAGTAACATAAATTGTGTTGCTATTAGTCATAGTAATAATTACTAATAGTAAAAGTAATAATAATATTTATTCTTCTATTATAATATTAGCAATAATATAGTAACAACTACTAATCGTAATAATAATATCAATATTTACTTATCTATTATACTAATAGAAGCCCGATTACTAATATTTATGTCGATCAAGCGTCGCTTGATTGGCATGACCCTTGCTCGTGGGGAGCAGGGGAGGGGGTTCGAATGGGCCTCGCTTGTCCACCCCCTGGGGGGTGGCTTAGCTGTGGCATCATGATAAAAAAATAAAAGCAATTACTATTAGTATTAATAACATATCTTCTTCTGTTACTAAGTAACATAAAATGTGTTACTATTAGTCATAGTAACAATTACTAATAGTAAAGGTAATAATAATATTTATTTTTCTATTATAATAATAGTAATAGTATAGTAACGATTACTAATCATAACAATAATATCAATATTTACTCATCTATTATAGTAATAGAAGCTCGATTACTAATATTTACGCCGATCAAGTGTCGCTCAATTGGCATGAACCATGCTCGTGGGGAGTAGGGGCGGGGGTTTGAATGGGCCTCGCTTGGCCACCCCCTGGGGTGTGGCTTAGCTGTGGGGATCGAGCGTCGCTCGATCCCTTGCCTCGCGCGGTGCTGCACGGTACTCTGGCCACTGTGCCATCATGATAAAAAAAAATAGAAGCAATTACTATTAGTAATAATAACATATCTTCTTCTGTTACTAAGTAACATAAAATGTGTTACTATTAGTCATAATAACAATTACTAATAGTAAAAGTAATAATAATATTTATTCTTCTATTATAATAATAGTAATAGTATAGTAACAATTACTAATCATAATAATAATATCAATATTTACTCTTCTATTATAGTAATAGAAGCCCAATTACTAATATTTACGTCGATCAAGCGTTGCTCGATTGGCATGACCCCTGCTCGTGGGGAGCACGAGGGGTGACTTACCTTTGGGGATTGAGCGTCGCTTCATCCCTCGCCATGCACGGTGTTGTGCGGTACTCTGGCCACTGCGCCATTGTGATAAAAAATTAGAAGTAATTACTATTAGTAATAATAACATATTTTCTTCTGTTACTAAGTAACATAAAATGTGTTACTATTAGTCATAGTAACAATTACTAATTGTAATAATAATGTCTTCTTCTATTACTAAGTAATGTAACATGTGTTACTATAAGTAATAGTAACAATTATTATGAGTAATAGTAACATGTCTTCTTCTATTATTAAATAACGTAACATATGTTAAAACTAGTAATATTAACCATTGCTAATGGTAACATGTTAATATGTTACTATTAGTAATAGTATCGACTTCTAATAGTTAAAATAATAGTAACAATTACTCTTTTTATATTAATAGTAATAATTACTATTAGTTATAGTAACATATTTTTTATATTACCAAGTAATTTAATATATGTTATTATTAGTAATAGTGATAGAAACATTTACTCTTTCGTCATAGTGATAGTAACAATTACTATTAATAATAATAACTTATTTTCTTGTGGTACTAGGTAACATAACACGTGTTATGTTAGTAATATTAGCATGTTAACATTTGTTACTATTAATAAATGTAATATTTACTATTATGTTATAATAATAGTAACAAATACTATTAGTAACAGTAATATGTTTTTTTGTATTACTAACGTAAAATGTGTTATTATTAGTGATAATAGCAATTACTAATGAAAATATAGTAACATATTTTTTTTGGTCACGTGGCCCAGCGGCCAAGACTCCCGCAGCGCCGTGGGCGGCGAGGGTTCGAGACCCCTCGAACCCCACAAGTCGTCCCCCCCATGGGGACGCCCGGCTAGGCTGCCGCCGGGACGCATCGAAGCCCCGACCTGCACCCCCAGGCGCAGGTCCGTGCCAGTCGAGCCACACTCGACCGGCAAATATAGTAACATATTATCATATATTATATTACTATTAGTAATAGTAACAATTACTAATCGTAATAATAATATCAATATTTACTCATGTATTATAGTAATAGAAGCAATTACTATTAGTAATAATAACATATCTTCTTATATTATTAAGTAACATAAAATGTGTTGCTATTAGTCATAGTAATAATTACTAATAGTAAAAGTAATAATAATATTTATTCTTCTATTATAATATTAGCAATAATATAGTAACAACTACTAATCGTAATAATAATATTAATATTTACTCATCTATTATAGTAATAGAAGCCTGATTACTAATATTTACGTCGATCAAGCGTCGCTCGATTGGCATGACCCTTGCTCGTGGGGAGTAGGGGCGGGGGTTCGAATGGGCCTCGCTTGGCCACCCGCTGGGGAGTGACTTAGCTGTGAGGATCGAGCGTCGCTTAATCCCTCACCTCGCGCGGTGCTGCACGGTACTCTGGCTACTACACCATCATGATAAAAAAATAGAAGTAATTACTATTAGTATTAATTACTATTAGTATTAATAACATATCTTCTTCTGTTACTAAGTAACATAACATGTGTTACTATTAGTCATAGTAACAATTACTAATCATAATAATAATATCAATATTTACTCATCTATTATAGTAATAGAAGTCCGATTACTAATATTTACGTCGATCAAGCGTCGCTCGATTAGCATGGCCCCTGCTTGTGGTGGCTTACCTGTGGAGAACGAGCGACGCTTGATCCCTCGCCTCGCACAATGTTGTGCGGTACTCTAGCCACTGCGCCATCGTGATCAAAAAAATAAAAGTAATTACTATTAGTAATAATAATATATCTTCTTCTGTTACTAAGTAACATAAAATGTGTTACTATTAGTCATAGTAACAATTACTAATAATACTAATAATGTCTTTTTTGTTACTAAGTAATGTAACATGTGTTACTATAAGTAATAGTAACAATTACTAGTAGTACCATAATAACATGTTAACATGTGTTAATAGTAATAGTAACATTTATTTTTTTATTATAGTATAGTAATAATTGTTATTAATAATGGTAATATGTCTTCTTCTATTACTAAATAACATAACATGTGTTACTATTAGTAATTCTATCAATTATTAACAATAACATAGTAACATGTTAACATGTGTAACTATTAGTAATAGTAACAATTATTAATAGTAATAGTAACAATTACTAATGATAATAGTAACATTTACTCTTCTGTTATAGTAATAACACTAATTACTATTAATAAAAATAACATATTTTTTATTACAAAATAACGTAACATGTGTTACTATTAGTAATAGTAACAATTACTAATAGTAACATGTTATTGTTACCAAATATTATGTTATTGTTACTTAGTAATATGTTACCTTAGGGACAAAACATGTGACAACATTGATAAATAAGTGACCATATTAATTAAGAGGAAAAATGTTCCACTCTCCACCTCACTATAAACATGTCAAGTTAGCTTGATTGAGAGCTTGAAACTCATATTTTATAGATAATGCTTGTCAATCTGTGATCGATCTGTGCTAATCTGTTTCTTGAGTCCATGAAAGATAAATTTCGATGGTCACATAAAGTCCAATTATAAGGGAGCTTTACTTGGCCAAATAGCTTCATTTGTGACAATTGATAAGTTAATCCAATTTTTGTTTGGTTGCAACAAGCATCGGAAGAAATTCATGCTCTCCAACATTGATTTGTCTTTACAAGTTTCTGTAGGATATACTATATACTTTTTGCCCAATCCAACTATGAGATGGTTTTCCTCAGCCTGTTAGCTTTCATATGCAACAGACAGGGTGCAATCCGAGCTCCCATTTGTTTACAGTGGCCTCATGAAGAAAGTCACACAGTTGTAGGTCCTTGATGTCTTGGTCGACAGAATGTTTGATGTCCTAATGCCAAGATGGCTGGTGTCCTAATCAACAGGACATCAGGTGTATAGTCAATCGGACATCAAGAGGTCCAAAAATTATTATTTTTTAATTTTCTTATCGATTTTTAACCCAACGTTTGATGTCTTGGTCAACAAGACATCTGATGTCCCAGTCAACAGGACGGCAAGTACTGACTTAACTTGAACGGTGATTTAACTGCATTGTATTGGGCGTTTGTGACATATTAATTACACTAACCAGTATGGAAATGTCATGTTGATGGGACATTATTGTGTAAGACATATCGAGTGAGACATAATATAGATAACGACAAGTTTTGTAAAATTTCTCTGTCTATTTTAGGCTAAGTACTCAATATAACCACTTTATTTTAAATTGGTACCTTCTAATTCTATTTTGATTATTCTATATAAGATATGAAGGGGTTAAAACTTGACCTTAAGCAAGTTAAGGTTTCGAAATGTCTTACATGGTGAAATAGTTCAACCCTAATTAGTTGGAATATAAGACTATGAAGTGTTGACTTGTGGGATATCCTAATAAAACTTATGGATATTAAATATACCACCCTTATGAATAAAGGTATATGTTGTTTAACTCACTATATTTCTCGAGAAAGAGTTCCTCCATAAGAAAGATAGTGGAAGCAAGGTATATATGGAAGATGTTCTAGTCCCACAACCCAAAGTCCCTTCTATTAAGATACCAATCAATAATTACATAAAGACAGTTCATAGGTCTTTACTTATGTCCATTCAACGTAAGAGACATATCTTTGATAGATGAAATGAGGTATAAGATAGAAAGGATATTGATCCCAGGATCTATACAGAAGCAATATGAGATATTGATTTAAAAATGGGAAGAGACAATAAAATCTAATATAAACTCTATCTATTTTAATCAAGTTTAGAATTTGATAGATCCACCCAAGAGTATAGTATCCATAAGAAATAAATGAATCATTAAAGAATAAATTGGAGTAGATTAGAAGGTAGAGACCTTCAAGGTGAGAATAGTTGAAAAATGATATCATCTAAGTCAAATGGTTGGCTATGATGAGATCTTTTACCTATTCCATAATTTGGATTTTGATTGTTACACACTATGATTATAAGATAAGCCAATTTGATGTTAAGATAGTGGTCCTCTGAGGTATTTTGAAGAACAGGTGTATATGATACAACCATTGGGAATCAAGTCCTAATAACATCTAAATATAATATGTATTAGGTCCATTTATGAACTGAAGTAAAACTTCCCATAGATCGTATATAAGTTTAATGAGATTGAATCTTATGACTTTGTTAAGAATGAAGAGGAGCCTTGTGTATTTAGTAAAATAAGTAGGAGTGTTGTTACTTTCTTGACATTTTATGTTGATGACATACTACTCAATAAGAATGAATTATGTATGTTGTCATTAGTGAGTCTACCTATCAAATTTATTCACCCATATAATTTAGATTTTGAGATCTATAGAGATAGATCTAAAAGCAATGCCTAGTTAATGTACATAGTCACCATAGTCAAAGTGTTTGGCAAGATAAACTCGAAAATAGGTTTCTTACCTATATGGTGTGGAGTTGATCTCTTTAAAGAGATGTCTTTGTATACTTCTTGAGAGATAAAGAGATCACATGAGTAGAGCCCTTATGTTTTTGTCATAGGGTCTATCATTTATGTGATGCTATGTACATGATGTGATTAATACTTTAAGTGTTATAAGCGTTCATCAGGAAGATGTAGGTGAGAGTCACTAGATAGTTTAGAGATTTATCATTTAGTACTTGAGAAGCACTAAGAATGTATCTCTATATACTAGAGGATAAGACTTGAAGTCTTGTAGTTTTACAAACACAAGCTTCTAGTCAAATAAGTTTGATAATAAGTCAAAATAATGGTGGTTAAGTGAGCTGGAATAGTTCCATGTGATAGAACACTGTAAATTCTACAACATATGTAAATAAGTTTACATGGTAGTTGCACACTACTTAAAAAACAGTATAGATGAAGATGTTCATCTAAGATATAGGATTGTCCTAAATTTCTCTGAAAATGTACCATTATTTTCTCAGGGTAGAGCCGATGTCTCATCAGAAATTTAAAACTTCTATGTCGATACTATGGAAACAGAGAGATTGTAGCTTATAGAGATATAATTAAAGATAAAGTATCTACCGGTAATAACATTGAAGATCCACTAACCGAAGCGATTACTCAAAAAGTGTTTGAGCTTCACCTCGAGCTGATAGAGATTAGCCAGATGGGTGATTGACTTTAATGCAAGTGGGAGATTGATAGAAATGTATGTCCTACAAGTCAATCATATATGATATGATTTGACATTTCTAAAAATATCTAATTCAAATAATGAGGCAAATATTCATTACTAGATCTTATTAAATGCGAACATCATAATGAAGTCATTGATCAAATCCAATGATGATTAAATCATGATGAGATCATGATAATAGGATTGATCATCTAGAGGTATTTGATCTAAATATTCTTAGTGATAGGATACTTGAGACGGGACATCAAGAATCCAGAGTCTTCTCATGTGATGAGGATGACCGATCTCATTGGTCATTAGTGTGGAGACACTGAGATACATATATAGGTGCTCATTAGTTAAATGAGTTCACTGAACTGACCGAATTAGAAACCCTGAATGGTATCTTATTAAATTGTCAATTAGGGTTTTCTATCATCACTATTGCATGGTTGAACCTTTGACCTGAGTCGTCAAAGATGTCTTCTTGGGTGGAACTTATGCTTTGACCATTGTCTTATGATCACCATATAGATGGTCCAGTATAGCAATGGATCCGGTACAACGAAAACTAGATGGAGGTAATCGAACGAACAACAAGGGATTGTCCAATCTCGGTAAGTTGAGAGTGAATGTTCTATGGAATAGTACTCTAAATCACTGGCCATGGTAGATAGGATGATCGAAAAAGGAGTTTTCCAATTGATCTAAATCCGAATACAGGATCCTATAGATGGTCCAGTATAGCGATGGATTGAGTACAAGAAAAACTTGATAGAGGTAATTGAGCGGACAACAAGAGATCGTCCAGTCTCGGTAAGTTGAGAGTGAATGTCCTATGGGATAGTACTATAAATCACTGGCCAACGTAGATAGGATGATTGGAAAAAGAGTTTTCCAATTGATCCAATTCCGAATATAGGATCTTATAGAGTCGGTGTATTAAGGAGTTGACAGTCGATACCGTACTCCTATCCGACCAGAATATTAGATGGATGAGGGTTTATATCCATGTGGTAACTAATGATGAAAAGGCTTAATGGAGATAAGATTATCCCCATAGCCATTTGAGATCATGGGATGTGGCTTGTACCCTTCATGATTAATAGGTCGATTAATCTGTTACCGGATAATAGATTTAATTAAATTAAATAGAATTATTCTATTTTATTTAGGACTTAACCAAATAGGCTATTGGGCTTAGTGAGTCACGCACATAAGGACTTATCCACAAGTACAAAGGCAAAGGCATAATTTATGGAGATTTTAGATTTTTATGATAAATTCTAAAATTCTCAATAAATATTAACGGTTTCAGCTAAACCCTATCAAGCCAAGGATGAAAACCACGTCCTCAGCCTCCTCTCTACCTCTTTCTCTCTCTAGAAGGTGTCCATGGGCAATGGAGCTCCGTTCAGGAATAGTTCTCAAGGTCAGTGCGAAGGGAGAATCTGCTGTGGATGAAGTTCATGTGAATATTGCTGGAGACCAGACATTTGAACAGTTTGAAGAGCTTGAGAAGCTCATCTTTTTTCTCTAATTGAGATTATATGAATCCTTATCAGGTATATTCGAACATGATTTAATCTATTTTTGATTTTCATCGTTCGATTCTGATGGAGACAGATTATAAAGGAACCTATAGGAATCGTCACTTCCGCTACACCAATTTCTTATAGACGATTTATTACACCTTGTTAGGTGAAACTTGTGTCTTGACCATTGACTTATGGATCACCATAAAGATGATCCAACATAGCGATGGATCGAGTTCAAGGAAAATCTGATGGAGGCAATTGAGCAGACAACAAGGGATCATCCCCTCTCGATAAGTAAGAGTGAATGTCTTATGAGATAATATTCTAAATACCTTGCTAGGGTAGATAGGATGATTGAAAAATAAGTTTTCCAATCGATCTAATTCCGAGTACATGATCCTATAGAGTCGGTATATTAAGGAGTTGATAGTCGATGCCATACTCCTTTCCGACTGGGACATTGGATGGATGAGGGTTTATATCCATACAATAACTGATGATGTAAGGACTCAATGGAGATAAGATTATCCCCATAGTCATTTGGGATCATGGGATGTGACTTGTACCTTTCATAATCGGTAGGCTGATTAATTTGTTATCGGATAATAGATTTAATTAAATTAAATAGAAATTTTCTATTTTATTTAGGCCTTAACCAAATAAGCTACTGTAGGGGTGGGCATTAATTGGGTCAACCCGATGACCCGACCCGAACCAACCCGAAATCGTCGGTTTGGTTCGAGTTGAAGATTGTCTTCAGGTCCATCGGGTTGCAAAATTTTCAACACGATGAAAATCGAACGAGACCACAACTGGAACACTATCCAAACCCAACCCCCCTGCCAGCCCAACCAGCCAGCAACCCATTAACCATTTGTTGACTTGTTGTGGAGAAGGAGCATATAAACATGGCAAGTATTTTGAAACATTCGATATGGGACAAATGCCTTCAATTGTATTGCACAGTCTGTTTACTTTTTTAGTCCCACATCGGATGTGCCCAAACACCTACCCTCTAGGATTCTTTTTAAAACCCTCAATGTGGCCATGCATAGTTTCGCTCCACCCCACTCCACGTGAGCATACTCTATGAGTATTAGCTCATTTTAAATTTTCATTGGAGAATAAAAATTAAAATATTTATTTAATTAAGTATTTTTGTTATCTTAATCTCTTTAAGTAATAGATTATGGTTTAATTCAATCCAAACCGAACCAAACCGATTTGCAGTGGTTTGGTTCGGTTCGATTTGAGATGGGTGTTCAGTTTGGTTCAGTTTGAATTTTTTTGCCATAAACCGAACCAAACCAAACTCTGCTCACCCCTAGGCTATTGGGCCTAGTGGGTCACACACAAAAAGACTTATCCACAAGTACAGGGGCAATAGCATAATTTATGGAGATTTTAAGTTTCTATGAAAAATTTTAAAATTCTCTATAAATACTAATGGTTTCAACCAAACCTTGTCAAGCAAAATGTGAATACCACGACCTTAGCTTTCTCCCTACCTTCTTCTCTCTCTAGAATGCATCAATGGGTGATGGAGCTCCATTTGAGAAGAGTTCTTGAGACCGACGCGAAAGGAGAACCTGCTATGAATGAAGTTCATGTGGATACTACTGGAGACCGGACACTTGAATGATTTTAAGAGTTTGAGAAGCTCATATCCTTCTTCTCCTTGGGATTAGATGAATCATAATCAAGTATATTCGAACTTATTTTGATCAGTTTTCGATTTTCGTCGTTCAGTTTCGATTGAGACAGATTCTAAATGAACTCATAGGAATCGTCGCTTTCATTGCACCAAACTTTTTAAAACGATTCCTTACAGTGGTATCAGAGCCAGTTCAAGTCTCGGTTGAATCCGACATCGAATCAACATTATATCATGTAATTTATGTGTTCTCGAATCTGTGCAAACGTCTGTTTTGTCGAGACCACCATAATCTATATGTGATCCAGATAAGAGATTGGTTGATTTCTGTAGAATCTCGTGATATAGGTATTTTCAACGCCACAAACCGTTTGAAGTTTGGATCGTTATAGAGTTCGAGAGAAGTCCCAAAAGTTGGTGTTTTTGTCATACCGGAACCATCACCCTAATTTGGAGATTTTGTGAGATCTCCGTCCATGGATGAAATTGGGGCTTGAAAAAGGTTTTAGGAGATCGGTAATGTGATTACCTAACATTTCCTCATAATATCCAGCTTTGAATGGTGATTGAGGAAGAGAATTTGAGATTTCTTCTACAAACTAGGGTTCTACTGGGTCTAACGACGTCGGCCTGTTTCTCCCTAATTTTTCATCATTATATAATTTTCTATAAAGGTATATATACATATTTGAGAACTTCATTTGATAAGGGTTTAGAGAATTTTTGGCTTCCGGGATAAGGATTTATCATAATTTCAAAATTGTGATTTCTGCTATAGAATCTAGATGGCCACCACCTCTTCTTCCTCATTTTACGAACCGTTGAGATTTTTTCTGGACATTGAGCCAATTGTTTTGGATTCTTTATTCTATGAGAATTCCAATGCATATTTTTTCGAATCTTTCGGAGCCTTAGATAAGGAGAATAGGAGATATGTCCGATTTAAGGGGAGCAATATCTTCTGGATGAACAGTGTCGATCGCTCTCTTATCGGGCGGAGAAGGAGGCTCTGAATCGGACCCGATTGGCGCTTGGATCAGGGTCAACTCCCGGTTTGACAGGGACGACGCGCTACAGTGCGTGCGTGCGTGCGGAGAGGTACACGTGTGGTGCACTCATCGCCATTGGGCCGGTGGCACACCGCACCACTGAAGGTGGTGTGGCCGCGAGCATGCGCCTAGGTGCACATCGTCGAAAATAATGCATGCTGTGCGGCGCAATGCGCCAAACATTGTTTAAAATCATAAAAAATTGAAAAATTGCCCAAAAAGTCTAAAAAAATTGACAAATTCTATAATATTATTTAACGTATTTTAAAGTGTTTAATGATATGTTAGATAATTTTAAACTCTATTTACATAGATTCACTTATAGTTAAACTTTAAAATTATTTTAAAAGTTTAACTTAATTAATTAATGTCTTAATTAATTTTACAAAATAAAATTTTACAGAATATAAATTACGATACTAATTTTTTTCTTTGCACATATTTAAAATACATAAATATTTTAAATAGTTTAGACATGTATGTTTATTTCATGTAAAATGTTTATATATTATTTTCATGTTATTTTCATATTATTTATTTTATGAAAATTCGACATGCATGAAATTGAGGACATGATAAAAGTTGAGATTTTAAGGAAATAACTACGTATCAAACCACCATGTATTGGTTAAAACTAAAAGATTTATGTATGAGATTGAATTACAAGATAACTTTAGGTTGTATGGTGTATCACATGTTTTAGTTGGTATAATATGCCTTTCTAAAGTACAAATTTTGAATGAACCAATAATTTGTAATTCTAATAATGTCCGGTTGCTGTAATTTTAAGAAATAATTGAGATGAATATAGCATTGAATCTATGCAAAAAAAAAAAAATTGGATATTCACAGTCTAGTGTAAAAACTTGAGATATACTCATTGATTTATGGATGTGTCACCACTCAACCATCACAGTGAAGTAAAACTTTCTTGTCCTCATGGAACTAATCTCTTCTGCATCCTCAACCATGCAGTGCATTCTTCCTTCATGGTGGGCTTCCATCAGATCAACCAAGGACAGTATGGACTTTACATTATTGTCATGTGATCATAGAAGGAAACAAGGTGGTTGATGTTTCAGCAAATTTCTTGTGTAACTCTAGATCACTCTTGGTAAAAATGGTCTCTTGATTGATTATTTGTTTTCTCTGGTTTCTTTGATGCACTCACTTGGGGATTAGGTGGGATGCCCCCCCTTGTATTTGCTTTCAATTAATAAAATATTAATGTTGTCCATGATCCTAGAGAAGTTTCCGGAGTTAAAAATTAAAATAAAATAGTGGAAAAATTAGATCTTTCACACAGCTGGTCAATAGAAATTATTCTTTATTAAATTTAAATAGAAAACAACTTTGCAACTATTATAATGCAATCTTATAGAAGTTTACTTAAATGTTGTAAGAATTAAGCAACAAATTTGAATAGGCGTAAGGCATTAATGGCAAATCAAATGAACACAAATGAACTGACCCCATAAAAATAAATATGATCTATCACAAATATTTTTAGCTATTATTTTATCCTCTATGATGATGAGGCATGCCATTTTAGACCGAATGTAAACAACCCCTAGATGCCTAGAATAGATTAAAAAAAACAAATAGGACAAGTTTTTTTGAGATCTTATATGAGATTAGTTTAAAGCATGGTATAAGAGATGTTTGGATATTAGTCAAATTTGTCTTGGAGCTGCCATGGTTGTGCTACACCATGTAAAAGCAAATAAGTCCTTTCTTGTGAGAAAGGAAGACAACGGCTCTGTTCCTTGTTCAACTTTGGGGGGTCTGACTTTGACTATTGTTCTGGCTGCGGAGAAGTTTGACTTGGAGAGGGCTTCGTTGACTTCGGTGTGGGCCTCATTCTACATTTTCAACGTTGACCGTTCAAAGGTCAAACCAGCAGCCGGGGCCTGAAGGACCAACAACCACCCTTTGGAATAGTGGAGCTCCGTTTGTTTTGGTTTAATTGATGTCTAATTCTAAATTGATTCAAGATTAGGTACCGTAATCTTTGGTAAAGTCATCCAAATATAATAGTAACTTCTCAAACTACGTAATTTTACATGGTCCATTGTTATCTTTTATTTTTGGAAGTAAATAACTAAGATTTCATATTTCTCGAAAAAATTACAGATAAAATTAAGATTTTAAACATTTCATTAAGTTAAATCAAGTATCACCTAAGTCGGGCTCCGATAAGTTTGTTAAGAGTTAATCAAAATAAGCTAAAGGGTGCAAATTGGGTGCTTAAAATTTAGGTACAACATTTTGGGAGAGCATTAGAAATGCTTAATCTATAAAAAGAGGGGCGGGGTTCATATTTATGTTTGCTTTTTTGTTATTTATGAAAGATAAGAAGAATTATTTAGGATACAATTTCTATTGTGGTTGGATTAATCTTTTGATAAAATCACATATCTGCTATGAATAAATAGTCATTTGTGACATCAGATCGGAGGTCTAATTATATATAGATTACTTTTCTTTATTAAAAGATCCTTCCGAGGTGTGATTTTATCAGGCCCATTTGGCACCATAAAATTTTGAAAATAACCTGGGTTATCCTCAAAATTTTGGGGATAATCCAAATTTATCCCCAAGTTATCCCCGTACCAAACAGCGCTGTTTGGTACGGGGATAACTTGGGGATAAATTTGGATTATCCCAAAAATTTTGAAGATAACTCAGGTTTATCCCCAAAATTGTATGATGCCAAACTGTCTGGTACGGGGATAACTTGGGGATAAATTTGGATTATCCCAAAAATTTTGAAGATAACTCAGGTTTATCCCCAAAATTGTATGATGCCAAATGGACCCTTAAAATTTAATTAAGACATAAATCTCTCACTGGATAAAGGTGTGAAGTCAAAGGTTTGCTCAACCGAAAAAGAAACAGAACCTGAAATGTAGAGATTCTAGATTTTATTTGCAGTCTTATTCTGACATGGGCTTTTGCTTGATCATAATTTTTTTTCAAACCAAATAAATCAAAATTTTAAACCAAATAAAATCAAATCGGTTCAAAAATATAAATAAATATTTAAAATAATTAAGTTTTGCCTATATATACTGATTTTTAAGTCACGAAAATCAAAATAAATATTATTTTATTACAAAAAATAAATACATATTATTTTTATTAATAATACAATAGTATTTTTATAATATTTTAACTGTTTGGGTTCAAATGGACAATTTGGTTTGCTTTGGAAATCTCTCGAATTGAGAACCGAACCAGGAGTTCAAATTCAAATTGAACCGGATGAGCTGATTTGATTCAATTTGCAGTTTGAACCATTTAATGCACACCTCTACCAATAAGGACTAACTTATCTTTAAAAATATGATGATAAAATAAATGTATTCTTAAATTAATTGAACTTATTGTCAAACGGGTTCTGATAAGTTGATATTTGTTTTGGTTCAATCTATGAAGCTCTCTTTAACTTCGCTTTGGAATCTATTTTACCTAGAAACAAAGAATGTTACTTGATTAAGGTGTGTGTTTGGTCTTAATGGGGTGTTTGGTTGCATGATAATTTTTTGTACACTTTCATGATAAAAAATTGTATTAAAATAAAAAGTAAACCAACTCATGACATAAAATTATCATGTTTGGAGGGATGTGATTACAAAAAAGAGTAACCACCGCACATGACCAAATAAAGTGGGGGACCACAAGAAAAAAGAAAGAGGTGAGACCCTCTTTTTTTGTTTAAGAAGAAAATCACTTTCAAAACATAAAATTGTCATGGTTGTCAAACACCTCTTTTAACAAGTTTTCTTACAATTTTTAAAAATTAAAATAAAAACCTCAATTATCGGGCAACCAAACACCCCATAAGGTACCTCTGGCCTCTCAATGGGTTGGTGATTTAAGGATTTAGATTGTTTGATCTGTTATCAATATTAATCTCTAAGAAATATATCTTATGTATTAACAAATCGGTTAAAAACAAGTAATATGTTTTAACTTTTTAAATTTTTAGATATAATTTTTTGTAAGAGGCAGTAGTAAGCAATATACTATAATTCAAGTAAACAGTAAAATATTCTACTCAAAACACTTGTTTTTACCACAAACTAAGAAGTTAGACATGAAATCAAAGAGTTCAGATTTTTATTATTTCATTCAAGCAAAGAGGATAGGGTTGAAAAAACAAGAATGAAAGCATAATATATATTACGTAAAAGATCTTATGAGATGTTCGGTTGCATAATAAATTAAATTTTTGCTACAATTTAAAAGAAGTTGTTAGCAACTATCACAAATTTATGTTTTTAAAGTGATTTCTTCTTAGACAAAAACAAAGAGAGTCTCGCCACTTTTTTTTACTGCGCGATCTCCGACTGTATTTGGTCATATACGCTCTCCAAACACGACAATTTTATATCTTTGATTTGTCCACATTTTATTTTAATATTTTTTATCAATATACAAAAAAAAATAGTGTGCAACCAAACACCCGATTACGCAAAGTTGTGAACAAGACAACTTTGTTAAGAAGTTGATTGAGACCGGTCGTTAAACAACTTAAACACTGATCTCATGTAGGATATCAATGCTGAACATTACATAATTAGTTCAACAAATTAATAAGCACCTAAGATCTCTATTTTTTTTTAGTACAGCTATCATACCCTGGCAAGGACCCAAATTAGGGCTTAAATTTGGGAATCCACTTTAATTAATTATCAGACATTCATATGTTCCTAAACATTAAAAAAAACACCTCTTTTTGGGTGGTCTAAGATGAGTACACCAACACCATGGTTAACAGGGTGTTTGGTAACGTTTTTAATTTTAAGATAACTTTGTTTTTGAAATCAAATTTATTCGACTTTTCTATTTTATTTTTAAAATCAAAACAAACTAATTATTTGGTGTTTGGCAAAATCATCATAATTTTTAAAAATTAGACAGTAGTGTTTGGTTATGATCAGCGACTCTACAAAATTTTCTCGGACTCCCTTCGTAGGGAAAACCTGCAGCTCCGCGAAGGCTCCCCCGTAGTGTCGTCTGTCTCCCTCCCCTCTGCGGCGGCGGGCAAAAGATTGCGTCGTCGTCGGCCAGCGAAATAGCGCCCCCCCCCACGGCGGCACCCCCCGCAGCGGTGCTCCCCCCGCCAACAAAGCCCCCGCTCCCTCCGCCGGCCGGCAGCCCTCCCCGCCGCGGCCCTCCCCCCCCCCGCCACGGTGCTCCCCGCCACGGTGCTCCCCCCCGCCAACGAAGCCCCCCGCTCCCTCCGCCGGTGGCCCCCGCGCACGCGCGTGCGCACGTCTCGCCTCCCACGTCCTGCCTCTGCGTCTATCTCAAAAATAAAACAACTCCTGCCTTGTTTTTATTTTAGAAGAGATTATGTACATAGCGTATCTCACTTTTAAAAATGAGACAGAAGTTAAAAGGTGCAACCAAACACCTTATCTCTTTTATTTTTAAAATTTAGATCTAAGAGAAGAAAAAAAAACGTAACTAAACACCCTACAAGACCCCGTGATATAAATATTTCCTGAAAAAAAACAAAACAGCGTGACACTTTATTACGACAGCCACTCGTCAAGCTTATCACATTATCGGTTATGTATACTAAATCTGACATTTTGATCCGATTTTCATAAAATATAATAGGTTCCGAGCATATATTTAATCTTATAAATGGCCGAAGCCAGAATCAAAATCGCCAAGTACGTGTTTATTCTATTTCGATAAAATATTAATGCACTTAAAAATATAATATGCACCGTTAAAATTATCACATATAAATGTTAAAAATTAAAAATAAAATGTGGACCATATTATATCAAAAATTACAGTAAAAATATTTATTTACTATTTTTGACAAAAATCATGTATATATCATAAATTTTAAAAATTATCGAATTATTCTGATTTCCGTAATGGAATCAAAATTAAATTTAAATCTAATTTCTGTGATTTATATTTATTTAGAATAACTTAACTCCGGTTAATATTAAAAAATAGACAATAGCATGGCCGAATCCCACCAGTTCCCGGCCCTGCTAGCTTGCTACGGAGTACGGATTACCAAGTGGTCGGTGCGGATCTTTATCGGGCACAGCGAGATATCCGGTCAAAGGTTCAAACGGATAGCTCGTGACTTGAGTCCCTCGTGACCGAAAACCCGCATCCCGGTAACACTACGGTGACGCACCTGGTCGCGCCGTGACCGTCGATGCCACGTGTCGCAGGCAGCTTCTCGCCTGGCGATTCTGCGGTACCATAGATGGATCGCAGGTACAGATATCGGATCACATCACGCCCCTCGCCCGGTAGGCAATTTACGCGCAACCCCTCGTATTTCCTGTATTGTCGTATGTCTTCAATATCCATGCCGAGCTGGCCGACATCTCCCGAAGCAGCCAGGACGTGATCGAGAAATCGTCAACTAATAATAGTAATTTTAAAATTTATATTAAAAACAAAACAAGTCAAATGTAGCGATTCTAATATTAATATTAATATGGATATAATATTTTTTTAACCAAACAGGACATAAGATTTACCTGAGTTAGCGGGCCGGGATGGTATGGTAAAGAAAGAAGGTGCAAAAGTGAAATATAGAAAGGTACGAGTGTATAACTGTAAATGGGAAGCCTATAAAGGGAGGTGAGGGGGCAGCGAGAAAATGCTGCGCTTCTTTTTGGCCTCCGGCTCCGGTGCTCTCGTGCTCTGCGCTTCTGCCGAGGTCGCTGCCGCGGCAGATCGATCTCGAAGGGACTCGGAGATCCGCGCGGGGAGATGGCGGGCGGGGGCGCGTCGGTGGCGATGCAGTACAAGAACCTGGGGCGGACGGGGCTGAAGGTGAGCCAGCTCTCGTTCGGTGCCTGGGTGACCTTCGGGAACCAGGTAGACGTGAAGGAGGCGAAGGCGCTGCTTCAGTGCTGCCGCGACCATGGGGTCAACTTCTTCGACAACGCGGAGGTGTACGCCAACGGGCGCGCGGAGGAGATCATGGGACAGGCGATCCGGGAGCTGGGATGGAAGCGCTCGGACTTGGTCGTGTCTACCAAGATCTTCTGGGGCGGCCCTGGGCCTAACGACAAGGGCCTGTCACGCAAGCACATCGTGGAGGGAACCAAGGCCTCCCTCAAGCGCCTCGAAATGGACTACGTCGATGTGATCTACTGCCACCGTCCTGACGCCGCCACCCCCATTGAGGAGACCGTTCGCGCTATGAACCACATCATTGACCGCGGTTGGGCCTTCTACTGGGGCACCAGCGAGTGGTCTGCTCAGCAGATCACCGAGGCCTGGGCCGCGGCTGAGCGCCTTGATCTGGTCGGTCCCGTTGTCGAACAGCCAGAGTACAACCTTCTCTCTCGTCACAAGGTATGCAGGCTCGCTCTCTTGTCTTTCTATTCTTTTGGTGGAGACCTCCAGGGACCATATAGTGTTGCATATACAGGGACTAAATAGTGTTTCATATTAATTTAATTTTTTTGTGACTTTCAATTAGATCCCACAGAGTTTGGATCTTGATCGAGCAGTCTATCATGAGCTAAAAGACATTTTGTTTTGTCTTTGTCCAATTTTGGTCTTTGATATATTAATTTAAGCTGACAAAGGAATAAAAGAACTCATCTATTGGTAATTGGCACAAATTCTTTTTTATTTAATATATATCATCATCCATGTTGTTATTCTGACACTTAAAGTTTTGGGATGGATCTAATGTCAAGTTTTTTCATGTTGCTGAATCAGCATTAACGGTTTTATGTCTCGATGTGATGTAACCTACTACGTGACCTTTATTTGAAGTATAAAAGAGATGTGAAATCCCATGAATTTTTAATTTGATTCAGGTTGAGGTCGAGTATCTGCCACTTTACAACAACTACGGACTCGGTCTTACCACATGGAGTCCACTTGCTTCAGGTGTGCTAACTGGGAAATACAGCAAGGGAAATGTTCCGAATGATAGCCGATTCTCTTTGGACAACTACAAGGTAATGCTTGCTTTCTTTTTATCTCCAAACATTTATGGCTCAGATGTTATTTCCTATCTGCTACCAGTTCATGTATAAGGTCATGGAAGTAATAAAAACTATAAGGCAGTTTCAAGGAGGGGATTGTAAGTATTTTGGTCATAATCGGTGCAAGTCCAAAGTAAAGTTTTGTTTCATTTATATGATACAAATCTTTAATTTATAGGCATCAGTCATAAGGATCTCCTGAAATGCATTCTTCCCTTTTTGTGTTTTTAATATATTGTTGGCATGCTTATTTTTAGAATTCATTTATATTACTCTTTTTTATCAGATTTAGCTGGACAAGAGCATTGTCTCCTCATCTTATCCCACCCTTGCTGTGAAATGACCCAGAATTAGGTTGCAATTCATCAGCTGCTGAAAATAAAGAGAGCATTCATCCTTTCCTGTTGACACCAATTGGGAGGGGATTGGGATTGTGGTCACATATAACACTAATAGTCTACCAATTTTCGTTTATTTTTTTATCATAATCTATGTTATCTGAGGCGCTCGCCTGAGGCGAGGCGAGGCAAAAACGCTTAGCCTCGGCAGATCCCGCCTCGCCCGGGTGAGGACCTTGTGAAAGTTAAATTTGGTAACTTAAATCCTCCTTCCCCATCCCGAAATTCCCAATGTCCAATCTTCCACCTTGAGACTCCAATATCTTGATGCATTATTGGTCCTAGAAGTGAATTTTTTGTATTTTTTATGTTCTTCTTCAAAAGTTTCAATGTTATATGTATATTTTTTGAGAAATTCTTCAATAAAAAAAATGTCGCCTCGGGCGCCTGAGGCGCCCGCCTCAAGTGCCTGAGGCGAGGCGAGCCCTCGGTCGCCTCTCGCCTCTGACTACATAGATCATAATTCCATGTGAAGAAAGCATGGTTCAAGGTGAAGATTGGGGAGGATAAGCACATGGAGGTTTCTGCAATATTAGGAGACTAGGTTAAATCTCATTGCATCGCATTTGCCTTGTTGGCCTTTTATTTATACTCTGTTTAAGAATGGATATAGAAAAGACACAAGTCTATGTCATGTGATATCTCACCCTGAAGTACCTATTAAATTTTTTATATTTTACGTGATTATGTTGAACTGTGGTTACATTACACGAAGCTTTCTTATCAACAGTAAAGCCACAAGAATTTCTACCTTTAACCGAATGTCTTTTGTAGAGTCTTCATCCATGGCAACTTCGTTAGTACTTGAGCCATGGCTCTGTTTTTAACCTGAACACATGACCTGGCACAAACACTATTTTTTACTTTTCCATGTAAATAAGTTTCTACCCAAAATAGGTGCAAAAACTTGAAATTGATCATTGATCATCTTGGAACCAACCAAATCAGCATTCACAATCTTCACAATTAAATAGGAGTCCTCAACACGGACGTGGTTAGGTATACCCTAAGATTCTGTCAACAGTTTTCATGTGGTTTGTTGTTGGAGCATCATAAACTAACTACATGTGTAGCATCAGTGACGTCGGGAGATAGACATGTAAGTTCTGAACAATCCTCTGATATCTTCCATTTTCAACGATAGAAAGAGGTTTCCTGTCATGTATTCACCATATGCTTTGTTTCACAAGATTTGCTTCCCAATTTACTTGTCTCGTTCAAGAGATCTATCTACTAGCAGTGTGCATGCACGGCTCGGTTTGGTCCGGTTTGGGACTTTTTTGTCAAATTAAACCAAACCTAATTGGCTATTCAAACCAAATCGAAATGGTTTGATTTTGTTTGGTTCGGTTTAAGTCCAAAAATTAATTAAATAATTAAAATAATTATTTTTATACATATATACTTATTTTTTGCAATAATAATTAAAATAATTATTATTTTATTATAAAAGTTATATAGATATCTTTTTTATTAATAACGTAATATTTTTTATATTTTAGGTAAATTGGTTTACCCGGTTTGGTTTAGTTTGGAAGCTTTCCAAACTAGCTGAACCTAACCACTCCTTTGTAGTGAACCAAACCACACCAAATAGCATTATTACATTAGGAACTTCTTCTCTAGGTCTGAGGACGCATACTCAACCGTAAGGTTATAAAATATTGCTAACTGTGCATGGATAACATCGATGATGGATACTAAACATCAGAATTAATTAACCCAAAGAGTGCTACAATCTTTCTATTGAATCAGGGGAAAATGGTTCAATGGCTTCCAAATTTAAGGACATTGAAGATTTTTAAGTTTGACTTAATGAAACAATAGATAATTAAGGATTCCCGTGACTGGTGTCTTATACGACAAGTCCATAGTTGAAATCTTTTTATTCATCTAATTACGTTGTTACTTGTGCTTGATTGAAGCATAGTTGTCAAGGCGTATGCCTAGATGACTCCCTAGGTCCCAAGGGGCCTTTCCAGGGCTGCCTAGCCATGGTGCATTTCTGGGAGCCCAAAAGGCACCCACACTTACCTTGGGGCCTAAGGTAACCAAGGTGTTCTCCTTGGTGCCCTAGGCATCTGGCTAGGTGGCCTAGTCCCTTTTACATGTCTAAAAAAAAAATCTCTTCGGACCCACTCATACCGAACATTTCTTGCAGACTCTTATCTTCTCCACCCGAAATAGGGTGGGGAGGCACTACCTCTAATCCAGATGGCCACATGTGATTACCCAGGCAACTTGACACGAGTCTAGGTGCTGAGCTTTCATAATATAGCAAACATAGAAGTTGCTAAGTCAACATGGCATAGAAGACAAATCACTCTTGATTTTTTTCTACACCATGAACGTTCTGTATAAGTTAATTTTCGTATGGCCATTTTTTCTGCATTTTCAGTAATTCATCATCTATGAGAATAGAATTCTTTCCTTTAATGTCTTGCTTCTTGCCTATGCATTTGATTTGAGGCTGACGTGAGACTCATTACCTTGCTTGCCATTTCCTAGTTGCATTTGTCACATCTGCAGATAGGCTCAACAATTGTTTCAAATCTTATGCAAATATTTACCATCTCATTAAACAATAGCTGTCTCTTAGTTGTTGATTTCCTTGCCTTATGTAAAACAAGTTGGACACCAGCAAGGAGACCTTATTTTTAGATTGGGAGTGGGAAGGGGGAGATCCAAAATTGAAATCCCCTTGAATCCACCAGAATCATACCGGAGCGGCTGAATATTTCAATCTGGAGGTGATTCTTCCGTAATATGCCACATGGGCAGGCACGATGTCATCCCTGGTGTCTTACATGCCCATTCTTTATTGGGTCCATTTGGGCTGAATACGACATTGATCTAATCACTAGACTCACTTCGCATTATCAGGTCTAACAGACTGGATAATGCAATATCCAATGCTTTTTAAGACATCAGATACTGCATAAAACAAATATTATCATGTCCGATGGACCCGACAATGCAAATCTAGTCACTTAAGTGACTGGATCTATGTCATATCGAGTTCATTTGGTCCCAATAAATGGGTGGGGAAGACTTGTCTGTGGCAGGGCGGAGAGCCACAAATTGGGGCCAGAAACAGCCCAGATTTTATTATGTATGTTTATTTTTACATTTTACTCATTTTTATTTTTAAAAAAATCTGGGCTGATTCCACATCAGTTTTCTTTCTATCTGGATCCTGATTGTGATCTGTCCTGTTTTGACTCTATGTCAACTCAAATGCTTCCTTGCTTTAGTTTCAGCCAGATTTTTGCTTTTCAAAATTACATAAACAAGCTAGTTCTAAATGCAGAACTAGCTTGTTTATGTAATCTACACATTTCATTCTGGTCAGCTTCCACAAGAAACCTGAACAAGCTTTATCTGTTTAAAGTATATTTAGAAGTTCACTTGCAGTTCTCTAAGCATTCCTTTATCGCATAACCATTTATAAACTCCAAAAAGTGGTGTGTTAAAAGAATGTTAGGATGTTCCATTCCAACCTTTCTTGGATTAGATCTCTACATAAACATTTTTATGTGGTTAATTATTCTTTTTATATTTTAATGACTTTGATGTGATTAATCATTGTCTTTATGTGTTGGTGACAACCACTTTTTATATTTGCTATGTTTACCCAAGCCTTGCTCATTCTCTTCAAATTCTCAAGTACACTTGTAACTATTGCACAAGTTAACGTCAATATCCAATTGTGGTTAAAAGTATTTAAGACATTGTACCTTTTTTTATCTTAGGATATTTGTTTTTTGTGATTACCATATGATGAATAAAGAGAAAACATGTAAAAACGGTTATGACTAGGAAAACAAACTTGGTGGCATATAAAACACTAATCCACCATATAAAGTTTCTGTAGGTAGATTCAGGCATTCAATTTCTGGGGTAAAGGTGGTCACGACAATGCCACATTTCATTGATAAGCAAGCACAATGAAGGTAGTATATGTCAAAAGCAACAGAAAGAGTAAAGATTCCCACTTATGAAGAAGATATCGGGAATATGAAATGCATTAAAGAATATAGATACCAGAGATAGGTATATCGCAAGGCTTAAAAACTTGTGAAGGGTAGCAGTAATTGGGGCATATTTTTTGTTGAATTTCTTGTAACACCCCCCTCCCCCCTCAAATGCCTATAGCATGGCTGGAAGGTGCATCTTCAACAGATATTTTCCCTTCTCCCAGGGTCAACAGATCTTGTTATGGCATCAGCTCCAAACATCCTGCCTGTCTGTCCAGTTAGCGTGCCTTCTTTTGAATCATCCACCAGACTGTTAAGCCCACAATGTGGAAACAGGTGGTTGGTGTTCTTTTCATAACAGCCACTTCAAACACAATTTTGTGCACCTTTCTTGTAACAATCTAGTCAATCTGCCATGTGCAGCCTTCCCCTAGCTAACTTTCATAGGAACAGCCTAATCTGACCCTGCTGTTTTTCTAGTCCCCTCGTGCACAGCACACTGCAAGAAGGTTTGACCAAGATACTGGCTTCCTTTCATGTTTCTACCTTGTACTATCTTTCCTCTTAGGGGTCTTCTTTTCATGTTTCTACCTTATACTATCTTTCCTCCTAGGGGTTACACTTTGCTGGTGTAGGAGAAATGTGAGTTTCATCAAATCTTCTATGTGCCTTATAATTTTTTAAAACTTAACTTTAAGTTTCAACCAACCCAATCGCCAGCTGTTTCTATCACATTAGCCACTAGCATGTCCTTCATGGCAACGAAAGTATTTAGATTGGGGTACTGGACTGCCAAATCCCTCATTGTTCACTTTCCCCACCAAAATTAGTTCTACATGTTCCCACTATAATGGATGTTGAGCATTTAAAGAAATCCCAGTTGAAGAGAATGCCCTCTAGATTTCAAGATTTTTTTGAAACCTGTCCACATTTATCTACCCACCAATTGCTTGGTGTTCATATTTGTTCTTGACTAAACCACAAGTTCCTCACTGTACTTTCTGTAGTCAGTTAGAAGATGCAAGCATTCAGTTGCAAGAAGCTGTTCTAAATTGTGTCATAAGATGTTTAAAGGTAGATAACCTAAATCAAGTTTATCTAATAGATCATTAACTTTCCTATTTGAAGGTGATCCAAGCAGATGCAATTCATTAAGACAAGTACAGGAAACAACAAGAAGAAGCTGCAGATCTATCCAGAAGATAGATTCCCCTCAAAGATAAACTGACAAACATAGGCAGACCCTTGCCCAGATATAGCGTAAGGCTGCTAAGGCATGAAAGATACAACAGAAAATCCTTATTTTCAAAAAAAAAACCTTATTTTAAGGGAAAGTGCTTCTTCAAGGCAAAAATCCTCCAGAGCTTGAATCCAAGATATCTAATAGATCATTAACTTGAATCCAAGTTTCTTTGATAGATTATCTACCATACGTTATCTTTTCTACCCTGAATCTCAGTCATACTGATGAGGTTTAATGTGTTGAGGAAACATTATTATTTTGTTTGATTCTGACTAGTTTTCTATATCAGAATCTTGCCAGCAGGTCCCTGGTGGATGATGTGCTCAGAAAGGTCAATGGTTTAAAGCCAATTGCTGAAGAGTTGGGTGTACCTCTAGCTCAACTTGCAATCGCTTGGTGTGCATCAAATCCAAATGTGTCTTCAGTTATTACTGGTGCAACTAAGGAGAGCCAGGTATTCTTTTTCCTGTATCAAACAAAGAAGTCGATGATGAACTACGTGTTTCTTGTGATCCAGTTCTGTTCTCTTTCTGGAGAAATCTTCACAGTATTTACAGCAGCAAATGTTTTATTTTGTCTAACCTTTGTCACGCTTCTGCGTGCCATTTGAAATTTTATGCATTGATCTTTTTCCTGTTTATGGTGTTATAAAGTGTTTGATACATCATTTCTGGTCTCAATTTTTTTTGCCAAGTATGCAACTATCATCACGTTAATCTTCTAAGATTACACTTAGCTATTCCTCTAATTATGCTTCATCTCATGAAGGGAGTGGCGGCATCCAGAATAATATCAAAATAATAAAATGTCATCATTGTCTGCAGAAAGTATATTAAGTTGTACAACAATGTTAAAATAGTCATTCAGAGCTCTAGTTGTCTTCGTTCCCGTCTGAAAGCAGATGATTCTTTTGGAGGGGGAGAGAAAGCACTATACCTGCCTCTAGCTGCCAAATCTGATATTCATGCGATCTTGATCACTTGATTTTGGCTTGGTGCCCTTGTGCATTGAATGGACTATGATGGTCATCGGTAAATGTGATATGCTCATCAGACTCCCAAATGCGATGTCATATAAAGCGGGTCTACGAACATTGATCATAGAGGCCAAGAGAGGGAGGCTGGTGCACTTACCAGCCAAAGATGGTGGTAATGGGAGCAGTTGGAGTCTGTGAGGTGGAGAGACAGGATAGAGGGATTTGTCCAAGGAGATGCTGGACAAGGATTTCTGGATCAAGATTAGACCCTGCATCAGCCAGGGCCGATGCAGATCAAGATTGGATCGGCAGATCAGCCAATCCACCAGAAGTCCAAGATAGGCCAATTCTGGCTGATTTGACCCAACTGGGCTGTGACTTGGTCTGGATGGAATCAGACGTGGCCAATTCAACGGAAGATCAACCAATCCTGCCCATATCAGCTCAGTGTATCTGATTCAATTGGATCAACCTAGATCATTCCGGGATTATTATTTACGCAACGTTCCATTTAAATTCATATTTTTTCCAACACGATTATTGTGACGAGACATCCACAATTATAGCCTTGGACCATTGTTTTCCAGGAAACGTCGAAGCATATATTAGGTTCACTTAATTACAAACTACTTCCGCTGTCTTAAAGCGGTATTTATTTAATGGTTTCTAACAAGTGAATGCTGTCATTGTTTTTTGATTAGATCATCGAGAACATGAAGGCGATCGAGGTGATCCCACTCCTGACTCCTCAGGTGCTTGAGAAGATCGAGGCGGTCGTCCAGAGCAAGCCCAAGCGTGCGGAATCATACCGGTGAAGTGGAGAGGGGAAGAGGGATCTTTTCCCATTACATGGCTTGCATCATTTATTATACTCGAACCTCACCATGGAAAACGAGATCATTGTGAAATCCCCCCCCCCACACACACATCTATCCCATCCTTGGCTGGCTGTTCAGTTCCGCGGTCGATTATCCTTGGCAGTTTCGTTTCATGTGTATTTTTCTGTTTGTTGAGCTGGAGTGGGAACTTATTGCCTTTCCCTCGTGCATACCACAGTGGTTTGGTTGTGCACGAGACTTCGGTTTTATCTGCATTTTCAGGTGACCTGTCCTGTTTTGAGTGTTCATCCGTACGAAAATCTGTTTTTTGCCCCCACGACGGTAAAAAAAACTAAAACTAAAACTGTGCATGTTTCTTCTGTTTCTGTATTGTGCGAGAAGGGTTTCTATGGTAGTTAAAATTGTGCATGCCTGCTCGTTGGAGGGAGAAAAAAGAGATGATCCTTTATCTAGTCTGAAGTTGGTGGTTAGACTACTGATAATCTGAATTTGTTTCATTTTGTGTTCGATTCCATGAGGTTAGACTACTGATAATCTGAATTTGTTTCATTTTGTGTTCGATTCCATGAGGTTAGACTAGAGCAAAGAACGGTTCCTCTTCAATAACAATTGTTCTATTATAATTTTTATTATATATGTTTTATCATACTGCGGTATGTAGTGACGATGAAATTGATGCCTTTTCCGCTTGGGAACATTGGAAATCCAACTGTTCGGATACGCATTCACAAGTCGGAACAGCTTCTCAATTGACTATTTATACCCAAATAGAGCACTCGAATCAAGATAATCAAGATAATCTTTAGATTAGAACTAGGCAGTATGCATCTTGCCAAAATTAAAACGTTCTTAATGCCCGAAAAGGGATTGGAGATAAAATCAAGTGTACATTTTCACGTTATGTCCAAAAACAGAGAGATCCTATCGGCAATATGTTATCCATGCCCAGATCTTTCTTTCTTTCTTTCTTTGTTGTGTGAAAACTAGAGTTTTAACATTACAAGTGAAAAATGCGAAGAAAAAAATAATACACAATCTGTTCCTAACTAAGAGCACCTTTCCACAGAACCTGCATGGCTCATTCCTGGAACTGTTCTAAAAGATCTTCTATGATCTGTAAAAGATTAGGTAGCAATATTACCCATAAGCGATTCCAATTTAACACTCGAGATTTTGTTCCAATTCTAACTCGGTTATCATACTGGAAAATACTTCAACGATTTTCAAAATCTATAATATCTATTATTTTTATCTAAAAAATTAATAAATAATTTTTTATTTTATTTTTATTTTTAATATAATAGTTTATAACTTTATTTTTCATTTTTTACATTTGTATATATCCTTATTTAATAATTTATACGCAGTCTTTATTTGCTATAATAACAATGTTAAGTTACCCATATATTGATGTTCTGTTTCCAATTTTTACATAACTCAGCTGGTAAAATGATGCTCCAAATACATTAATTTCTATCAAAATAAAATTGGAATATCAGATTAAGTTTGCACATCAACCTTGCACCGTAGAGATTAAACACAGCATGAGAGGAATGAATGAACTACACCACGCTATAGGAAGCCCTGGAAACAAGCTAGTCGCTCTCTTGGTGATCCACCATCTGCTTGAAGCCCGGTTGAACGTTGGAATCTGAGTACCCAGAACCAGGATCCCAAGCCAGATGGTACCTGAAAGGGCTGCAGACCGATAGTGTTTGAAAGGGGGAATCACCTACATCCCATTCCAATTCAGATATGGAAAACCAAAATTTAAAAGGAGAATCACCTATGTTCTAATTTGGATCCATCTTTAATTTCGTTAACGAAATGGAATCTCATAATTTATAAAATAAATCCTATATATTATTTTTTATTTAAAAATAAAATATTAACTAACTAACTAATATATGATTTATTTAATTATATTTATATATATTTACTTTTTTCGATATCAGATAAATGAAAATGGAATGAAGCAATAAACTATGGAAATATTCGGTTCCAATAACTTACACAATACAAAAACAAGTTTCGAGAGCATTTATTTTTGTTAGAATGGAATCAGAATTTCAGAATATCATATTTCATTTACACCCCTTGAGATAAACAAATCATACAAATCATGTTTCTTGCAAGAAAGATTCTGCCCTTTCCCACCTTTACCTTTTTCCAAATAACTGTCAACAGGCTCCCTTTTTTTTCTTTCTTGCTTGAGTTACACAATACATACTGACATGGATCCTTGCTGCCCCCCCGTGAAGGCATATGCCAACTCGCTCGAGCAAAGCACTCGGGCGTAGTAAGAACTGCGTGAGATCATTTGCAGAGGATGCTCATGCTGGTTTCCATTTTGCACCAGAAGAGTGTTGACGACAGTAACCAGAAACTTCCAAGATGATCACAACCCTTCGGCAAGGGCTTTTAAGGCATCTTCCGCTCTCACTTTCTCCGGCACAAAATCTGCTTGTCATGGATGAAGAAAATATCAGAAACGAGAAAGAAAAAAGAACTTAAAGCGACTGTGGCAACAGCATAAAAATTAATTATGTCCTGAAAAAGTTCTACCTGAGAGAAACTCATATCGCTTTCCATCGCAAACAGTTGAAGCTGAAAAATAACAAGAGATGTAGATATTTGTCAGTGGATACGAGTGCACGGTCAGTGTAAAGGAGATGCACCCACCCAGGCGAAGAAACAAAGAACGAAATATGTTGCTATTTCCAATATAAGTTTTTTCCTTCACTTCATTTGTTTACTGTCCGACTCCCCTAGTGTTTAGAGAGTTTCAGGTACATTTTCCTCATTCTCTTAAATGCTTTTACGCAAGGAAGGTGGGGTCGGGAGTCGGGACCGGGTCGGTTTGGCCCCAAACCGACCCGGGTCGGCCGGGGTCGCGACCCGGGTCGGGACGGGGTCGGCCCGGGTCGCGAAAAATAAAAAAAAATAAATAAAAATGGAGTCAGGGTCTTGGCATCGCGACCGGGTCGGTCGGCCCCAAAACCGACCGGGTCGGGTCTGGGTCGCGACCTGGCAAACCATGCTTTTACGTACATCAATAATCGTAGCACAAGAATTCCAACTACTCTAGGATGTGATGTGGACAGTACAATGACCCACATGGACAAGATAGGACCGCTTCTTTCTTAAAAGGAAGCTTCAGGCTCCCTGTCATTGATATAAGACAAAGATCCAGAAGCAAATGAGCTATCCAGAGAATAGAGGAATCCACAGAGAATAAAAAAATTGAAAATACATAAAGTTAAAGGGGGGCAAACAATACCTCCATCCACACCCCCAAGCCCAGCCCCTACACAAAATAAGCTCTCCAGAGTTGGAGGCCAATTACAAAACAATAGCAGCCATCCAACCCCCTCAAAATGCCCAGTCCTGGACAACATAGGACATGGATAGTTTTGCAGCCAATGACAGCTGGATCTGATATAATCTAATCAACTATGTTTATTAGAAGTCATAGAAGAAATTTTCAATTTCTCAAAGTTAAGATGAAAACAAAAGATTAAAAGAAGGAAAATAATATATTTATAAATAAGGACTTTTCTTCTGTACTAACTTTTGTACGGTTCTTGTAGGTCTACATTGAGGCTTACTAGAGCATTGGATGAAATTCTGTATCAGAAATTGGAATCATTGAGGTTAGAATCTAGTTAACTTATCGGAAACAGTCAATTATGTATCCATTTATCCAATTTTGATAAAAAATCAACATATATGTATAAATTTATATTACAATAAATAAAAAGTATATATTATTTTTATGATATTAAATATTTAAAAGTAAAAGTAAAATTTTAAACATATTCTATAAAAAATTAATAGTACAATGAAATTCATTCGCTATTTTTTTAACAAAAATTGATATATAACATAGATTTTAAAAATTATTGGTCTGTTGTGATTCGGATAATGGAATCAGAAAGGAATTAATGACATGATTCTGATTTAATCAGAATTGGAATCGCTTAACCCTTACCTTATTGAAATTGGAATCAGAAACATGTATGCTATGGCTTTAATAAAGCCGTTTGCATCCCTAGTTTGAATCCTTTTAGGATTGGTATGGCTTTAATAAAGCCTAAAAACTGGGAGGAAGTTGAGTGCGCTGGCAGTGGGGTTTGAATCCTTTTAGGAATGGTGTTTAAGCCAAAATAAAAGGAATAAAAGGAGGCAGCAATGGCAGGTGTTAAAGTCCTTATAGGACTTAAATTCTTTGGCGGATGGGCCTATTTTCAATGAGATAAGGGTGCTGTGTTGGACTGTGAGCGTTCGAGTCCTATAAAACTCTAATGCTTGACCAGCTCCCCCTTGAGGCCAATTAGCCATCAGACCAACTTCTGCTGCTTCCTTTACTACAGCTGCAACCTCTCTCTCTCTCTCTCTCTTCCTGGACCAGGCTACCAGCAGGGCATCAAGGAAGAGGCTGAGACCTCTTCTTCCTCTCCTCAGCCAGCAGAATTTTAGAAGAGAAGGCTAAGGCCTCGCTCTTCTTTCTTATTCTTTTTCTTCAGCTAAGCAACGAGGGTAGGAAGGCAGGGCTGAAGCTCCCTGTCCTTCCCTTTCTTCTGTCAGGTCAGCAGGGCATCAAGGAGAGGCCAGGCCTTGCCTCTGGCGTTACCTCTCTTCCTCAGGTGCTGAAGCATCAGGAAAGGGGTGGCCAAGACCTTTTCTTTACCTATTTTATTCTCCAGGTCAGATAAAGTATGAATAGGCATTCCCCTGCACACCCTCGTCTGGGTGATAGCAAGGTCATTAGGGGAGGAGGCCGAGGCTGTCTTGCTTCCTCCATCCTCCTCTCGGGTTTTCAACAGCAACAAGAGAGGGTCAAAGCCTCCCCTTCTTCCTCTCAGCTAAGCAAGTGCATCAGGTGGCATCTCCCTTGATTTTCTTGCTCCTTTGATGCTGCAGCAGTAAGAAGAGGTCAAGGCAAAAAACTTCTGCCCCTTCCCTTCTTCCTCTCGGCCAGCAGGTGCTTCAAGGGAGCCAGCCAAGCAAGAGCTCAAAAAACCTCCAAGAGGGATGCTGGAGATCACAGATGGGCCTGTCCCCTTGATTTTTCCTTCTTCTCCAAGTGCAACCAGGGGTAGGGGTTTGTATCACCCTGCCTCCAATCCTCGGCCTGAGCAGAAGCAAGTGAAGCCCTACGAGGTGCAAAGTGTATAAAAATAGAGCATTAGGGCTGCACACCCTACTTTTTATGTTTAATTTGCAAGTGCTATAGGGACTTGGAGGGGGATTGGTGCGGAAGCCCTCTTCTCCCTTCTGAGTTTCTAATCCTTGGAGAAACTGAAAAGCCAAAACAGCAACACTGGAGTCTTGAAGGGTCCTTTTTTGGGTTTCCAATTGGGGTCTTCTCCATCCTTGGACCAACAGCAGGCAGGGACTTCAAAGGGAGTGTTTTTAGGCCTTCCTATTTGCCTCTTTTCTTCTTCTTGGGCCCATAAAGAGAGAGGCTATTGAGAGGCTTTAATCTTCCCTTGTAGTAGAGAATTTTAGAGGGGTGGCACCCTCTTTTGATTCCATTTTTACAGAAATCCAAAGGGTTCTAATCTTCTCACTTTTCTGGTTTGCATGTGAAGATCATTTAAAGGCTGCTAATAGGGGTTCTAAACCCTCAATCTCCAATTTATCAGAATCTTAACAAGGGATTTGACTTTCTTAAGGAGAGGAAAGTTAGGAGGTATATAAGGTCAATCAATGGGCCTTAAAACAAACCTGGAATTTGAACAAAAATCCAGTGACGAACCTCCAAAATTCTGACAGGGAGGGCCTTACGAACCATGATTGCAAAATCGGCTGATCCGGATCGGGATCGGCTGATTCTTGGATCGGATCGGACTCCTCTAATCCGATTCCCGGCAGAACTACCGATCCGGATAGAAGATTGGTATGGATCGGTGTTTGTAGGTGGAATCGGTGCCGGAATCGACCGATTTGATCGATTCTGGATCGATTCTGACGATTTCCTCGCCGGAATCGGCCCACAGACCGCCGTGGCGGCCCTCTTCCCCGCCCTAGCGGGGAAGACGACCTTACGTCCACCTACAAACACCGATCCGGATAGAAGATTGGTCTGGATCGGTGTTTGTAGGTGGAATCGGTACCGGAATCGACCGATTCAGTTGATTCTAGATCGATTCCGACGATTTCCTCGCTAGAATCGGCCCACAGACCGCCGCCGCGGCCCTCTTCCCCACCCTAGCAGGGAAGACGTCACGGCCGCTGTGGTGGCGATTCCGGGCCACTTTTGGGCCCAAAATCACCCCAAAATGAGGTAGATTTAGTTATTTTTTTTGTGTTTTAGGGTTTTCTTAAGGGTCAATCCGGATCGATTTTTCTTCCAGCGAATCGGCCTAGATCGGATCGGTCCCCACTGATCTAGGGACCGATTCTGATCTCGCGATCCTTGTTACGAACAGGCCAAGTACGGCCCTTCAGTGAGCTGAAATTTTGACTTTAAGTGGGCCCTTATCAAGACCTAAAACAAGCCCTTAAATAGTATTTTGAAGGGCCCTGGTGAGTTCCATATGGTGCAAATTGACCCAAGTGTGATCTTATTAATAGACCTGATGATGAGCCTCCATGTCAAGCAGTTAGTAAGCCAAGTTTGAGCTGAAAGTGGGCCTGAATTGGGCCCTAAAAAAAGCCTCTGCAGGACTTGGGAGAAAGCTACAAATGGGCCCTGAAATTGTTACCTTGCCTGCCACTAGATGGGATGATAGTGGGCCCTATAATAGACCCTAGATGTCCTTAGAATACCCTTCGAGCAGATCTAAAAAGAGGCCCAAAACATGGGCTTTAGATTGGCCTGGTGATTAGGCTCCTTATATGCAAACATAAGCTTTAGGTCAGCTTTAAATAGCTCCTTGGCTCATCTGACGTGACCTGATGTGTGAATCTTCAATGTCCCAATAGTGGCTTATATATGATACCCCCTAGAGAGCAAATCATCGAGTGTCAAATACTTGGGACCCCTATACACGACATAAAATTTTGAGGTTAACAATGGTATAGAGCAATTGTTGTCTAGTTTTGGTGCTCTTAACAATGGAATAGAGTAGTAGTTGTCCTGTTTTGGTGCTGGTGCTCTTACATTCTCTTGCTCCACTGTCTCATTAAATGTCAACCAATTTTAATCTGGAGATCAGCAAATGGTTAAGTCATCAGACAAAAAACTTCTTCCTTATATTGCGAAACTGTCCTCGTTTTTAACCATCTAGGAAATAGAAGAAAGATACGTAGCATAAACAACTTACATCATAGCCAAAACATGCAGATGTCATGGTTTTCCATCTTAGGTGAGATCTCACGAGATAGACCACCAAGACTGAGAAAGACAAAACTGGCCAAACCAAAGAGGGAGGACCAGCGTGGCCCATTTTATTTGGATCTGCAACATAAGTTGTGGATCCAAAGCAACCAAGTGATGGCATCCACAAGGGTAGTGAAAAAGCCACAGACACAGAGTGACCTCTCTACATGCCTCCCCTCAAGGGATGCCACTCTTCACCCCTTTGAGACATCTGTCTTGCCCTGATGTCACAAGTTCTTGTCTCTTCAACCTCTATGAGACAAGGTTTATAGGCGAGACTACAGTCCTTAACAGAAGTAGATTAATAAATAATAATTAGTGAAAATATGAAAGCTTCATGTATTTGCATGGGTAATGAATGTCTGTGGTCCTTTTAAATGATCAAAATTTCCTTCACAAGTTACACCCTTACCCAAGTGCTTATAAAAAATAGCTCTTTTATTCTCTTGAGTAGCATGAGCATAGGATTCTTGGGCAAACAGGTTCAGAAATAATTCCTGCAAAAAACGAACGGTGAACATTAGAAAATATCAATGTGAGAGAAAAAGATTATATCTATCTAAAAATATGCATAAATGTTGTGTATACTCTGAGATAGATAAATAGATATATATAGAGAGATTAATACAACCTAATTATGTAATCAATAAAAAACAATTAGATGGAGTCAGCTGAAAATCAAAATGGCCAATTTGTCACAACAAATAAATAACTATAGCAATTGTGTGCTTTCAACTACCAAGTATTTGAATAAAGACTTGTATCAATGCAAAAAGTGATTCGGTTCATACCTTTCTCGTCAGTAGCAACAAGTATGTTAACTTCTCATGATGGTGACTGCACACTGAAACTGAGCTAGTCTTAAATTTTCTGGACAGATGGATAGTTTCCCATTACCAAAAATACCATCCTTAATGCATCGCTCCACCTCCTTTTCTCACTGGATATTAAAGGAAACCTGCTCCTGATACCTAACCCAGCTTGATCATGAAAGCAGGTACAGTGCAGTCTCCTGGACAGTGAGCCTGGGACGAAATGAGCATTTTTGTCTGAACACTAGAAGATAAGGCATATCACTAGTTGCAAAAAATTAAACCCAAAACCTTTTTTTCTTTTACATGAATTAAAGTCTTTACTCTTTAGCCCCCCATCCTGCAACTTCCCTCTTGTCCATTCAATAAAATTGTTGTACCCAAAAAAAAACATAGTCCATTTCTACCAAAAAGGCTTCCAGATTTTGGTGGGGGGAACCTATTATTCTATCACTTTGTGGGCCCATGAAATTATTGAGCTTCGGCACCTACATCTATGAAGCATCCATTCATAAGAACTCTCTGGAAAACCTAGCCCTTTGTAGTTTGTAGCCTTTTTATAGCGCTAATTCAAGTGCATATCTGCATATTTACACAGGAGAGGTACCTACATCCATTTCCTAACATGGGAAAAATCAATAAAGTTATAAGAGTGATAGAAATATGCACCCATCTCCAATCATGGAGTGAAACGTTCAGTCATGTTGCACCAGCAGATTAGAGAGATCCATGAGATATGAACAAGTTGGCTTATTAAAATTGCAGCTTGATTTCTTCTGGGGGAAATCTAGCCTTTCACTTAAAGAGTCTTTTTTAAGGTGACAAAAGTCAAGATTTCATTAATATAAAAAGAAGGGTGCAAAAGGGCTAAAGGAAAAAAAGACAACAGGAGAAGCAAAAGGATACCACAAATGCACAAACAAAAGTAGAACAGCCTCCACTCTACCAAGATGGTAGCATTTGAAGGTTGCCCAAATAGAAGACAAAATACCATACTAGATACAAAATTGCCTCCAAATATCAAATATGTCCCTATAGTATAAACTGAGTCTTCCAGAGCACATCCCACGAAAGCAAAGAACCAATCATTTACATAAGTTGCCATAAGATGGAGAATATCGATCGAATTATCAAAATGATCTTCAAAAATCATCCCATTCCTAGTCATCCAAATGGACCAAAGGCAAAGCGGACAAAGCAAAATTCCACGACAAAGGTTCAGCTGACCAGGTGTTTCCCTCATTCGACTATTGGACCAAAGTTGTAGCATTCACAGGATCAGGCCAATTTGACGAGACCCGGATCGAATCCGACGGACGAGAAGGTCGAATACGTCACCGATTGAGTTTTGAGAAGACATCACATTTATTTATTTATTTTAGTTCAGTAGTGTTAGAATTAATTTCCTGCATGTCCCTTTGAAAATTGAAGTTCTTTTGGGTTTTCCTTTACATTTTAGTCCTTGGAAAGACTGGTTTGTAAATAGTTCTTAAGAGGTCATTTTTGTAAATGTCTACTTTAGATAAGAGCCAGGTCCAATGACGAATAGAACGGACACAATTGGAATTTTTGGAAAAGAAGGCCATTGACCATTTCACTTAGGGGCTTGGCCATTGTAACTTCTTCACCCCCTCGAATGGGAGGTCTCCACTTCACCTTTGACACCGGCCAGTGTCCAATCAACCCCAACAAAGAGGCCGGTTCCCTCTTTCTCCTCCCGCTCTCCTGTTGGCCTCCATGCTATTCACCCTTCCCCTTCCTCTTCACTGATTCCACAACTTTGGCATCCTTTTCATCCCTTGGTTCCACATTGATGACTCCGACGAGCCACCTTTGACAATCCCAAAGGCCCACCAACCACCTCCCATTGCCCCTTTCATCACCATCGGCTTCTCTTCTTCCGTTGTGTTCGTCTTCCCCTTCGAGATCCACCGGAATTGCCATGCCTCTATCCACCATCACCACCTTCCAACCCCATTGGAGCACGCCACATAGCCCCGACCATTGCCTACATCACCTATATTGCCATCCCCTTGCTCTACCCCTTTCCGGATGACAAAGGAGAAGGGGGAGAGGATGATCTTGGCCTCTCCCAATCCCCCTCTCGCTCATGCAAGGACCCCTTGACCATGCCCTGCCATCGTCTACACCCACCTGCCGTCCGAACTATGACGACGAAGCACGAGAGTGACAAAGGAAACTTGCAAGGACAAAAGAGCCCCACCTACCATCTCCCCTCTTTCACGGTACTAAAGTGCACTATGAAGAAGGTTTTCAAAAGAAATCAAAGGAGATACAATGCCGTGAAGCCAACTCCTAAGTATTCCACATCCCTTTATCTAGTTCGGTAGGCATTTAGAGGTGTTGCAACCCCCGCAAGCTCAGCACCGGCCGGACCAACTGGCACCACATACAACAATACCGTTCTCATGTCGTCGAGTGTGCTTAAGAATAGCCACGAACACCTCTGGAGCTCACCATCGCGAGCTCTTGGGCACCGTTGCTTCGCTACAACCCTCCTCAGCCTAGTCTCACTAGCAAGTGCCACGACCCTCTCGAGTGGGTTGGTGATGGGGACGAATGTTCATATTTTAGAAGTTCTTTTAACATTGAGTCCTTAACAGACAAGTCTGTAAATAGAGAAGTTATGAGGACTTTTTAAAAAATTTTCCCATCCTCTGTATAATGGGGATCGATGTAAATATGATAACAATTAGTTGAAACTTGAATAGAAAAGAAATTTTGGGCACCCTCGGTGTTTTCTCCCACGCAGAGGGCTGCGGCCCCAATCTCCCTCCTCATCTCCCTGATTCGGCCATGGGCCTTCCCCTTTCGATCCCTCTTCCTCGGCAAGGTTGCCGTTCTATCCCCCTCCTCATCCTCTGGCCTCCGCGCCTTCGTCCAATGTCTCCTTCTTCTTGGTTCCCCTTCAACATCTCGATAATGTTTTCCCTCTTCATAGATTCTCCTCTACGGTGTTGACGATGCATCAACTTCTAGACATCCTCAGATCTGAGTAGCGGTGAAGATTTTTAGGTCGGCAATGACGAAGGCAACAGATCAACGATCCTCGGTGCTGCCGTCGACCTCTTTGGTGGTTTTGTCCACCGGGGCCTTCTTTCCCTTCGCCGTCTTCTCCATCAACGACAGTGAATGCTTCAGTTCTGGTGGTTGTTGTGTGCAATTAACTCAGACGATTGTCTTCTTCAGTCGGCTGTCGTGCAAGAGGTTTTTGAACTGTTGCTCCACTGTAGTCCTGCCAAAGTTGGCAAATCGGCTGCTGTGATCTGCTCAGCGACTATGCAAAATAAGAGTTCCGACAACATTCTTCTTCCTCAAATATGCTGGCGACGGTCCAACTAGCTTCTCGAATCTCATCCCTTGTCGACATCCACATCATTCGTTGCAATGCCGCTGTTAGCCACTTGCTTCCTATTCGCAGGTGAGGCCGGGAAGAGGTCACGCTAGCCCTTTCTACACAGCCTCCAAAAGCTTCTTCGCATGGTGATGCAAGACGAGGTGAGACGGACCGGCGACATGGCGCTGCAGCAGATCGTCGAGAGGCTCAAAAGACCTAGAAATTGCAGGAAATAGCAAAACCGGGTTTAAACCAGTCAAAACGGGCCCAAAATATGTCGAATTATGCCCGAACTACTCAAAACGGGACTGAACCGGCCCCAAAAGCTGCTGAACCGGCCTGAACCAGCCCAAAATGAGGTGAACCGGCCGGTTTAGGCCCTGAACCAGGTTCTGGACCGTCGAACCGGGACGAACCGGCCCAGAACCGGCCTAAACCAAGCTGAACAGGGCCCAGAAGGCCAGAACCAAGTCTGGACTCTGGAGGCAAACCGGTGCCGGCTCGAGCCGATCGGGCGGACCGGGTCGCCGGGCGAGGCGAGCGGGCGGCGGTTCGAGCGAACTGCGACTTAACAGGGGGAGTCGTGGCACTCCGAGGTTGGCCGTGGGGGCGGGAGATGCGGCCAGCTCGCCGACCGCCGCGTACCCCGTCGGGGCCTCAACCGCGAGCGCCCGCTCGCGAGGGCTTCCAGGGGCTTCGGCTGCGCGAGGGCTGCGGGAGGCCGGAGGCGGAGGAGGGCAAGCCGCGCTGTCGCCGTCGCTGGAGAAGGAGGAAGAGGGGTGGCCAGAGGGGCCGTGGTCGTCCCCGGACGCCGTCGCGGGAGGAGGGAAGCCGGGGAGCTTCGATGGTCGCCGGACTCCGATGCGCCGAAGGAGGAAGGACCGGCAGAAGCAGGTTAGCTCGCCGTTGTTGTGCTGCCTTCGCCGGCAGCTGGAGGTCGACAGGAGGGGCCGAAGGGCCCTAGGAGGTGGTCCGACCTCCCCTATCTCACCCTCATCTTCTTCTCCTCCTTCCTTCTCCGTCTACGTCACGTCGACTTCCAAACAAGGGGGTCTATCGGAGGGGTTTAGCAGGTTCGACAGGAAGGGGGTCCTTCCAACACTTGGGAGGTTCGATGGAGGTAATCCGGGGATTGCCGGAGGTGGGGGTGGGAGGGCGGAGGAGGTCGAGGTCGTCGGAGACGCTGAAACGGACAGAGACGGAGGTGAACGGTGTCGATAGGGTACCAACTCGAACCGGTGAAGGGGGAAGGGAGCAAGAATGGCTCGAAGGCCGCTGAACGGAGGAGGAGGAGAAGGCACCCACACCAGAAGATTGCGAAGAACCGGTCCTCACCGGAGGTGGAGCTGGACGACCTCCATCGTGGAGGGGGTGAAGGGGAAAGGGGCAGCGCCCCAGCACAAGGGACCGGCCCCTTAGGGTTCCAAAAAATCCAACTAAACTCTCTTTTTCATTCCAACAAGTGTGCCCTCATAAATAGAGGAGCCTATTACAAATAAGACACCATAAATGACTATTTACATACATGTCCTCGTAAGGACTCAAATTAAAAGAAAAGACTAAAAACAAACTTCAAATATTTACAATGAAGTCCAAGAGGACGTAAACGCAAATAAACCCAAAATGGACCGGATCCGGTCCCCATCACATGGTCACTGTTGATTGCACCACAGGCCCCCATCTCACCCTCACGCATACTTAACCCCGTTGAGCCTCTTCTCATGACTGTGATGGCACTTCTGCAATGTTGCCGCAACCCCTCCTAGTTCTGTGTGAGAACTCCTACCAACGATCGATCTCATGTGCATGGACATCTTCACGTGCAAAACTCTCCAGAAGCTTCTCGATTCTTCTTCACATTGTTCATTCGCTTGCGTGTCCTCCTCAGTCGGATGTGGCCATGTCTTCGTTTAGGAGCCGTTGAAATGCCTCCAAACCCCCCCCTATGTTGGTCATGCGGTGGCATTCCAAGTGGCTGCGAATCTACTCCACACTCATCCACATTGTGGAGGTGGCCACAAACCCTAGTTGTCTGTGCCCGCAGGTTGCCCGTCATAGCAGAATGAACTTGGATTTAGCAGAATAAAAAGAATTAGACATTTTAAATTTTGGTTTAGTGTTTCAGTCGTTTTAGTTTGGTTATCGCCATTTTCATCTCGCGTCAGTTTGGCATCAAAGCCTGGAATTAACTCGTTATCACGAGTTGACTCTTGGGTGTTCCCAACCGCACATAAATAAATTAAGGAGCTAAAACTTGAGGTCGAGTTTTCTCCTGGTAGAAGAGAATGTTGGGAATGAATTTTCATATTTTAAGAGTTAATTTAAGTTTGAGTCCATTAATGGACAAGTTTGTGAATAGAAAAGTTAGGAGGTCTCTTTTTTTATTTTCTCCATCCTCTATATAATGGGGATTCGATGTAAATACTAAGAAGGGTGGAAATTTTGAATCGATATTGGAATTTTAAGGCCCTTCAGGTGTGTTCTCCCATGCAGGGGTTGTGGCCCCTGTCTCCTTCCTTATATCCCCGATTCAGCCGAGGGCCTTTCCTCTTTCAATCCCCTATTCTCCGGTGAGGTCACCAAACTATCTCCCTCCTCATCCTCAGGCCTCCAAGCCTTTCGTCCAACCCTCCCCTTCACAGGTGCTTCTCGATGCCATTGCAACGCTGTTTGGTCTTTTCGTTGTCGTCACCGTCTTCCTTCGGACTGATCAACGACGTCGACGAACTAGCCTCCTTGGCAAGGTCTTCAAGGTGTCCGATGATCCTTGGACCTTATGCCATCTATGTCAACCCGTTGTGAACCTCAATCTGCCTCCGCGCAATCGACATTCCGCAGTGAAGTTCCTTCGTTTTGGGTGCTGGAAGCAGATCCAACTGCTCGACGACAAAAGCCCGGCGTGTTAGATTTCTTCATCTACATCGGCTTCTCCGGAGGTTTCGCCTCCATTGAAACTTCAAATTCGATGACATCAGTGGTCTTCAGGATTGTCAGTTTCAGATCCGGCTCACTGGCAATCAACGACAGTTTGCTGCGGCAGACATGAGCATCCGCTGTCTTCGCAGATCTTTGTTGTCCCCTTCCGCTCTGCGACCTTCAGTTATCTGCACAGCAATGAGGAAGCTCAGTGAAGAAGGATCCAGAAGCCCTCTCTCCTGTTGCCTTTGGCGTGACCTGCTATTCAAGCGACCTCTGCTGGCACTTGAGCACAGACCTCCTTCACACGTGCCCACATGATCAAGCGCTCCTGTTTGGCCACATTCCTCCCGGTTTGGTTCCTGGCTTAGCTACTGAGCTACAATCCCGCAAAGTTCACATGGCCACACACACAGTCGTCCGCTGCCCCATACACGATCGGGTTCCACTGTGGGCCTCTCTTCTTCGTGCTTGCACATGGTACTCCTCCTATTTTCGCATGGGCCCAAAAGAGTGCTGATTGGACCTGTTAATTGTTTTAATTTTGGTTTTAGGCATTTTAGTTGTTTTAATTAGTTTAAAATCAATTTAAATGTTTAATCATTTAATTCCAGTCTTAGTTGTTTTCGTCCCGCGTCAGTTAGGTAAAGCCAGCTTGAGCCAGTTCAAGGTTCTCTCGAGCCCAGTCCAGGAGGACCCTAGTTCAGCCGGCCAGGTCAATTGCTTCTTCACCGTTTCAAGTGGTTTAAGGCCAGTTCAGAGCTTGGTTCAGGGCTGGTTCAGCACCCTTTCAACCTGTTCAGTCCGTCTAGATGCACTTTCACCCCGGTTCAGGGGTCTAGCTCGGTTCAAGAGATTTCAGCTTGGTTCAAGTTTGGTGGGTCTAGCTCGGTTCAAGAGATTTCAGCTTGGTTCAAGTTTGGTTGGCCTATTTTCAATCCAGTCAGGTATATGTCAGTTATCAAGTGATCAATGTGAGCCGGTTTTCACACAGATGGCTGTATATCCGTCCCGCATCACAATCAATCCTCCAACTGCGAAACAAAATATGCAAGAGATAATTAATAAAACCGCAGCAAAGGAACATGTGATCAATGTCTTCAAGGCTAGATCCACAGAAAACACACTGATAGACTCCATTGGGAAAAGTCTATGCAAGCAGGACTTAGTAGGAAGTTGGCCAATACAAATCTTCCATAAAACACAATCAAATTTTTTTATTCAAGGCTGGGAAGATCCACTGGGTGGACCCCATTAACACTTTGTCTCTTCTATTGAAATAGCACATCTTGAATCCTTGGCCGAATGATCTTAATATTTGGAAGCTCATTCTCCTTGCAATACTTTGGTCCATTTGGCGCTCAAGAAATAAAAAAAAACTTTGAAGACCATTTTGAGAACATGAGAATGATTATAATTGTGATGAGCTATCTTGTCAAAGATTGGTTGCTCGTGCACTCCAAGATTCCAATGGATGAGACCTTCTTCAAAAATAAATTCCTTTCCCTTAATGCTTTTTTCTTGTAGTGCTTGTCACCATCTACCTCCTTGGTAGATGAGTTTCACCCCTCCTTTTTCTCTCTATTTTATTTCTGTACTCATCTTTTGAATTAATAGAATTTTGGCCTCGGCCATATTCAAATAAAATTTCAAATTTTTATAGGAAACACAAGGGCCCAAACTGCTTTCCACCATGACACTTTAATACCTCCCATAATCAATCTGTTGCTATGTAGTTAGAGGTGCTCGCCTCAACCGCCTAGGCGGTGAGGCGAGGCGAGGCGGTTCAAAACCGCCTCGCGTTGGCCGATTTCGCCTGAGGCGGTCGCCTCCGGCGCCTCGCCCGCCTCGGGCGCCTCGCCCGCCTCTTCCCCCTGTCCGGTAAGAACCGGACCCATTTAACTTAAACGCCCCCCTACCCTTCGGTTCTCTCTCTCCCCGTCGCACAAGGCCCCCGACGGAAACAAGGTTCCCTTCCTCTCCTTTTGTTGCCGCCGCCGCAGCTGTCGGACGCCGCGGTTGACGCCGCCGGAAGCCACCGTCGATGCCACCTCAGTTGACGCCACCGGTTTCCGCCCTTGACGCCATCGGAAGCCTCAGTCGACGCCGCAGTCGACGCTGCCGCCTCCAGCAGACGCTGCCGCCGCCCTCGACGCCGCCGGAAGCCTCCCTCGACGCGACCGGCAGCCGCTGTCACCGCCGCCAATGCCGGAAGCAGCCAACGCTACTGTCGTTGCTGCTAGACGCCGCGGCAGGCATCGGATACCGCCTCTTCTCTATCGGACAACGTCGTTGCCGCAGTTGGACGTCGCCGGAAGCTGTCGACGGCTCGACGCCTCTCCCACCAGCAGACGCCGCTGCTGTCGTGGGTCTTTGCAAAGATAATTTTTTTGTTTATTTTTTATTCGTTTGGTTATTTCATTTAGCACATATTTGATTAGATATTTATGTTTGTTAAATATTACATCATTTTCATTCGTTGGAGTCAAAAAGTAACATTTTTTTAGTTGAATTTTAACATTTTGCTTTGTTCTTTTGTTTTATTATTTTTGTTCATTTTAGGTTATATTTTATCATGTCTCGAACACTTAAAGACCATGGATCAGGGACAGGTTCTAATAGTCAACCTTCTGTGCCCATGTCTACAACTGAAACATCCGGTTCCATATCAAGAGCACCTCCTAAATCCAAAGATGTTGGATGGAAATATGGGATTTTAGTAGATCCTCGGAACCGGGATCTTGTTAGGTGTCAATTTTGCCAAAAAGAGTGCAAAGGAGGCATCTATCGTTTGAAGCAACACATTGCAGGCTTGGGGACGAATGTGACTGCATGCAAGAAAGCAAGTATGGAGGCTAAGGAGGAGATAAAACTGTGTATGCAACAAGCAAAACAAACGAGAGTTGAAAAGGCAATGAACGTTAGAGAGATGGAAAGGATGGACAACCTCCTTGGGGAAGGAGTACAACAGATGGAGACATCTTCACAAGATGTCTCACAAAGTGTAGATGAGCTTTCGCTCCAATTTCTTCCTCCGGATGAAAGGACCAATGGATCGTTTTTGTGCACCTCCTGAGGAGTCCAAGGCAAAAACAATAAAGGACAAGAAACATTTAAAAGAGAAAAGAGAGCGATGTATTCAATACATCACTAGATGGATGTACCAAGCGGGCATTTCTTTCAACACTGTCCGCCTTAATAGTTTTCAAACAATGTTAGAGGCAGTTGGTCAGTTTGGACCGGGCTTGAAAGGACCTAGTTATCATGAAGTAAGAGAGACTCTCTTGTCTAAAGAGATTGAGACCACCCAAAAGTTGGTGGAGAAGGAGAAACACAGTTGGGTGAAATTTGGCTGTAGTATCATTTCTGATGCGTGGCCAGATAGAAGGGGTAGATCATTAATTAACTTTTTGGTAAACACTCCTATTGGTACAGTTTTCTTAAGATCAGTTGATGCTTCATCAGAGGTCAAAGATGCCAGGCTACTAGCAGGTCTTCTTGATAAGGTTGTGGAGGAGGTTAGTTCATCTAATGTCCTACAGATTGTTACGGACAATGGGCGAGCTATGTGGCTGCAGGCCGCATTTTGATGGACACACACCGCCATTTGTTTTGGACACCATGTGCTGCTCACTGCCTTGATTTAATGCTTGAAGATATTTCGAAGTTATCACCAATAAAGTCCACAATTCAACATGCAAAATATGTCACAAACTTCATTTATGGCCACACCAAGGTTCTAGCTCTTATGAGGAAATACACAAATGATAAGAACTTTGTTCGTGCAGCTGTAACTAGATTTACAACTAACTATCAGAGTTTGGACAACTTAAACACATGCAAGGATGATTTGCGACGTATGTTCACCTCGTAGGATTGGACAAATAACAACAATCGATGGAATAAAAAAGTTGAAGGAAAAAAGAGTTGTGAAATTGTATTGAAGACTACATTCTGGAAATGAGTGGCTTATGCTTTGAAGATCTTCAAACCAATTGTCCTTGTATTAAGGCAAGTTGATGGTGAAAAGCCTGCAATGAGATATATATATATATATATGAAGCCATGGATCGTGCCAAGGAAGGAATAAAAAAGACATTGGATGATAAAATAGAAAAATATGGCCCAATTTGGGATATCATTGACAGAAGATGGGATTTTCAGTTACATCGTCCGTTGCATGCTGCAGGGTATTATCTAAATCCACAGTTTCACTATGCCAATCCCAATATTGAGAGCGACAATGAAATCAAGCGAGGGTTGTATGATTGTATTGAAAAGTTGGTACCTTTGCATGAAGACCAAGATCAAATTTTTAGGCAATTAGCAATGTATAGAGAGGCACAAGATATGTTTGGTAGGGACATGGCTATCAGGCTTCGAAAGACATCTACTCCATGTATGATTATTTGCTTATTTATTTCTAAACTTGTATCAATCACTCTAGTGTATTTTAATATCAATTTGTTATTTTGTAGCAAATTGGTGGGTAGATTGGGGAAGCACGACCCCTCAATTACAAAAGTTGGCAGTACGCATATTGAGCTTAACATGTAGTGCCTCCAGTTGTGAACGTAATTGGAGCACATTTGAGCAAGTAATATTCTTTTCCAATTTCAAGGCATTTGAACTAATCCAATATCATTTATTTGATTAATAGAATCATATTTTCATTTTTTTTGTATAGATTCATACAAAAAAGAGGAATGGATTGGAACAAAAGAAATTGAATGATTTGGTATTCGTCCAATACAACCAAAAGCTTAGGGAAAGACATCTAAGGTTGGAGAAATCGGGTCTAGACCCAATATCCTTAGATGACATTGATGAATCAAGTGAGTGGATTGCAAAATGAAGACAAAGATCTTGTCCATGAAGGCGAAGACTTGAGATGGAGATATGTAGAACTTGCTGCTGGAATGAATGAAGAGGAGGGGCCAAGTACGAGGTCGTATTTTAAACACTATATGTATTAATTCTAGTTATTGAGTTTTGGTTGTTTTTTTTGTTCTAATTTTGATGTTATGTTTTTACATGTTTGAAATGAATTTCTAGGTCTTCTGGGAAAAGAGTTCGTCTTTCTAATGAAGATTCGGACGATACCAGTAATGGTGATCAGGAAGCTCCCACCAATATTGATTCTGATAGTGATTGATAGTGACTACTGACTAGTGAGTGATGTTTGTATTTGTATGGTTGTATTCGAATTAGACTTACTTTACGTATTATGTTTGGTTGTATGGTTGTATTCTTTTCTTATTGTATGGTTGAATTCCTCTTTCTAATGTTATATTTAATTGTCACTCTTGTTAGTTAATGATTCCATGTTTTTTATGTATTTTTCAATTATCTAATATCACATATATCATTATTAAAATAAATATTATTATAATATTCAAAATGCCTCAGGCGCCTGAGGCGCCCGCCTTAGGCGCCTGAGGCGAGGCGCCGGGTCCCTCGCTTTAGATGCCTCACGTCTCGGATAACATAGATCTGTTGCAAGCTGATTTCACAGTGCAAGAGAAATCCTTTGCAGATTCAAAACAAGTTGATCCTCCTTGTCTGAATAGATGAACCCCTTTAAGAAGACCACAAGGAGAGCAAGTTCTAGGACTTCTTCATCCTTCAAGTTCCTTCTGGATGAGAGAGACCATTTATCTTGTAGGGTGGCACAGTCCCAATGAGAATTAACAATAACCTCCTTAGTCATAGCAATCCCGTAAAGGTTCGCAGAACAAGAGAACAATGACCAACCCAACAATCCTTCCAAAACAAAGTCCTTGATCCGTTAGCCAGAGAGATCGATGAAGCAAAAGAAGAAAAGTGTCAATTGTAGAGAATGCCTTTCCAAATCTCAAAATTCCACCACCAGAGCTGAAAGTTTTTACCCATAGTCCATAGATGACCGCCAGGAAACTTATACTCGGAACAAACAGTTTTGCACCAGAGAACATCACCACCCATATTCAATTTCCATAACAACTTGGTAAAAACACACATGATTCCATTAGACTAACTAAAGACCCTTGCTCCCCTCCCCTCCTTACCCAAAAAAAGGGAACCCTAAGACTTTCAATTTTGTTAGACACCCACCAGAGAACTATAAAATCAAAAAATAGTAGAGTGGGATGCTCTGCAAAACGCAATTTGACAAAATCCATCAACCACTAGCCAACAACAATCTCTCTTTCCAACTGTGCAGCCTCTTCTCCGCTTTTTGGATCAGGGGCTGCCAATCTCCCGCTTTAGAACCCCTCACAAACATAGTAAACCCAAGTACTTCATAGGTGAGGCATCTCATGGCATGCCAAAGATCCTCTACAACCTCACTTTGTTGGACTCCTGAATATTGAACCCTATCATTTCGCATTTTTCCCCATTTATTTTTAAATATGTCACTACCTACAACATATATAGCAAAATCCTAAGTCTGATGCATTTATCCAAGGAAGATGAAGAAAATAGTAGAGTATCATCAGCAAATTGTAAGTGAGTGATTTTCTCCTTGTTGGCCCCAATATCAATCCCCTCGATTAATCCTCCTTCAAGAATCTTCTACAGCATTGTGCTAAAAACTTAAGCTACTTGGTCAAAGAGAAGAGGTGACTCCATTGGCCACTCAGATCCCCTTGCCTGAGTCCTCTGGAGCTTCCTAAAAACCAAATAATTTACCATTGATATCCACTGAGAACATGGTTGTGCTAACACAATAATGAATCTATTTAATCCACTTGCAACAAAACTTCATTAACTGCAAAACCCTCTGTTGACACCCAATTTTGAACAAAAAAAAAGAGAAGAAGAAAAAAGGAATTGACAAGGCCGATTCAAAAAAGAAGACAAGAGAAATGGCCTGCTGGGCAGATCCCATACCGGACCCTGATCAGCCCAATTCGGTCCATCTCCGAGGCCCAGAGCAAGGCTTCGACTGGCCCAATCCAGCCTACTGAAAGGCCCATTCTCAGCCCCCCTGTAGAAGGCCCACGGGCCTGATCAAAATGGGCTGGAATGTCTTCTAAATGGGCTGAAGAGAGTTTCGCGCGGGTCTGCTCAGACCTGGGTTCGACAAAAAAAAAAAGAAGAAGGGAAGGAGGCTGCTGTCGAACAAGGCAGGAGGTCGGAGGAAGGGAGGAGATCTCGATCGGAATATTGACCAGCTGTGGAGTCCCGATCGACATCTAATTTTGCAGCTCCGAGTCCTACTCGGAGATGGCTAAGGGCAGCGATCGACGAGGATATCCCGGGGGATCCCGATTCCCTCCCAAAATACGGGGACCGAGGATATGGTAGGTCCCGAGTCCCTCACGGACCCGGGACTACTCTCCTAGTAAGGAGACGGAGACCGGCCGAAGCCTATAAAAGGCCTTCCGCAAGGCGCCGCACAGAGAGAGAGAGAGAGGCAGAACGGAGAGGAAGAGAGAGCAAGGAGGAGCCTACCGAGTCCAATTGAAGCCGCGAAAGCCTTCTTCCTCTTCTTCTACCGTCTCCTTCTTCTTCTGCTACCGCCAGATCCCGCAACCCCTTCCGCAGGTTGCCGCGCTGCCGTCGGACGCCGTAGAAGCCGGGACCCCTTCCGCGGCCACCGGTGAGGCCTCCTCCCCTTCCCTAGGGACCGTCGGCCCTTCCTCCTCCTTCCTCCGGAGCCGCTGCAGTCGAGCAAGGCCGCCGGAAGCCGCCGCGGTACCGTCGAGCGCCGGAGAAGCCGAAGACAGGTCGCGCGGGACTGTAGCACCGGGGCAAATAATGCGCCCCAAATCTTATGCCACCGTGGAAATTGGGTGGGGCCCACCCGGGGGAAAAGGCACAAAAAAAAGAAAAGGGGCCAGCGCAGCCGCCCCCCCCCCCCCCCCGCGCATGAACCGCCCGGTCCAGAACAGCGGACCGGGGCCCCCAAACGGTGCCTGCCGCGCGCGTAACGCGAGGGCTTCTTCGACAAAAAAGAAAAAGAGAAATGTTTTAAAATAAACAAAACAGTGGAAAATAAATAAAAAAATATTTCTAATTCAACAAACCGGACTAGTTGGGGGGTCGACTAACCATCCGCCCCTACGTCTCGGCTTAACTTAAAAGAATTCAAAATTTGGACTAGTTGGGGGGTCGACTAACTATCCGCCCCTACGTCCTTAAGGTAGACATACAAAGGTCTATAAAAGATCCCAATGTCTTACCAAGTTCACCAAGCTATGCAAGGCTCAAGCATAATCAATATGCTATCATGCCAGTCATATGCTAGTGAAATCATCAAAAATAGTGGGGGATGCCCATAAGTCTATCAAGACCGGGTACATGCCGCCCATGGATCGACAAGTCCATCAAGGACCCAAGAGGCCCGATTTCCCGGTCGGGATACAAATTGCCTCATGAAGAGGAGGAAATACCCATAAGTCTATATCAGACCGAGTGTATTCCTTTCAAAGGATCGACAGACACCACACCATCAAGAGTGGAGCAAAAATATTCTCAAAAAACAAGTTGTATTTTTCTGGGCTATGAACGTCCAAGACAGACATCCAAGAGATTGTATTTTTCAATATATCATTGAGAAGAGTCAATGATCTCATTGATCCGATGGGATGCCAAGCACTTAAAAAGAAAAAAAGAAAAGAGAAGAAAAGAGAGAACAGAACATGAATCTGTAATTGAACTTGGAGTCAAATTCTGTCAATTTCTGTCTAGGTTCTGTCCAATCCGGTTTGGTTTCACAAACAGAAATCTAACCCATATAAATCACATTCCGTAGAGAAGCTGAGTTGAAGTCCAGGGATTTGAAACATGCAGAAAATTGGAAGAGAAACAAAATCTGGAAATTTAGAATTCAAGCCGCAGCTGGGTATTTGAAATCCAGATTATCTGCAAAATCTGGGTTGCTGCAGAATATGGAAGCTGAGAGTTTGGAGAGAAATCAAAAATCTGGAATTTGGAGTGGTGCAGAATCTGAATTCTGGATCCGTACACAAATCTGAATTCTCATCCTTAAGGCCAGACTTAGATTTGTGACCCAAAATCTGCAACAAACCGAGAACTCAGAAATTAGAGCCTGGGCGCCGGAAGCCAGAGCCCATTTCAAAAATCTGAAATCTAGAGATCTGAAATGCTGAAATATAAGGTCCGCAATTGAAACATCTGAAAAATCTGAAAGATTGAAGTTCTGAAAATCTGTTCTGGTGCAGAAATCCACTTAAGAAAACCTGCAATTTGAAAAAAAAATGCAGAATCTGTAGGAAGTCTGGAATTTGGAGAAATCAAGAAAAATCTGAACTTTGCAAGGAGCCGAGGGCTGTGAAATGTGCAGAATATAAGATCCAAAATCTGAAGTCTGAAATATGAGGCCTGTAAGTGGAAGAAATCTGAAAGTCTAAAGCACATAAACCTGCAGCCGAAAAATCAGAGATATGCTATGTGCAGAATTTATAAAAATCTGGAATTTAGATTAGATTCGAAATAGAAAAGAGCAGAATCTGAGCATAAAAAAATCTGAATTCCGCAGGAGATTAGGACCCATGAGGGTCAGGAATCTGAAACCCAAGTCAAGTCCAAAACTGGAAAATCAGAAATCCGTATTAGATCCGGGAGTTTGAAACCAAAATTTTGAAGTGCAGAAGTCTGAAAGTCTGAAGTTTAATAAATCTGAATTTGTACGGAGCCTAAAAATCCAAAATCTGAAGTTTGAATTGATAAAGTTGGGAGTCTGATAATTGAAGAGGTCAGAATTTGAGCTTTGCGTCCAAAACAAGGAACAGAGGGATGAGCAGAACTTAAAATGTAGAAATCTGGAGACTGAAAGTGCAGAATTTGAACTCCAAAAATCTGAAATCCAAGCCAACTTTGAAATCTGTACAAACTCGATAATAGCTAGCTAAAATCCGAAAATTGCATAAGAGAACCCAGAAACTGTCAAAATCTGCAGGTTTAACTGAAATCTAAATCAAACAAAATTGAACTTAAATCAAACTCAACTCTAATTTCTCTAAGCAAATCTGAAACTGTAAAATCCAAAATTTGGAAACATTCAATCAAATTTCTAACAAATTAAATCAAACTCAGATCAAGTTTAAAATTAATCAACCCAACTCATATTGAATTCCCCAAATCAAACAAAATTCAACTGAATTCTAACAAATTTAATGAAACAAATTCAAATTAAACCAAATCCAACATAGCCCAAAATTTCTCAAATTAAACCCATTCCAGCAAAACATACTCCATAAGCCAAACCCATTCAACAAACCCAAATCCCATCCATAAACAAACTGTCTTTAACCCAAATCAAACTTAAAACCAATCAACAAATTCAAATTGAACCAAACTTAAATCAATAAACAACTGTCTCAAATTCAAACCAAATTTAAGTCAACAAATAAATCCAAATTGAATCAAACTTAAAACCAATAAGCAACTCAAAAAAAATGAACAAATCAAATTCAACTCAAAACTAAATCAACCAATTAAATTCAACTCAAACTAAATTCGACTAATCAAAAATTAAACCAACAAATTTAATTCAATCAACTCAACCCAAATCAAATTCAAACTAAAATTGAGTGCTTGCATTCCATCAAATTTCATGGGATTGTTTTCTCCTATGTCCATATGTGTGAATGTTTATGTTTGCGGATGCATGTTTTCTATTCCAATGGATTGCTATGACGCTTAATCAAGGGTATTCGAGAAATCTCGATGTAATTAACGTCGGATCTTCGCACCATCCGACGGGGAGAGGTCAAAATCAATTTTCAAAGAACATAACAACCTCAACATATAATTTTGACCCTAGCTAGTACTTTTATGGAATACCATCTATTTTCTTACAAAGTCAATGCTAAGGTCTAACCAAATCTAATTCAAATCCAAAAGGAAAATAAATTTCCAAAACAAAAGAATTAATCTTTTTGAGATTTTTGAGGTTACATCACCCTCCTAAGACAGTTCCAATCAGGGCTGTTCAGTGATCGGGTTGACCTGACAACCTGAACCAAACCAGCCAATTTGGGCTGGTTTGGTTTGGGTCAAGTGAGGTATTTATTTGGTTTATAACCCAAACCGAACCGATTTAGAGAAAACGGTTCAGTTCGGTTCATGGCACCTGTAGCCCAATCCAACCAGTTTAACCCAATTAGAGGGTATGCTAGTTATTTTCTGATCGCCCCTTCCCCAAAATTCCTCCGGAAGAATCTGAACCCCGATAGTCCTTCGAGGATCTGAGCCCTAGCGCAGCCTGCAAACAGACATTGCTCTCGTCTCCATACCACTTGCCTTCACTCTCATCTCCCGACGACAACGGCAGCCACCGGCGGCAACTGCAAGCTGTGAGATGCCCACGCGATGCATCGCTGCTCGGTGGTTGCGGAGAGGGTCGCCTACCCCAATGACCGAGTATCTACTGTGCTGTCCTATAGATCAAGATGCTGACGGAAATGGCCAGCGCGGTGACTCCATTGGCCATCTTGTTCTGCCCTAGGAGAAAAAGTGGGCAATGGGCTGAGAGAAGATAGAAAAGAAGTTCTGAATCATGGAACTCTCTTTGTCCTTCCCATGCTACTGCAGCCAAGCTGCTGCCTTTATTTATTGCTACAAGGTGGTGCCGAGCAAATAAATAGAAAAAAAAAGTTCTACGCGATTATTGCCTCCTCCCGACATCCATCGGTGTCTAAGCATCGCCATCTATCTGGTAACCTCCACATTCATCTCTCCAAAGTGTAGAGATTGGTGTTTTGGTTTTACTTAGTGAAATTTGAGTCTATAATTATCTCTTTTTTTGTATCATGAATAAACTTCGAAGATTGATAATGAAGGTGCCTATGACTTTTAGAAGAAAAGAACTTGATATTTTTCTTATCACACGGAGGTTGTTTCATGTATATTTCTATACAATAAATTTGTTACTTGTGTAGTAAAGAACTTGGATACAAAGCATTGCTTCATATATGTTTTAAGAATGTTATGGTTTTCCAAATTTAGTTTTTTGAATGTTAAACCTGTCTTTTAGTAGAAAAATGAAGGGTAATTTGTGTATGATTAAGTGGTGAGAAAAATTTTGATGATATAATGAGGCCTATTAATAAGCCCAAATAAAGGTCCAAACTGAAGACCAAACTGAACCAAACCGAATTAGTTTGGTTCGATTTGGTTTGGTTTGGTTTGTGTTCTAGGTTTGGTTTGGGTTGGAAAAAAATAAGCATAAACCAAACCATGAACAGCCCTAGTTCCAATTCACCCTTAGTTGTGCAAAAAAAAAGAGTTTCGACTTTATTGATTTTTGGATAAGTAAATAAGCCAAAGGTTTCAACTTTCAACTACCCATGAAGCCTCAATAGATTAAAATGTTATAAACTGATATTATTCTTGTTTAAGGATTAATCAAGACTAGAGATTTTTAAAAAATCTCTTGATCAGAAAACTCTTAAGCTATTACCTGAGGGCAAGTGGACATACATGAAGTGTGAAAGACAGTTTTTAAGTCAGTTCAACTACTTCAGCATGCGCCATTGCTATTATAAGGCTCAGATGTTTGGTATACAGTTTGACGCAAGAAGTTTCCTATAAGGGTCATTTTTTTACTTGGGTGTCATCTTAAAAAAGTGTCTCTGATGTTTGACTCTTGAGAGAGAACGGACATACTGATGTATACAACACATGAAAGATATATCTCACTTCAGGAATTTTTGAGGAACCATAGACCACACCTTTGCTCATTATACAACAATATGTCTTATTTTCTGACATATCATACAGAAGCAGTCATTTTCACGCCAATTTCATCAAAATGCTACTGGCGGTTCAATATAGAACAAAAAAAAATTACAATTCTTCATCTCGGGATGAAGAAACTCAACCGACTCATTTAAATGAACTGACATGGAGCCTCCTTCTACCTGCCTTGCCGTGAAGTATATGCAATGGAACAATAGAATTTTCAGGGATCACATTTTCCATTGAAGCTGGTTTTCTCGTTTGCTTGCCATTGTTCTGGATTAGGCTTCAACTTGTAATTATGGGCCCCCAAACGTGGATGCTCTAGTTCTAACACTTTGGGAAAGAATTAATTTCTTCTCTTAGCCAGGCCCCGTGGTCATCTTGTATCTCATCAGCTGGTGTCATTGTGTTTGGAAATGGTCAGGTTTTCCTAGGTCCATTCCTTTTTCGTGCTCCCTGTACTGTTGCATCTTCTGGATAGAACTTCCTTTTCTCTTAGCATTTCTGCTCCTTTTTTTAATATATGCATTATTTGTTTTCCTAAGTTTATAGAACAGGCCCACTTATACGGGTGTGCTTTTAAAAGACAGTCATGTGAACGCGGTCATTCATTGACTGGACTTGATACTATATTGCTGCCCAAAATAAAACCTTCAAAGTGGGAATGTATCTAGATTCAAACTTACTGGAATTCATGAGCTCTCACCTTTAGACTTTTTGACTAGTAAATAATGGGAGTTAAAGAAAGGAAATTGGAAGCTGAAATGAACTTTAAGGGGAAAACTAAAGGGAAGGGTCACAAGTCACAATATTGGGAGATATCCACTTCAACCGCCCATAAGATGCTTCTAACAGTACATTTTATCGTAAATACTTCACTCAATTCTTTCTAGATCAACAAAACAGGAGGAAACATGAACACAAGACTTTCTTCAAAAGACAACCAGCAAACATCAATGTGCAATAAACAGCCAACATCCAGGCCTAATTTTTTGATAAATAAATAAGTTATGCCCGAATGAATAAAACAGCAAAGACGTGGAAAGATGGAAACATACCGAGGCCTTGTTGATGATAAAAACTGCCTCATGGGAGGTCCGGATGTTGCTATGGACGCTACCATCCTCGCTTTCCATTATAATTCGCTTAACTCGGCTCATGGGAAAGCTGCAAGTGAAGTAAGAGCGACCAACCTCGTCTTCGTGAACGTTAACGTCTTCTGCTTGGGGCACAGGTGATTTCATCTTCTTCTCATTCTGCCCTTTGTTGCTTCTATCCTTCTTCTTAGCATTTGGCTTCTTTCCCCCCTCGCTCCCCGCCTTTGCATTGGCCTTGACATCGGCTAACGCCCCCGTATCTCCCCCCTTGTTCTTCCTCGCCCATTCTGATTTCTTGCTGTCTCCACGGTCTCCGATAGTAACATCCTTGCAGTCGGTCACAAGATTATTTGCTGGGTTATCTGGGGAGATCCAGGTAGGGAAAACGCGACCAACTTCATTGCCGGGCGGAGTGACAACCCCTACGCCGGACGACTTGATAGCTGCCGCCTTCGCGTTCTTCTTTGTCTTTGCTTTGGACTCCCCTTCCTCGAGGACACCCGTCCGGGCTTTCCCGTTGGCCTCCTCTCCCTCCATCCTCTTCCCCTTCTTCGCCTGATCCACCGTCTTGCTATTGCCGCTGTTGCCAGACGCATCACCACCTGCGTCCGATACAGGGCGCTTACGGGGGCAGGCATAGTCGCTGACGGAGGCAACGGAACCAGCCGCCGCACCAGACGAGAGGAAGGTGGCATTCTTTCCCTTCGCTTCAGCCCTTCCCTTCGCCTTCTCCCTCCCCCCACTCCCCGCCCCTTTCCTCCGGGATTCTCCGCCGGACACGGCGTTGGTCTGTTCACCAATCTTCTTAATGTCCCTCATCCTTCTCTGGCTAAAACCATCTCTATTATTCCCGCCGGAAGATGCGGCGGCGGCGGCAGGTAGAGCCATTCCGGCACTCCTCTCAGCTGTCTGCCCTCCCTCCGACGACGACGAGGTGATAAGGATGACATCGCCCGTGGTCTCCCGCGGCATCGCTCTTCTCTTCCGGCGCCGGCCAAGGAAAGGGTTTTTGATGCCCACAACGCTGCAAGGCGGGGAAGCGAGACAAGTACATTTTTTTTTCTGTTGCTTCCATCGAAGTTGCAGAAAATTTGCGAAAAGTTTTATATCAGTTATTTATTTTTGCCGGTGAGAATCTTATTAGGCATTACAGAATCATATTTTATTTAATTACGGTATTTACGTCCCTATATGATGTTATTTAGTAGCATATTTTAATTAATTTATATATATAATTCATTTTAGCTTAACAACTCTTAAAGTTATGCATTCTTTTTGTAGAAAAACTATGTTTGTACTGTGGCAATATGTCAAAGTCCATCCTTTTGTTTAGAAGTTGTAGGGTCCGTTTGGGAACCTCGTAGAAGTACTTTTTTTTACTTAAGCTTCATCCGGAATATCTTCTTATTTTCTTGGTCTCGTTTGGGAACGTTACTAAGGTAATTTCTCCTTCGTGAAAGAGGAGGAAGCCAGAAAGAGAAAATATCTCCTTATGAGGACTGAAAAAACACTCCCGATGTCTCTCGCCCTCGTATCATCCCGGGAAGCCTCTGCTCGACGCCGTCCCCTCTTCGTCACATCTTCCGCGCCGACCGGTTGGCAAGCCTCCTCGTCTCCTCTTCGCCGCCCTGGAGGCTGCTCCTCGAAGAGTCCTCTTCTACTCTTCGCCGGCGTGGAAGACTTCCGCAGACAGCGCCGTCAGCATCTCCTCTCCTCTTCGCCAGCGCGTAAGACCATCTCCTCGTCTCCTCTTCGCCAACGCGGAAGACGCCGGAGGACAGCCGCCCGCGACGTTCCTTCTTCTCCCCCCCCCTAGTTGACCTCGCCGCGCCCGCGGCCCCGCCACCTCCCCACGCGCCCGTGCGCGTCACCGCCGCCGGCCTCCCGTGGCTGCCACCGTGTCACCCCGCCGCGCTCGCCGCGAAGCCGTCGCCAGCCAACTGGCCGCTGCCGCCGCGCGAACCGCTGCTGCCGGCCACCCCCGCGCGCGCACGTGCGACCCACCCTTGGCCTTGCCTCCTCTTCGCCGGCGCGGAAGATCATCTCCTCTTCGCCGGCGTGGAAGATGCCGGAAGACAGCCGCCGGCAGGACGTCTCCTCTTCGCCGGCATCTTCAGCTTCTTCTCGTCTCTTCTTCGCGTGGCGCGGAAGACGCCGGAAGACAACCGTCAGCTTCTGGACGTCTCCTCTTCGCTGGCGCAGAAGACGCCGGAAGATCGCCCTCCCCTCCCCCCCCCCCCTGGACGAGTCCCCTTCGCAAACTCCTCTTTCGCGTCTCCCCCACCGGTGAGCCCCCTCCCCTCCGCGACCCCCTTTGTAACGCTAAGATTTTTTTTAATTAATTTTTGCTGTAATTAGTATGAGATTAATGCAAATTTATCACTCTCCCCTCCCCCTCCCTTTCTTTTTCTCCTCTTTTCCGTTTTTTTTTCTTTCCTTCCTCCTGTTTACCCTAGCGACCCTCTTCGCGTCCGCCGCCTTCTCTGTTCCTCTTCCTCTTCTTTCTCCTTGCGCCGCTTCGCGACCGACGCCGCCGCGCGCCTCCTTGCGCATGCCACCCCGCGTAGCCGCGGCCACCAGCCGCTGCCTCCTGCGCGCGCCACTCGCCGGCCGGCCAACCCGGCCCCGCCTCGCCGCCGCCTTCTCGCGACCGCGCCTCCCGCGCACGCCACCCGCCCGCACCGCCGCCGTGCGGCGCCACGCGGCCAGCCGCCCGCTGCCCAGCCGCCGCCCACCGCGTGGTCAACGCCGCCGCCGCCCGCGGTGCCGGGTCGGCGCCGCCCCGGTCAGCGCGCGCGCCTCCACGCGACCGCCCCCCGGTGCGGTCGGCGCCGCCGCCGCCCATGCGGCCGCAGTGCGCCCCCTGCCGGCCGTGCGCCCCCCTGGCCGCCGTACGCCCGCCGTGCACCGCCCCTATCCGCCGCCGTGAGCTTTCTCTCTCCTATTCTCTTTCTCTCTCTCTTCTATCTATTGTTCATACTTTGATATTATGCTCTTCAAATATTTTTTCTAAATTTTTCCCCTGATCCAACCGCTTATATTTCCTTGTGTATACTCTCTTTCCAGCAGCCCTAGTGATGTGAGATAATCTGTTGGTGGCTTTGATTTGTGTGCTACGTAGCCGACGTTCGATATCATTTTCGGTCGCCGGTTCCTGATTTCTCCAACATCGATTCCGGTAGGCATCCTTGACGTGTCTACTATCATTAAAATTTCTATTTTAATTCTTTATGATCTATAGAATTGGCCTTTTTATTAAAGGGGTGTGTAGTTACATTTTACGTAATTTGTGAGTTAGCATGGGTTAATTAGCTAGATGCATAGTATATGTGTTGATAGGTGCTTGTCGTTGTTTATGTATATATATATATGAGATCATACTTAGTAGTAGTGTAATATTGGTCCTTATAAATTTTGTCATCCGATTGTATATTAGTGTATATAGATCGAGTGAACCTTGTTATGTTTGTGATCATAGGTTAACAAAAATTAGAGGTTTTGGCGATTAATCTTCCAGCATTTAGTTATACTCATGTTCAATCATGTTTAGTTAGTTATATGTTGATAGTGTCTCGTTCTAGTTCATTTTGAGCATGGTTGTCTAACATGGATCAGTTGTGTATATATTCAAGTTAATGTTCATAGTTGTGTTGTTATGTCATGGCATAGTATTGTCGATGTTTATTGATCTTGCATATTGGTGATCATGGCATGACATGATTAAGGTGGATACATGATGCATTGAAACTGTGAATGGAAAACTGAGCTACACCAGACTAGTTAGTCGTGACTCGAGGGCAGCGAGGGGTTAGAACCGTCTGGTGCATCCTTCGATCCCAGATCCCGCGGGCATCCTACGTGCCACCACTGCCTAGGTGCACTATGGGATTTCGATTAGCATATGGTATTTATATATGATAGATCTGGTGGTAGCTAGTTGAGATGGCAAGACGACGCATTCCTTGCTAATGAAAATCTGTGTACAAGATATGTGCATCTATGAGAGGATAGGTGCATATGTGTGAATGTGATTCTTGTTAAAGGATAGATGTATTTTGCATGGTATGGTATAGATGGTCTAGTGATGTATTTTATTTTGTCAAGTATCAGGTTATGTAGCATGGTGTATGTTATGTATGGTGTGTCTCATTTGTAGTATATCATCATATGGAGCATATAGTATGTGTCTATGTATATGTTCATACCATCTTTCTAGGTCATGTTATGATGCATATAGGTGCTGGTTGGTGTGATTATAGGCTTTGGTTGGTGGAGTAAAACACATGGATTAAGTCATATATCTAATATATTGACTAGCCTATATTTACATATAATTGGTGTAAGTCCGGGTACCTATTTAATTAACATATAGGGCCTTTTGGCTATCCGATTTGGCGGATGATGGGGTGTCTACTAAGTCGTCGTACTCATCCCAATCCTCTTATCAATTTTTAGGTAATCAGGTTTGGCGCAGCGGAAGCATGATGGATCGATTCTCGAGAAGACAATTAAATGATATTTATGACTAGATGGTATTTAGTTTTGTTTAGATTGTAGTGATTAGTGATGTATTGGAATTTGAATTTGTGAAATTATGAACTTAGATCTAGTTGTTTTCATTCGTTCCAAACCGATATATATTTTAGGGGTTATTTTCCCCGGTTACGTCGTCGGATTATGTTCCGCCGTGCAGGATTAAATCCGGGGCGTGACACCCTTCCGCGTCGGTGAGCATCCTCCCCCTCCGTAAGCCCGCACCCCACCGATGAGCACCGACGAGCCCCCCTCCCCCTGTGCCTGGGTCGAAAATGACTTCTTCATTTGTCCAAAAAATATCCAAACATTTTTTGCTTCCGTATATATGAAGCGCTTCAAAATAAAGTGCCTTCTAAGAGAAGGTTCTTCTACAATAAGTCCTCTCACCGAATTGTCAAATGCACCCGTAGTCTCTGCTTTCTAAAAATCGGAGAATTTTACAAAAAAATTCAATAATGTTGTAATACTTTGTTTTGTGAATATGTTTAGAGATTAAATAAGTGGATTATCAATAATTTTAACTAACTATTGTTTAGATGTAAAGTTAAATGTATGTTGTACTATTATTAGATCAGTACTAAGAACCTTATTTGTTTAGCAAACTGTTTTAAACATATTTTTATTGCCTGAAGTTTTTACTTACATTAATTCTCTTGTCAATTGCGGCATAAAATAAATTATCTTTCTGTGCAGACAGAAATATAAAAGCATATTCTTTAAAAACATCAAAAGACGGGTTTTATCGATGCTCGTATTTGTTGTGAGGTGATTGGTTATAGTGCATTTTTTATAACATTTTAGATAAGATAGTATGTTAAAAAAATGTTAATATATCTAAAATAATAGTTTATAAGGTAAAAAAATACATATAACAAAGCTTCGGGTACTAAGAAAAGGAATTTCAGGTAATAAAAATATATGTTTAAAATAGTTTTATCTAAGAAACTTCAGTTTTTGAACTGTTTATTACCTGACAAATAAATTAGTATATTTTTATTATATGTGAAGTCCATTTTTTGTCATAATATTTTTTAAATATAGTAATTTATTTAAGAATAAAAAATTTATCCAGACAGCCAGGACAGCAGATGACAGGAGGTTAGCACTCATAGGGCCTTTTAATAGGATCCGTGGCGCAATGGTAGCGCGTCTGACTCCAGATCAGAAGGTTGCGTGTTCGATTCACGTCGGGTTCAAATCCCAACGATCCTCCGCTTTTTTTCCCCACGTGTTTTTGTTCCACCCAGCCGAATTTCATCAGCGTCTTACCTCGATGATTTTACTTATTACCTTCGTACCCCGGCAACTTTTCTAATTTCTTCAAACAAAACAAAATTAACAAAAAAAATCATGACAAAAGCACCCATACTAGAACAAACTTCTTTTCCATCACAATTCTCGTCAGAGACCAAGGTTTAAATTGGCATACTTGATAATTATTAGTTTAAAAAGTGGCAGGGAAAAAACGGGAAATGCACAAAATTACATAGTTGTTTATTTTATGGCATCAAACAAACAGAAAATTCCCAAAATTATATACTCATTTATTCAGTTAACCATTTACCAATAATGGAATAAGGAATGTACTCAGATTAAAATAAATTTTCATCCCATCGCAATCCTCTCCGGGAGTTAAAACTAATGGGGTGTTTGGTTGCATGATAATTTTTTGTACACTTTCATGATAAAAAATTGTATTAAAATAAAAAGTAAACCAACTCATGACATAAAATTATCATGTTTGGAGGGATGTGATTACAAAAAAGAGTAACCACCGCACATGACCAAATAAAGTGGGGGGACCACAAGAAAAAAGAAAGAGGTGAAACCCTTTTTTTTTGTTTAAGAAGAAAATCACTTTCAAAACATAAAATTGTCATGGTTGTCAAACACCTCTTTTAACAAGTTTTCTTACAATTTTTAAAAATTAAAATAAAAACCTCAATTATCATGCAACCAAACACCCCCTAATATACGTTTTTTTATTAAACGTTGCATATTTTTATTTTTTGCGTTTCCAGAGCTTTATAAGCTGCTATGAAATGGTCCAACAGGTAATATATATCGTTTGAAACCGATTTATTTAATTTACTTGAGTTTATGCTCGAGTTTTTACAAACATATCAAACTTTTATTCTAATCCGATTCATTAACTAGTCGAGCTAAACTTGAACTCGCGTAATAATTCTACTCAAGTTCAATTTAGGTTGAAGTTGAGATTCAAACATGATAAATATTTATTTATAAAATTTAAAATCAATCAAAAATCATGTATAAAGCTTTAAACGCAGTTCGTTTGTGAAACTCGGACTTGAGTACAAACTTAAATCAAAATTTAGTTTGTTTTTTTCATGTATTTAAGTGATTGTATATAAGCATTATTATTTATATATTAAGAATTTTAAAATAAATATTTAATCAAGTATTTAGCCGGGTTGCTAAATTAGCGAGACGAGTAGAGTCTGTGTTCAATAGCTTTATTTTCTCAACTCAAATTTATTTATTTGATATGATAAATGAGTCCACTTAAATTTTTATTAAAATTTGGGTATCGGTTCGTTTGCACGGTAAATGCTGATAATCTGAGGTCGCTGGTGGGACCCGCAACTGTAGACCTGAACGGCGATCGTCCAACCAACCCGGCGCAAGAGATGGAGGAGGTACCATCCTGTCTGGGGCCCACCATGGGGGGGGGGTCGGATGACCTGTCACTCTCTAGATTCGGTCTCCTCTTATCCGCGCCTCGATAAAAATCCACGCAGCCCTTCTCCCCACTAGCTAAACGACACGTACCTGAAAGCGCCACTCTGTCATTCGACGCAGTGCATATCTCTTCGGCGGATGCCGTCACCTCCGCACGCTCACCGCAGCTCCCGCCCGGTCGGCACTGTGTTCCGCCGCTCGGGGGGTAGCGGTTACGGGATCCTGCCGCAGTCCCCGCTTCTTCCTCCGCGAGCGAGCCGGAGGTCGGATTCTGCGGCGGCATAATCTAATTTTTACTCTGATTTGATTACGTCAAATTACGATACTCTTTCAATTTTAATTATGTCATCATATATTAATTTTTTTTAAATTTAAAATATATATCATTTATTTTTTAAAATAGTAAATAAATATTATGTCTATATTTTTTGACATAATAAAATTTAAATTTATTTTTTAAAATTAATATTATATATTTATTTTAATTTATACATCTTTATTTATTGTAATATTAGTTTTTACACATATATTAACTTTTCATTGAAGTCAAAAAAATACGTAATTGACATTTTTTATTTTGATTTCAATGAATTAACAGAATATTTAATTAATGGTTTATAATATATAAACTATATTTTATATCCCTTAAATTTTATAAAAGTTAGATCAAAATATTATTGTTTTGGTATATACGTACATTTTTATAATGGTGCCCCCTCTAATGTGGCTCCTCCGGCTACCATCGGTCGGCTTTCCTAGCGGCCGCTTTGGGAGTGTGGTCACCTCTACGGTGAACTTACGACGAAATCCCAGGTAACTTATACGCCCCCAATGAATTCAAGGTAAAGTTACCGACCAATAATTTGACTCAATCAGTACAAATCAAATCTTAATTTATCTCTTGTTAAATAATTTAATTGAAATAAAAATCGAGTTATTAACAAGTAGAAGTTGAGATATTTGCTCGAGTTAATTCGGGAACAACTCATTTAATTATTTGACTAACTATTTGGCTAAATATTTTTTTTAAAAAATAAAAAATAATACTTAATGATTAAAATATTAAATAAAACATGTTAATGATTTAAAACTAAATCCAATATGAGTTTAAGCTCGAGCTTGAATTTCATAAATAGATTTAATTTCGAGTTTTGTAAACAAGCGCAAATTAAGTTTGAATTCAAAATGTATAAAGAGTTCAGATAAAATTCCTGCGAATGCATTCATGTTAAGCCCCAAATTTGAATTGAGACTGAGTTCCTATTCGGTATTCACAGTCAAACTTGACCTCAATATTAAATAAATAATACCTTGTTGGGTTACAGTATACAAATAATGATTTATTAATCTCAAATTTTATATTTGTAAAGAATAGAATACAATATTAAAATTAATATAAATAAATATTTGTATTACATATCACTTTCCTTGTGCTAAGAGCTAGTTAACCATCTTGTGAGTATTTAAATCAATATTGATTTTAAAATTGAGTAACTCAAAGGTGAATCAAATCAGAATGCAAACTTATGGGTTAGGTTAGTAGTGAGCTAATATATGGTATTTTGGCCCACGAATCGGTTGGATCGTATTCCTGAAAATCGACAAAAACATAATAATACGAACTAATTAAAATTAAACAAATGGAATTAGAAGCATAGCCTGTCGGGTCGAAGCGCGTAGTCGATAGAACTAAGAGTTCTATTGCCAACCGACGTGCGGTTCTCGCGGCAACGTCCTCCTAGAGATACAATGACCCTCGGGTAGGCGAGACCCTTCTCTCCCGTCAGCACGTCCTTCAAGAGAGCTTTGTGAATCGATCTTACAATGAGTGCTTATAGCATAGAAGAAGAAGAAGTCGGAGAGCTTCGGAACACTTGCATTGTCCTCCTCTTTTGGGAAAAGTCTTCTAACTAAAAAGAAGATGACCCCGTGGAAGAGAGGAGACGGTGGGAGAAAAACACCGTGGAGTGCTAGAATGAGCCTTCGGGTGAACCACTAGAGAAAGAGAGCAAGCCCAACAAGAAAAAGAAAATTTTCCCTTTTATGTTGGATTCCTTCCAACAGCAAGGGGCTAAGTGGAGAAACGTCCCCGTGTTAAACACGCGCGTGGGAGGCCACCCGACACGTCCGTCGGGTGGCACAACAATTTCTTTTCTTATTTTAAGAAAATATTTTAACAAAATCTTAATTGGACCGTCCATCCATTCAAAGAAAGTTTTTCTTGAAGAGAACACAAGATAATATTAATACATTAACCTTGTACTTCCTCACAGCATTGATGCCAAATCTTTGTCGAAAAAAGAGATGAATACATATCTTCAGTATTTGAGATCAAAGCCCACCTAACTAGTATGTGAGCTAATTGATTACAAGAGCGACTAACATATGAAAGATGTACAGAAGAGGAGAAAAATAACGGGAGAGAACATCTCAAAATAACATGTTGTGATTTTCAGAGCATATCTCCTTGGCCCGTAATGGCGTCCACCATCAGTTTGACATCGCTTTCAATCATCATTGACTTATTAACCAAGATTACCCATAAACATACTTCTTCAATCGTAACCTCCAAAATTTGAGAATGCATCACATTTGATAACTTAGTTTTCCAATCAAAGGAAGTTGAAAGATTCTTAAATGAAGTCAACTCTACCACATAACTTAATTAAAAAATTATTTTTACTGATAAAAATATAATCATGTCATGTTATTTTCGATTTTACAATATTATCTTAAATAATTATGCTTATTAAATTTAATAATATATTTATAAAATAGTAACTTAATAATATTGGTCTGATCTGATATATTTTAATTCAGATCGTCAACTTCAAGCCGAGTTCATTGACATCCCTTAGAAAATTCTTAATAAACTCGAACGGGGAAGAGGTAACTGTACCGGACGGTGGCCGTATCCCGATTCTTTGAGTACAAAAGGACTCTCGCGCGTCTTGCTGCTCGCTCGAGTCACCCCAGCGGACTGATCGCCTCTGTTTACTTCCTCTGAGCAGCAAATCAGCAAGACATGGCAACCACCGCGTGCGGCCTTGCCCATGGAAGCCTCCTCCTCCCCCTCCTCCGCCACGCCTCTGCCACCAGGGGCGCCGCCACTGGATCTGCCCTCTTCACAGTCGGCACCAGCACCGTGCTCTCCTCCTCCGACCTACCCCGCAGGAGTGGCACCGATAAGAGCGGAGGCAGTGGGAGGTGGGCGACGAGGATCTCTCCGGCGCGCGCCCTGACGGACGGTCGCGTCGATCTGGACGAGAATCCGGAGGGCATCCTCTCCGGGGAGTGGCCGGAGAACTTCTCCCTCCTCTGCTACGACGACCTCCGATCGTACCTGGAGACGCAGATCGTCGAGGAGAAGGCGAGTACCTGCTAATTCCTTCGATGGTTCTGAGATTTCGAAATCGCGTTCCTTGTTTTGTGCTTAATCATCTGATGGTGCGGCTTCGGACGGGCAGCCGGCGCTGGCGCTTCTGGGAGAGGTGATGTCTACCACGATCCGATCGGCGACTGTCGATCAGACTCTGGAGGAGATCGATCACCATTTCGACTTCGTCTCGGGGTTGCCGGTGTTGGATCGTGAACTCAGATGCATCGGGGTTATCTCCAGGACTGACAAGGCCAGAGCTCTACATGGGGTAAGGCCCTCCTTGTACTCTTCTTTCGCTTGATTGAGCAAAAATAAACACCCTCGAAGCTTGCAAACCTTCACAAGAGACGTCTCTTGTGGAGTGGTGTGCGCTGCTTAGACTGCAGCTCGTATTTTTGCTACTCTGTTTTCTGATTTGACATGGATTGTAAGCCCTTAAAACATGGAGCAACTGCTGACAGTTCAGGGGAGTCGACAATGTTTTCTTCTTGGATCACCGGTAAAACTAAACGACTAGATTCTACTAATTCCTCATCCAGATCCGATCGATCCCACTTATTCTGCTCAAAATCAGGTCAAAATTTCCCTAGAAGACCTGAAAGATCGGCTGAATCAATTACCGTCAATCAGAACCAACCTCTAAAATCTAAAACCTTGATCACAGCTACCGAAACTAAGAAGGTCCTACTTTTCCTATTTTCGAAGGATCTTCATGCTTATCGTGCATAGTAACTTGGTTGCAGTTGAAATCGAAGGTTGGTGAAGTGATGTCCTCGCCCGCCGTGACCCTTACTCCGGACAAGACAGTCATGGGTACTCAAGCAGGTGACTTCTTTTTCCCCATTCTTTTGGTGGATCGTTAACAGCTGCATCTTATACTCTGTAGACGCTGCTTCCTTGATGCTCAAGATGAAGATCCACCGGATTCCCATCCTCAACGAGGAAAGACGAGTTATCGGTGAGAATTTCTTACAGAAAATGGAAATATCGATAAATATACATCAATCTGAACAGAGAATACGATTAATCATCTTCTACTGTTGAACTGTCCTCACCTACTTGTCCGATTCTACACCCGACAAGAGAATGCTGCTCACAGTTCTATCTGCGTCTTGTAGCTGAGTAAATTTATTTACTTAAATTTCTACCATGACGCAGGAATGATCACCCGAACTGACCTTCTTGAAGCACTTCAGACCGTAGTGGTATGAGAGGCCAAAGCCGTTGTTTGCCTGTTGAGTTTGGTTGCTGATAGCATCTACTTGTGAATGTGGATCCAGAAGAAGTCTCCTGCCTAGTTCTCTATTACTTGTGGCTGATCGGTGTAAATATAAGATGTCCCATATACACTTGTAAATTAGATGTAAGCATACTGTATTCAGTATTCACTAGTAGAATCTGAAAATTTTGCTTCCTAGTGAACTATAATAAGGAGTTTGGTTGCACAATAAATTTTTGTGCACCTTGTGATAAAAGACCAAACAAAGTGGGAAGATCACAAGATAAAAAAACATAGGTGAGGCTCCTTTCTTGTCAAAGAAAGAAATCACTTTAAAACATAATTTTGTAATGGTTCTCAAAAATCTCTTTTAACAAATTTCATTACAAAAACATAAAATCGTGACAAAAGCTCAATTTATAATGCAACCAAGCCCCATAAATGTTCATAAGATGACACATCTCTACGGATGTGTATTACAATGTTCGAGCCGTCAATATGAACACACCAGCTGGTTTGGTTCGAATTCGTTTGATCTAGGGGTGCAAGTCGAATATGATATTTCTATGGGAAAATTAATATTAGGTCTATTTAAGAAAGTCACTTTAACATTACGTCCGTTTACGAAAGAGCTTTAACATTAGATCCGATTTCCATTTTTCATTTAACGTTGTGTCCGTTCTGTTAAGTCAGATGGCAACGTCCGTTCGAGAGCTAATGTATATCTCCAAAATACCCTTCATCACAACTAAGACGGACGAACAGAGGGGGGAGTCGAAGACCATCGAATGGGGGATTGGAGAGAGAGAGAGAGGGGGGACGGGGGTAGCAGAAAACATATTTTTACATTTAAAAGTTTTTTTAATAATAAAATTTATAACAATTTACTTTTTTATTAGATGCAAAATTGTCCATCAATATTGAAAATGGAAAAAATATATTTTATATGACATAATGCTTTATCTAACATCAGCTTAAAATATTGAAATTTTCATTATATATCTTATATTATAAAAAAATTTATTTTATATAATATTTTTATTAATGATATTTTTTCAAGACTTAATGTCAATGTACACAAAGATATTATATTTTCAAATATAAGTAGATTTAAAAATAAAATTTATGAATACAAAATTAATAATTTTATTTTTAAAAATAATTTGATAGGAACCAAAAGATCTCTCACCTAGACCTGTGGCTGTAACGGAAGGGCACAATTGTCTTTTGATCTTCCTTTTTGACTCCACACTTAAAGTTATGTAAAAATTGGAGCGAGTATGAAAAAAATTGAAAAAAATGGACATTGTGTTAAAACGAACATTTGACTGGACATAGTGTCAAAGTAGGTGTGTTGAAACGGACCTTGTGTTCATTTGGCCTATTTCGATCCAATTATGATAAAAATTAATGGATTGGAAACATAATTTTGTATCATATTTTCTATAGTTTATCAATATCAAAATCGGCAACAATCAATTCTATACCTGTTTAAAACATAATACTATGATACAAATAAAAATAAACATATATGTATTTAACTGACCTTGATAAAAATAATACACAGAAATTAATATTATAATGAATAAAAATATATAATTTATTAAAACATTATATATAACAATGTTAAAAATAAAAATAAAATAAAAACATTATATAAAAATTGATAATAATATGAGATTTATTTTTTATTTTTTAATAAAAATTTAAAAATATTATACATTTTATTAATTGTCAGATTATTCAGATTCCGATCATGGAATCGGGATCGAAGTGTTACGGATCTGATCTAATCGGAGTCGAAATCAAAATCGCTCAATCCTAATGGAAATTAGAAACAGGTAATGGATGATGCTCACATACATATATATAGAATAAAACCTATAAGAAACACAACCTAAACCATGAATATAGGACTAGAAATAAATTGTAATTTATATAGTTTTTAAAAGATGTTGAGAACACAAATACATATAAATCTAAAATGGTTTATAAGGACACATTCTTAAAAACTCTTTTAAAAGCAGAAATTTTTTATATTTATCCTCTTAAGTTTTACCATACATATTTTTGAGCCCATCTCTGGGACGTTGCGAGATATATGGTCACCTGGGTGATCGTCCCCGAGTTCGAACCCGGGACATCCTCCTCTTGTTTGGGAGGAAGAGAGATCTTGGAGCTAGGTAGGGCTGTTCACTGTTCGGTTCAATCCGGAAAACCAAACCAAACTAGTACTTTGGTTTAGTTTGGTTTGGTTTGAACTACCGATCGGTTTGGTTTGGTTTCTAGGACCCTTCAAACCAAACCAAACCGATAAACCGAATAACCCGAATTAGATTAAATATTTTAATTTAAGTTATATATAAGATAGTATTTATGTATCTTTTATTATAAAAATAAATTTTTTAAGAGCTTTTAAGGTAAAATTAATGTAATCTATAAACATATACACGAGATTTTAATAGAATATGATTTAAAACGAACAAAATAAAATTATATATTGATATATTTACTCTACCTTAATAAAATATGGTTTGAACTGAACCAATGTTCGATTTGGTTTGGTTTGGGAGATAGTTTGGTTTGATTTGATTTGAGAAAAAATACTCAAAAATCAAATCAAACCAGACCACGAACACCCCTAGAACTAAGGCATGTTCGTGAATCAGCTGCGGCACTGCGAACTTCCGTTGGCAAACATCCGGTAAATGTTGCCACTCTCCCCTTTTCCATTCATTTCGTCCCGTTTTAAAAAACAAGGACCAGCCCTATATCTAGATTAGGGGGTGGCCTATGACCTACATCTTGAAGATGCAGCCTGATGAAACAATTGGTTAATTTGGTGCAGAAAACACCATTTTTGCATGCAATTGTGTGTGTATGTATATATATATATATGTATGTATGTATGTATGTATGTATGTATGTATGTATGTATGTATGTATTTATTTGGGTCACTCCGGGGAACCTTACAAGTTACTACGTGTTTGCTGTATAATAAATTTTATATATTTTTATGATAAAATTTGTATTAAAATAAAATTCATGATACAAAGCTATCATGTTTGGTGAGATGCGATTGGTGATTGTCAAATATTGTTTGAGAAATTTTATTACAAAAGTACATTTTTATATCAAGGGCTGAATTTGGCATGCAATTCCGAGCACACCGTTAGAGTAGTAATCCTCTTGTTCCATAAATGTTATAAAAATGATTTGTACAACGGTGGAGTCGTGAGCTTATATATTTTAATTACATGGTGCCTTCGATATTCTTCTGCACTAAATTAATGTTATGTTTGTACTTTAATAAAATTAAACATACATAATTATTTTTCCTTCACTATATTGTAATATTACAGTACCTTATTTCGTTCAGTAGAAAAATCTCAAGGTGTTGACAGGTAGCCACGACCAGAGTATTTGACAGAAGGCCAATGTCACGTCCCCCATTTCTTAAATTGGACCGGAGAATTAACTTCTTAATTACGTCGATTCGAGAAAATTAAAAGAATAATAGGTCTTAATTCTTAAAATAAATAATTCAATCAAAAAATAAATCATATAAATCATACCCTGATTCAATATAAATAATTCATAAACTGATTCTATAAACTTCTTCCTGCACTCATTCTAATTCACAACGTTTCTGCTGCGTTACTCCTGATTACCCGAAAAATATTAAAAATTTTGGAATGAGTCACGCGGACTCAATAAAATTTATACCCAACTTTTGTAATATACTAACAAATTTAATTAATAATTAGATGCCAAGTTTACAAATATCACTTTAATCGGAGCCCAGCGACCAAACTTGTTATAATAAAAAACTCGGTTTCAAAAATTATTATAACTTATACCCCAGTAGATAATAAATGTTAGATAGAGTAAGAAAAAATTCTTTATGCCCTTTGTTAACATTTTGGATCCTTCGTTGCTTTCATGTTCATGGAACGAAAATTTTAAATAAGTATAAGAAAAATAACGTTGAATCGTGTGTTATCAGAAGTTTGGATTGTCACATATAAAACTTTCAAATAAAATAAAAAAAATAAAAAAGTGACGTTGACTCACCTGGACATACTGTTTACATATCAAATTGTAAAAAATATAAAATTTATGTAAAAATTAAAAAAATCAAAATAAAATGTTATTTTACTATCTGAAAATGGTCCTGCATATGTAAAAAATTCTCAAAATATAAAAATAAAAAGTTACACAATATAAAAATAGAATATAATCGACCAAAAATATAACCGACCTCCTTTAAACTTATTGCATAAAATTTATTATAATAAAAACTATAAAAATACATTCCAATGTTATTTGTTCAATATTTGGACTCTCCATCTGTTGAAAAATTCCAGCAATGAATAACTTCACATAAATATTATTTTATGAACATTTCACAGTCTGGAAAACATAAAACTTACATTAAAAACATAATAAACATGAGTTTTCAAAGTTTAACATACCAAGTAGTACAGATTAAATTATGTTACAAACATCAAATGAAGACAATATTAGAAATATTCATCCTAATTTTAAACTCATCACTTCTTCGGAACATTTGTCACTCTCATCACCATCGTCGTCATCATTAGATAGATCGAGATATTTCACTAACTTTCTACACTAGCTTGGGTTTTCCGTTTTGATTTCTTCTCCCTTTTTAGCTCTTTCTCTAGTATGAGGAGACGTCTCTCAACTTGAATTATACGATCCATCCTATCACAAGAACATGATGGAGTAGGTTCCACAAAATCTTATAATTCATCACACCACAAAAAGAAATTGCATCCATCAACTTGAATTAAAAACAAGACAATTGTTATGAGCATATTAAGACATTAAGAACATGAGCAATATACTAGCATGGTCATTTATAACTGATTCATCTTTATCTTCTACTTCTTTCTAATGTAGAGAACCAAGTGGATGCTTGGAGAGCCCCTGGACCATGAGCCTACACCAGGTATTGCTATTGTCATGATATGGGATTGACAAGGAGCTGGAAGTAAGCAAGCAGGACTCTCCATAGGATGATAGAATCTATGTTTGTAATCGGACATGATTGAAGGGTGCAAGCAGCAGTTTTACAAAATTTGAGAAGGTCATAGAAAACAAATTGTTTGATCATATCTTGGGTAAAATAGTTTTACAAAATTCAGTTTTACAAAATTTGAGAAGTTAAGCTAGGGGCATTGACACAAGGAACTCTCTCTAGTTTTTTCATTTAAGGAGCTAGAATCATGACCACCAGATTGAGACAATACCACCTCTTCCATGCTACTGACGTGTATAGAGCAACAATAAGCAAACTTAACATCGTTTTCTTTTATAATAAGCTTTTGGGAGAAATCCAGCTAGATCCATTATTCCTTTGACATCCGTATGTGGACTAAATGAAAGTTGATGAACCTAAAAAAGCATGGATTTCTAAGATCCCATGTTATTCACAACAAAACAATAGAGCTTGTTTGATAAGCTTTTCGTAATACACATATTGTTTGATCATATCTCGGGTCAGTAGAACAGATTACGGTCAAAAAAAATTTTATTCTTAGATTTGCGGAACATCACAAAAATTGAAAAATAGAAAGTAACATCACGTCCAAGAGAATTTATGAGCTGATCGACATGTAATTGATATGCTATAGGATATCATAAGTAAAAAAGAGAATACGAACCTTGCATTTGTAGAATTTTCTTCATGAATTTTTTAATGTTTGACTCACTCTAACTGCACAAAACCATATCCATTAGCACACCTCATACTTGGAATGGAAGAGTTGCCATTTGCCATGTCTGCAATACATGAAATAAATAATATTCATGTCAATGATATAAATATAGAATTACTAGGTAAGCAATACATGAAAATGAAATACCTATTCTGCTATAGGGTTTCTACATGATTGCCGATTATGCCCAGATTTTTACATCTTGAACATGTATAAACAGCTCTATCAATGTCTAATGCTCTCTGTGAAAGTATTATTTTCTTCTTATTACATCCTGATCTCTTTTTGGTCATAGGAGGCCGGACCTCAATATGTTCAAAGTCAACTTTAGGTTTGTGCATATCAGATATTGGAGCAATGCATATATCATAACATTTTCATTATGCTTGTGTTGTAAAGTAGATAGAGTAATAATCTTCTATGTTCCCTTCTATTTTATGAGTTATAACACAAACATGTTTACATGGCAATTTCATAACTTGCCACTCTCTACATGAACATGTACCATCATCAAGATTGACAACTATCGATGGTCTTGTCATGACTTCAAAAGTCCAACCATTAGACACATTAACCACATAGCCACGAGAGTTGTCCATTAATTTCTTTATCTTAGCATGAATTGAAAGACATAAATAGGTTTTTCACGAAGATGATTCCTCTTTCCTTTTGATACTCATGTTCATTATTTTCATTCGTATACGGTTAACCATATGAAAAATCTATGTTATCTGAGGCGTGAGGCGCCTGAGGCGAGGGACCCTGCGCCTCGCCTCAGGCGCCTAAGGCGGGCGCCTCAGGCGCCTGAGGCGTTTTTAATATTATAATAATATTTATTTTAATAATGATATATGTGATATTAGATAATTGAAAAAATACATAAAACACATGTTAAAAATCAACTCACAAAATGTACTCATCAAATGTTAATTATCGTCTAATACGATTATACGAATGAAAGCGATGTCAATAAACATAACTACGTAATCAATTAGGTGCTTGCTTGAAATAATCAAGAGAAAAAAAACAAAACAAAAAAAGATACCTACGCCCCTTGTGGGCGCCCGCAGGTGCAGCAAGGCGGCGGAGGGGGCAGCAGGCGGCGGCGGGTGCGGCAAGTTGCGGCTCCGGGCGGCGGGTGCGGCAAGTTGCCCGGCGGAGGGTGCGCAGGCGGCGGCGGCGGCGGGTGCAGCTCCGGGCGGCGGCGTCGGCGGCAGTCCAGCCGCGGCGGCGGCGGGTGCGGCTCCGGGCGGCGGCGTCGGCGGCGAGTCCAGCCGCGGGCGGCGGCGGTGGTGGGTGCGGCTCCGGGCGGCAGCGTCGGCGGCGGTGCAGGCCGCAGCGGCGGCTAGGTCCGGAGGAGGGAGCGCGTCGGGGGCGACCGTCGGGGGCGACTTCTCTGGGCGTACGAGGGTTCGGGAGGGAGGGAGAGAGAAGAATGGGGTGTTTAAGTTACCCGGATCCGGTCTTACCGGATCCGGTTCTTACCGGACCGCAGGGGAGGCGGGCGAGGCGGGTAGGGCGCCTGAGGCGCTCGCTGCAACGGTCGAGGCGCCGGAGGCGCTCGCCTCAGGCGGGAAAAGCCAACGCGAGGCGGTTTTCAACCGCCTCGCCTCGCCTCACCGCCTAGGCGGGTGAGGCGACCGCCTCTAACTACACAGTGAAAAATAGATAAATGTTGCTCCTCTAATGCCCATGCATTGAATGATTCGGCTGTATTTGAGTACAACTCCCCAAATCTATCACCTGCAAAGTATGCGTTAGCCCAAAAGTTGGGATTTGATTCTCTTGCCTAATTTACTGCTTCAAGAGAAATAGTACTCATATCATGCATTGTTGCTTCAAAATCATTAACAGTATATGCATAAGTTGTTTTGTCAAATAACTGTAATAATTTACTCTTTGTAGATCCCTTGTACTTTCTAGTTACTTGTTTTGCAAAGTTTGCTTCTAAGTGCCATAAACAAAATGCATTGAAAGACTCGAGAGATATGTCTGGTATAGCCTCAAGCAACCTTTGCATCTATTGGAAATAAATATTATTTTATATGCTGGTGGTAATACATTCTTAAGATAGGAAAGAAATCATTGCTAGTTATCTTCATTCTCAATATCAAAAGCAATATATGTTAAAGGAAAAAGTTCATTATTTCCATTTAAAGAGGTTGCACCCAATAAGGTTCCCTTATACCTATCTTTTATAAATGCACCAACAAGGAACAACAATGACCTACAACCATGCTCAAAGCCATGTTGACATGCATGAAAGGACACAAAAAATATTTTAAACAGCCCTTCTTCAGTCACTTGAAAGTCAACAAAATTTCCAGGGTTAGACAAGTGAATTTGATCAACATATCAAATCAAATCATTAAACGAACAACGCTCATCACTGATAACTTGTTTGTTAGCTAGTTCTTTACCCAACCATGCCTGATGATAAGGTAGACTCAATCCATAATCTAATGAAGAGTCAACAAATTTATCTACAATTCAAGCACTGACAAACTTCTTTGATGTTTTAGGATGCTTTTGAGTGCTAACACCTCCTAATTAACAAATGTGCTCATTATTCAATTCTTTAATAACAAAAGTTGGACCTCCTCCTACTCTATTTGCATGCAGACGTCATCCACCATGACTATACCTACATTTCACAGTTAGTCAAATAGGCTCATTTTTTTAAGAAATTGTAGTCAAATCTTTTTGCAATTGAATATTTCACTATCTCTTGTCTGAGTTGATCCACACTTGCAAAAATCTATTCTTTAGAATGAATAACACTGTTCCAAAGTTCACTTTCTTTTTGCTTGTAGGTACACTTGATGAAGAACTCGCCAAAGTATTGTGATTGGAAACAATGTTACAACAAACAAGTGGCATTGTGAATATGTGAAAACTGTTTAAAGTTAATGATGATGTGTGTGACAATGTAAAGGTAATATTACCAAAGGTTGGTAAAATATTACCGTTGAGAAGTAAGCTCCTCAATACTCAATAGAGATGCTTAAGATGTTAACGTTGATGAGTTTTATCTCCAACGAAAGATGAGTCATGGCTGCACTCTTGATGTCCTCATCTTCCATGATACGAATAGACACTACGAGTTGTTGTGGAACAACATATCTCAACTCTACAACTTCGAAATTCAAATTTCACCTTCTTGACATAGTTTGGATGATATCATCTACTTTTAGGTCTTCTCTAAAATGAATAAAATGTCTTTCTCCATGATAATTTAGAGTGATTGAAACACAATCCATATCCATATCCTGCTAGACAATTAATAAAAAAAGTAACATAAGCTAACAACAGGGCATAGATTAATAATTAAGTTAATACACACCAACTTATATATTTAACCAAACCAAAATTGTTTTAATCTAATAGTTGAAGCAATGTAAGCTAATTTATTAAACTTTCGGACAATGAGAAAAACTACATATTAAACAATTGAAGCAATGTACTGGGTGCGAAATTCAGCTTGCCAAATGAAGGGAACTAATGGGGAAAGATCATAAACAAGGCACACACAACTGATGCAAAAAAACGTGTAAAATGATATCTCAATAAACATTAAACATCATACACGAAAACACTTTTGCCCTTTTCCTCGATAACCATTTCCATTTCTCGGGAAGGTCTGCTACTGGAAGGATGGGGCTGTGCAAGGGGATAATACTAGTAGATGTTAGGAGGTGATGTTTACGAAAGAAGATTTTACCAGAAGTTGTTGCCAGCAAAAAGGTCCACTGCAGTGTGAAGATACTCCTAGAAGGACCGAACTGTCGATAATGCTCCAACAACCTCTCGGATGCTCAGCTGTGCGAACAACCAACTTTTCAGAATACACCGCGGTGAAAAGCAGAGACTTTACCAGGAGAATGGATGCAAAGCAAGTTGAACATAAATAATCAATCAGATTAGTGCCGGTATCACAACGATGTTCTCTGGCTTTTTTTTTAAACTGACATCCTTTGAAAAAATATTTAACAGACTAACACGGTTTGAGAAAAAATTACCTTCGTAGCACGGTCGCCGGGGTCGCCTGGAAGACAGCGCTCTTTTGTCCGCCAGCATTTAAATTTTTGTCCGGAATGTGAGAGACCGCTTTGTCATGTAATTAGTATGCGCCGATCACTTTTTTCAGTCAAACGTCATTTCAACAAAAAAAGAGTAACATACTTTAATAAAAAAAATAAGGAGACCCCGATTTTTATGCCGTGACTTGTTCACCCGTGACTAAATATGCGGACATGTGAATAAAAAGTGACAAATCGATGTAACCTATATCCGTAAAGTAAAATGTGATTTAACACGTCAACTTTACTTATTTTGTTTTTCTTTGTCTCAAATTTGCTATAAATGTGCTCTAAGTTCATTCTCACATTCCATCCAAATTGGCTCATCCTCTCAATTTCCGGCTTAGTCATTTGTGGAGAAAGTTTTCCCTTCTACCGGTGAATTTTTTGAAGAAGATTTTTTGGATTTCGAGGTATGTATTTTATATTTTAATATATATTAGTATTATAATTAATTTTTTATATTAAATATATTTATCGTTTTTACGGGAAATTAAAAAAGATATTTCACAATGAATTCATCAAATGTAATTTTGTTGATTACATTTGAAGGCCAACAAAAAGCTATCAAAGTTCCGTCGACAATTAATTTTGAGGATTTCAAAAGGATGATATTTGACAAAATTAATTGTAACCAATGCGAATTTGATTTAAAATTTTCATATAATTTTCCTGGAGTAGATACTTTTGTAGTTGATGTTACAGATGATGAGTCGTGCTCTATACTATTGGAATATTGTCATATCAACTCGGTAGTATTACATGTGGAGAAAGAAGCACATGATCCTTTTTCATGGTAAGTTGTTATTTTATAAATGAATATATAAGTTGTGATTATTTTTTTCATCGTAAAATTGTTAATCAAAGTTATTTATATTTAGGAACCAACACCAACTTAGTATGAGTGAATTGCTTTATAGTTTTCAAACTTCGTGTCATGGAGCTGGTCCAAGTTCAAGTAGACAAGGATTTAATTTCAATCAGACTCAGAATACACAAAATAGAGATGTTGAAAATATGGAAGATAGATCAGATGAAGAGAGAATTGAAATATCAGTTGAACATTCATCGGATGATCAAGAAATAAGTGAAAATTACAATGTTGACACTTTAAATTTTGTTAATGAATTTGAGAGTCATGTTAATCATGAGTGGATAGACAATGCTATTGTTAATAATGAATGTTTTGAAAATGATGACGATGATACTTGGATTGAAGAAGCAAATATTCCAAACATTCATAGATATGTGACGATGAGGTAGAGACATTTAAAGAAGGAGAGATATTTGCATCAAAAAGAAGATCTTATTAATGTGGTTGCCGAATGGTCCTTAAAAAGAAATGTACAATACAAAGCTGACGGTCATCAAAGTCAAAACTTACTTTAGTTTGTATTGCTAAGGATCAATGCAGCTGGCGACTTCATGCTATTGTTTCAAAAAGAGCGGGGAGGAGCTTGGAAAATAATGAAGTATGATGCTAATCATACATGCTATACTCCACTTCAAAATTTTTGTCATAGACAATTAACTTCAAGCATGATATGTCGTATGATTCTTCCAATTATAAGGTCTCGTTTAGATATACGACCAAGGGAAATTAAGGATATGGTTGAATTGCAATATCATATGACATTGTCGTATATGAAAGCTTGGGATGCACGAAGGAAAGCATTTTGTAAACTTTTTGGAGATTGGGAGTCTTCTTACTACAATATTCTTAGATATATGGAAGCTATAAAACAGACTATGCCTGGATCAGTTTACTCATATAGATGTGAAGAAAACAGTCAATGTCTACAATGGATATTTTGGAGTTTCAAACCATCTATGGATGGTGGAGATATTGTCGACCGGTGTTATGTGTAGATGGTGCATTTTTGCACGGTAAATATCGTGGAGTACTATTAACGAAGGAGTTGACAGTAATCAAGGTATTTTTCCGCTAGCATTTGCTATTGTAGATTCAGAGAATAATAAATCTTGGGAGTGGTTCTTTGAACAATTACTATATTTTATTCCAACTGTACAAGAACGTTGCAGCACTATGTGTATTATATCGGATAGACATGCTAGCATTAAAGAAGGTATAGAGAAATATTTTCCATATGCAGCTCATCGTTATTGTCTTCGACATTATCGTCAAAATCTTCAAAGGCATTTTCCAAGCAAAGAGTTATATGAAAGAATGTGAAGGGCGGGATCCACATTTGATCCAGAGAATATACACGTGAGATGGAGCAAATTCGAGATATTAATAGGCATGCTTATGACTACCTTCTTGAAGTGCACCCCAGAACAATGGACAATATGTTATGATGGAGGAAAGAGATTTGGTATCACAACCACAAATCATGCAGAATGTTTAAATAGTATTTTAAAAGTAGCAAGAGGTTTACCCATTCATGCTTTAATCCATATGACATATCATAGGCTAAGGATGCTATTTTATCGTCGCCGAGGCATTGGTTTTAACTTGGATACAGTTTTGACACCTACATATGAGAAATTAATGCATGAGAATGAAATGAAGAGTAGAGTTCGGGGTACAGAAGCCGAGTCAATTACGGAGAGAATGGGAAGTTAATGACATGTATGGACATGCTTTTAGAATTGATGTCCGGCACAAGATGGCTTTGTCACATGCTCTTGTTTGCAATCTCAACTTCAACATATACCATGCAAGCATGCACTATGTGCATTAGGGTCAACAAATTGGGATCATTATCAATATGCTTCTGTATGGTATACAGCTGCTCGCTATCGAGATACATATGAAGGAGAATTTCATACTATTCCGGATAGTCGTAACTGGCCAAATTTTGATAGGCGTGGATATGTGGTGCCCCTTCTTCCTCCTTCAGTCAAGCGAGCAGTAGGCAGACCACGAAAGAATAGATTACCAATGATCATGGATCGAAATCCTAATCGAATGGATTATCATTGTTCTATTTGTGGAAGATCTGGACATAATAGAGCAAGTTGCTCTAAAAAATAAATGTATGTTTTTAAGTTTATTTGTTTTAAGAATTTTCTTTGTAACTTTTGTTGTCTTGGTGTGTATAAGAATGAAGCTTAACCCCATGATGCTACCTTGGTGTTTACATAAATTTTTTTTCACGATAAGATCAATCAAAAATTAATCATATTCTTTTTGAAATATATTAATACTTTAAGATTAAATATAATATTTATTTTTATAATATAATAATACTTTAAATATGTTATAATAAATAATTTAGCATACATCATATTATTTAAATTTTATTTATAGTTTTAAAGATTAACAAGCTTTTTAAATTAATTATAATTAATTTTTAAATTTTAAGAATGATCAATGTTTTGAAAGATAATAATATTTTTAATTAAAAATCTAAATATTAATGAAAACGAAGGAAGAAAAATGATCGGCGCTTATTAATTACATAAAATATTACTTTAAATATTCTCAAGACAAAGCGGTCTCTCACGTTGGAATGTTTCCGGACAAAAATTTGAATGCTGGCGGACAAAAGAGCGCTGTCTTCCAGGCGACCCCGGCGACCGTGCTACGCAGGTAATTTTTTCTCAAACCGTGCTAGTCTGTTAAATATTTTTTCAAAGGATGTCAGTTTAAAAAAAAAGCCATGTTCTCTTGGGGGGGTGAAAGGGGTTGTCTAGATGTCTAGCTTGGAGAGGAACCCCGTCCAACTCTTGACAAATAAGAAATCTACCAGCTTGTGGGATAAAATAGCTCTTGACAAAGAAGAAATATGTCCGTCGAGAAGAAGCTCTATACCTACTGAAGAGAGCCCGTTGTGCCGCAATTAGGTTGAAGACAGCCCGTTGCGCCAAATAGGGTTCGTGTGAAGGAGAGATCTTGCTGTCGGGAACTAACTTCGCCGCCGTCGGGAAGACGTTCCACAGTTGCCGCAAGTAGAATTGCTGTTAGGTTGACGCGAGCCACTACGCTGCTGTCGAGTTGAAGAGAACCCGTTGCACAAGAAATATTTGCACAAAGAAGCAAACGCCAGGGTGATGGGGTGTAAGTCTGTAACGGGGGAGAAGGAGAAAGAGGATTAAGAATAAAGGGCACGGTGACTTAATGGCATATATAGTTAACAGAATGGATTTTTTTTATTAAAGTCATTTTAATAATTGGATCTCTAATTAATTTTTCTTATTTTTTATAACAAACTAACGGTTAGACATCAAATTAATAACTCATACTTTTAGATTAAGCCAAAACAAATGGCACCATAGGTTATGTTTGATTGCTCACAAATATACGTACGTAAGAAGAAATCTATGCCACCTTAATTAGATCATCCGAGTAAATCTTATTCGTGAGTATGTCAAATCAATCAAAGAACTGATCTATCAGTTAATCAATCTAAAAATCCTTTTGGTCAAACTGCCCATCATAGTTATTGGTGATATCACTTTGGTCACCTTAAAAGCACGGGTCTCCTACCATATGCATTGCCATCCTCAATATCTCCAGTAACCAAAAAGTTTTCTCACATCACACCACCACCTACAAGATAACCTTGATCGATCTCAAATCTTTTTTGAGCTCTTCTCTAGCTTGTAATCCTCAAATATATATCCTTGTATTCGATTTGTATGTTTAATGATTAGTTTTGATATTAAAACTTTCATCACCTCAATCACCGGAAGACTAAAAGGTGAGACTATCAAAGTTAGATGATCCCTTTCTTCTGATTTGATAGGTGTCTAGATTTGTATGAATTTTCTGTAAGAACAGTAGCTAGCGACTGGAGTCTCCAGAATATCTAATGAAATTAATTCAGTTGAGATATTTAGTCCGTCCTCATAATTAATTAGCAATGGTGTAATAAGCATATATAAAGTTACCCATTTTCTCCACCGGTCGAAAGATAACATTTTCGCCGCTATGCTTGCATAAACAGCTAATTTTATTGTTTAAGCATTCTTAATTAATTCCCAATACTGTGTGCTAGCATATGGTTGTGCTTCCTTTGAAGGCATCCTTGGGTTACTTGTTCTCATGCGGTCATCAACACAATATATGAAACCACAAGGCAATGTGATGAATGAAAGGGAGAAAGTTATAGTTAGAACCTCAAAATATTAAAAGACTTAATTGAAGGAAAAAATGAAGTAGGACAAACGAAGGTGAGAAGCTTAGCATGTGAGAGAGCACTATATATGTAGTTATTATAATTTAGTGGGACTTGTTGGTTAGTGTGCAATGTATTCAAAATGAACTGTTGAATCATTTTTCACTTGCAGTTACAATGTTTTTTTTTATAATTTTATCTGCCCATCTTAACTCATTCAGGTCAAACTGCATATTGTTAGTTGACCTGCGTATGCGCATAAGAGGCTGCATTGATGCCTAAGAATTTGGAACTTGGAAGTGTAGTTATCTGCATAATAAATAGTATCCTTAAAACTGTTGTCTGTCTCTGTTAATTCGTTGGAGCTTCTTTTTCTCCCTCCAGATGGAGGGAAAGCCAGAATGCATTGTGTATGGTATCTGTAAATTTTTATGACTGTTTAATATATATGTACATTTCCCTTCTCATGCCTGCAAGTAGAACTTCAGGTATCCTAATTGTTTAGGCAGCTAACTAGGTCTGTTCTAAGAACTGTGTTTAGTGTGATTTCCCTTTCTACAATCTGGATGCTTGTGCAAGAGTATCTTAGTGGTTAGAACGAGGACTTGTTACTGTGAGCATATCATATATAATTAATAGGAACATATGGATGATAAAGTGAGGGAGAAAGAGAGGCCCCTTACATTCCCATACCATTGTGTGACCAGTGAAGGAAAGTTTATGGGGTGTTTGGTTGCATGATAATTTTTTGTACACTTTCATGATAAAAAATTGTATTAAAATAAAAAGTGAACCAACTCATGACATAAAATTATCATGTTTGGAGGGATGTGATTACAAAAAAAGAGTAACTACCACACTTAGACCAAACAAAGTGGCGGACCACAAGAAAAAAGAAAGAGGTGAGATCCTCTTTTTTTGTTTAAGAAGAAAATCGCTTTCAAAACATAAAATTATCATGGTTACCAAACACCTCTTTTAACACATTTTCTTACAATTTTTAAAAATTAAAACAAAAATCTTCATTATCATGCAACCAAACACCCCATTAGGATTTGTTTGTTTGTTAACTTTTACAAAATAGTGTGCTCGTTCTATTTTACTGTATTTTTAATTATTTGTTTGGTGTAAATCATTGTATTTCGAATGAGTAGATTTTGTTTTAACTTTCGTGGTGCGGAGTGGAAACCGAAATAAAAAACATGTTATTGTAAAATCATCTTAATGACGAGGTCGCCTATTCTTTCATGTCTGTTACAAAACGAACTAAACAAACCAGCTCCTCTTGTTTTAAAATAAAAGAAATCTTATTTTTCAAGTAAGTGGTCTTGAAACAAGATACTTGCAATGAAACAAGGAGGGTGTATCAGCCTTAGGCAGCAGAAAAGGTGAAAAGAAGCTCGGATGGTAGTGCATATATCCTCTTGAAGAGATAAATCAGTTGTTTGATTGCACAATATATATGTTTATAATAATATATTATATTAAAATAAAATGTAAGGTAACCAAAGACAAAAAAATTGTCATATTTGGTAAGATACGACACGATAAATTCTAAAGATAGCTAGAAATGATGGAAAAGTAGAAGAAAAAAAAGTATCATCTCTCTCTTTTTCGTACAGGAAGAAATTTTCTATAAAATATTTTTGTAGTGATTTATCAAACATCTTATTTTAACAAGTTTTGTGCAAAAATGTATTTTTATAATAAAAAATTAATTGGCCATTCAAGCAAAGATATGGAACTACACATCATGACATGTTAAGAGGATTGTTGAGAAAGGCATTCCAAGAACAATCAGATAAAATCTGGATCCATTCTGGATTCATGTCCGTTTTATGCAGGTAATATTCAATTACAAGATGCATGCTAGATTGGACACTTGGACATGGTGCTAGACCGGAGCACCATTTAAGATCTACTTTTAACATATTTTTTATGATAAATAATTATATATTTAAAATTATTTTATTTAAAAGTATACTTAAATATTATTTAATATACACCCAAACAATTGTTGACATTAATAAATGTATAAAATGCTTTATATTTTAAAATTTATTTTTATGTATTAACAGGTTATTAAATATTTTGATAAAATAAAAGTTAATAAAATTATGAAAAAAGGGTTTCCTATGTTGGAGATTGGAGAGCAGTTTCTCCAACTCAAACATAGTATATATATATATTGTAAGATGTACGATTATAATAAGTTGCTATAATAAAATCAACACAATGGACCATGCATATTCTGTGTTTGAGTTAGAAGGAATTTTTAAACCCCAATCTTCTTGAACTGTGGTTTTATATGCTGGATAAGTATCGAGAATTCTTTTATGGAGAGACTCGGAAAGTAGCTTGTGTGGATATCACAACCCTTCCCCCCCTCAATTCTCTATATTTCATCAGCAGAGAAGCAAAGCAAGCATTTGGTCATATTGGGACCTCTGTATGTATATATGCTGAAAAGCCAAGCGGTGGTTCTGGCCTTTCTGTTGATTCCCCCCCTTTCTTAATTAGATAGATAAGGTTAATTAGAACTCATCTTGTATATATATAACTAGGATCAAACTAAGCACGAGCCCATAAATTAAGGCGCAGTAATATATATTCTTCTGGGAAAGTTTGGAAGTGAATATATATAGACAAGGATCAAAACGATTATTAATTGCCTTGCTCCAGTTAGAAGCATCAGGCTAGCTAGCTCCTCGTGGGGCGCAAGCCAGACGCGCAGGTGCCTTGCCCCTCGGCAATCTGATCTGTCCCGGGCAGAGACTGGCAACAGGCGCCCACAAGGTGAAGCAAAGCATATAATATATATATATATATATAGAGAGAGAGAGAGAGAGAGAGAGAGAGTATATGTGTGTGTGTGGAGTTTTTTTAAACTAACATGATTTTATTATTATTATAAAACTAGCACCCTAAAAATTTTTATTGCAAAATTAGCACGATTTCCTCGAAGTCGAGTTTTGAAAACTCGACTTTCCTCTTTAATACGAATCCCACGTGATCCCATTGGTTAAATAATGTTTAAGAAAAATCGAGTTTTAATATAACGACTTTGAAAGTCAAGTTTGGATAACTCGATTTTCACCGGGTGAAAGTCGAGTTTCACCAACTCGATTTTCAAGCGCAGCGCAAAAAAAAAACAATGCATGTGAAAGTCGAGTTTCACCAACTCGACTTTCAGCAAAAAAAAACAAAACAATGCATGCGCACAGTAACAACATTAAATGCGTACAGTAACTCTGTTAAATTTCTTTTGTTTTCCACATGAAAAAATCGGATACTCGGATTAAAAACTCTGGGTCAAGTTGATGAAACGTTGAGTTTGTTTTGCTGAAAGTCGAGTTGGTAAACTCGATTTTTCTTAAATACTATTTAACCAACGGAATCACGTGGGATTCGTATTAAAGAAGAAAGTCGAGTTTTCAAAACTCGACTTTGAGGAAACCGTGCTAATTTTGCAATAAAATTTTTTAAGGTGCTAGTTTTATAATAATAAAAAAAACCGTGTTAGTTTAAAAAAAAACTCAGTGTGTGTGTGTATATATATATATATATATATAGAGAGAGAGAGAGAGAGAGAGAGAGAGATCATCTGGGTCTCTTAACTCAAACCATCAGGGGCAAGCTATATATAACTTGCATCTCTGAATCCAGATGGCTGGAGAAGACTTTATGAAAGGAAACCGTCTTGCTTGAGCAACTTTACAAGCACTCGATGCAGCTACCACTCCGAAGAACATGCATGTATAGATATATAGATATATAGAACAGCGCTACCTTCTTGTTCTCGGTCATTAATTCATTAATTGTTGCTGTCCCTCCTCGCCTTTGGTCTCTTAAACATCTCACACAAGCAACAGAGAATCCGCTACGCCAAGCATCTTATCTTTCCCCCACAGCCGACCTGCCCTAAGACTTCGTTCTCCCCTTCTTCACCCACTTCATGTAGCCAGCGAGATACCCACACCCACCACTCTCTGCAGCTTCTCTAGGGCATCACCTACATGGGGACGTATCTCCTTTTAACACCAACTGTACTCAAGAGGCAGATCTGAGAAGAGGAATAGGAGCTCCCTTGTCCATTAGAATTGTTATTTTAATTACAAAACACAGAGAGAGAGAGAGAGAGAGAGAGAGAGAGTTAACCTAATGTTAGTTGCACTCTCTCCACTGCAACTGAGTCTCACTGTCTTTAGTAGGTGGGGGGGAAGGAGGCTATAGATGCTGAATGGTTGGCAGTCCATCAAACTCACCTTATCTCAAATAATTAAGATTAACTAATTCTAACGAACAATTGTGAACAAGAAGAGAAGTCCCTCTCAAACTGACGACGTGTGGAGGGAAGTCCGTCTGCCATAGGGCACAAAATGTTGAGGTCCACATTCATTATTATATTTACTTAATGTATGTGTGAATCTCACCTTTTTATATCTAGAGTTATATTAAGAGTTTTTTCTTCAAGCTAGATCCGTGTTGAGATTTGTCGATCCATATTTCGGTGATGAACAAAAATCACAAGCCTAATACTTCATATGAGATCTTATCTAAAATCAATAGGTGAAATTTCAGGAGCTCAAGGGATTCATTTTCGTTCCTTACACAAGGGGAGAGAGAGAGAGAGAGAGAGAGAGAGAGAGAGAGAGAGAGAGAGAGAGAAGATTAACTAAATATATATAGCAAACAATTATAGAAGAAAAAGGGATCCCTTCGAATCTAAGTTAGATAGAGAACTCTCCACCTTACATATGTTTGGTTAGAGTATAAAAAGTGATATTATATTAATTTTGATATTAATATTATCAGAAGTTAGAATATCAATATCAAAATCAATAGGAGTTTGACACTTTAATTGCATAACATGTTTTTGTACTCTGAATTTCAAAATTGATATTTTCAATCGAACACCTCTTGATGATTACTATTAATATCAATTTCAATGTTGATAGTTAAAAGAGATGTTTAATATTAATACCAAACATGGTCTACATAAAAGTGGAATTTACGTACACTATTTTCGATGTAGTATGTTTAATAAGTTTGTGAATCTCTTTTCTTTGTTTGAGATAGAGAGTCTTTTCTTCAACTTAGGTTAGAGTAAATCTCTCTTATCATTGATACATAGAGGGAGACAAAATGTTGTCTGTGGAGAGCAGGACGATCATGCCCTTGTAGGGTGTTTGGTTGTCCATTAATTTTTTATATGTTTTTATGACAAAAAAGTTATATTAAAATAAAATATAAACTGTCCAATGACATAAATTGAAAATAGGTGTTATGTAAGACCAAAAGTGGTGGTGGTGGTGGGGGGGATATAATTAGGAGATAGAAAGAGAGGTTCTCATCCTTTTTCTTGTCTAAGATAGGGTTGTAAAACACCTCTTTTAACAAATTATTATAAAAATATAAAATTATAATAAAAACTCGATTTATCATACAACCAAAGAACAAGTTGCTCAAGAACACAACATATAGAATCATGAAACAACAACCTACATATTTACTTAAGCGTCAACTAATGCAGATATTATTAGTCTAGCTAGCTAGGTTGGGAGGAATATCCCCGCTCAAACACAACTCATAATATAATAATGCACATCAAGAAACAAGGTGCAGTACACTCCACATATTTATGTGCTCGTTAAGTAATATTTTCTCCAAGTTAGTAGGATTGTTCGCTCTTCAGGTTTATGCCAATTTTGTTGAAATCAAAATCCGGGTTGAATCAAACGGAAAAAAATCAATTTGGAAAAAATCCCAAAAATCAAACCGAACTGTTGGATCAGATTTGGATCAAATTATTAGTTCAATACATAAAAGTTACTTATAAAACAAAAATAAAATAAAATAAAATAATATAAGATTAAAGTGTAGTAAAATAATCAACAAAGATGATCTCAAGACTTCATCTTTTATTTCTAAGAGGGAACATAAGTCTCTGACATCAATCTATAAATACATAATAATATATATTTAAAATTAACATAAATTATTTAAGGTAAACTAAGACAACTAGCTAGTTTAGCAATTGAGTTAGAGGTGGGTAAAGCTCAACAAAATAATGTATCACATACCAATTAGCTGGTTCAGATAAAAAATTGATAAGAGCACTTCATGAAAATAGGTTATTTAGGACGACTTCGAAAAATTGTCCTCAATAAACTTATTAGCGATGATTGAACTGAGCCATTACTACTAATAAAATATTAGTGACGACTCTTGTGAAGGCATCGCTATAATAAGTTTATTGGAGACATGGGTGCCGTCGCCAATGCTTCACTTATATATCCACCAACGGCCGCCCTTCTCTTTCCCCTTTCTCTTTCCTTTTTTCTCTCACGCCACTAGATGCAACCATGCCACACAACTTGTTGCTACTGCCCTCCATCGAGCTCACCATTGGTGGCCGTCATTGCTTATGGTCACTACATGTCCATTGGGTACAACATTGCATTGAATCTTCCCATTTAAGATACGAAGTTAACCCTAATTTTAACATATATTTTGTTTCTTACTTAAACTTCATTTATATGTAAATGTAGTAGTTTAGCTATGCTTAGATTATTTTTTAAGTTCATTTGCATGTTTAAAAAATAGTTAAATATATTTTTAAATGTTTAGAGTAATCTTAAAGTTGCTTATTTAATTATTTATACACTTGTTTAAATAGGTGTTCTAGGTGTTAAGTTGTTTACATGTTTAAGCTTATTGTTAGATGGATTTATTTTAAGAAATAGCGGTGTAAAATTTTTTGTTCAATTCAGTTTTGGAGGCCTTTTTTTCAAAACTCTAAACATGGTTCAAAATCATAAACAAAATTTAAACCAAATTAGTTTGATTTGGTTCAAAATCCTAAATTGAGCTAATTCAGTTAGATTCAAAACCGTAAACAAACCATAAGTCAGAACTAATTTGGTTAGGTTCAAAATCATAAATCATAAACTAAGATAATTTGGTTATGTTAAAAACCATAAACTATAAATCAAGCTAATTTGGTTTGTTCCATCTTATTACAATTTAATATTATTTATAAATGATTTTATTTGATCTATTCTAAATCATATTTTGCAAAAATAGAGTGTATATACATATAAAGAAATAATTAGTATATAGATAGTTCTTTTTCTTCTCCTCCTCCTCTTCTTCTTCTTTCTTTCTTTCTTTCTTTCTTTCTTTCACTATTTTTCATTCTTCTTCTTCATCTTATTGTTATTCTTTGTTTTCTTTCATCATCATCAATAAATTATGGAACAAACATAATTAACAAAACTAGTACTAGGACAATTTAGTCAGTTATTTACTACAAGCTCTAACCCATTAGACTATTCCTGAACTGAGGCCATGTGTTATTACCTTGTTTGTTGAAGGTGGCAATTGTACAATCAATTATTGAAAAATAAAAGAATATATAATAATGATTTTGTATATGATTGACAAAGAGATTTTTTTAATATGATGTTAATCGTGCAAGATCATATTGTCTCCCGAGTAGATGATCTATCAACATCAATGCCACCTCTAATACAAAGTGATGAGGATAGTGAAGATGACGATAAAAATGACAAGTCGTTTTGAGAAGATAAGTGAGATTGTATTGTTATTGTATCATGATACGATTGTTACGAGGTTATTGTATATGAACACTTTACATGTGTATACATTTTACTTTTACGTAATCATCATTGTTCTTGCTTCTATATTTGCATGTTGTATATTGATTTGTAATCGTATGTATATGTTATATGCAACACCTTGTGTGTTGTATGTATGAACATGTTATGTGTACGGGTTACATGAAACAATTCTATGAAACATAATGAATGAACATATTTTATGAAATAATTTTATATATATATGTTTTATGAAACATGTTGTATGTACAAGTTTTAATGAAAATAGAAGATGTACGTGTGTGAAATTGTTTTGTATGAAATCGATTGTATGTAATGCATGGAACAAATTCTAGGGATAAGTTGTATGATACAATTATATCTATGGATTGTATGAGATAAACAAGTTTGTAATTAAAAATTATTTATATGCATCTTAGTTGTTAAATATTCTACGATTTGTATGAAACGAAATAATGATATTCTATATTTATGATTGTACGAGACAATTATACAATTTGATTGTTAATTTATATGAAAAGGTATTTTATTTTCGTGTTGTAGGATAAATCTATGTTATTATACATTGATTTTTAATTTTAAAGAAATAAAAATATCTTTTGTAGATACAAATTATCGAAGACATCTTTATTGGGGATAGTTGACGGAGTATCTCTACTGTATTATCACCAATAAGTTACTAAAATAGTTGGGAAGTTGTCCCTGATGTTATTATCGGTGACGACTTACAAGTTATCGTCAATAATCATTAATGACAGATTTATTAGCGACCGTTTTTGATGGTTTGTGATGGTCTACAAGTCGTCGCCATAACCATTAACTTTTTTTGTAGGGGGGTTGGGGCATCTTAAGCAAACCAAACCCAAAGATTCAGTTAGATTTGATTCCATTTACCGGTTTTACCTGTTCCGTTCATGGTAGGATCCGCTGGTAACACCCATCAAATCCCTCCTTTAATCCAAACACACACTCTGTGTGCGTGTGTGTGTATATATATATATTTATGGATATATCCAGTTTTTCTATTGGTTTTCAAGAAAAAAGAAGAAAAGAAAAGATGGGCCCCTCCCCACCCTTTGACTTTGACGAAAGAGCCACGTGTGCACTTCCCAGCTCATCGTCGGCTGCCTGTTGGAGTGTTGTGTTGGGGGCCTCATCACCTCGCCCTTCCACTCAGGGCTGTAGTTGGGTTGGTTTAAAACATTTTTCTTACCCAAATCGAATGGAATACAACTCATGAATCAACCTCCTGATTAGATCCAAATGGATGATTAAATAATTATCATTTCACTATATATTGTTGAAGGACTTAGTTTTATATTGGGTTTGGAAAAAAGGTATCTTTATGTTTATATATAGAACTTGATCTTGGTTACCTTAATATTTAAGTTTTAAAATTTTTTGCATAGTATCGGAACAAGTGTATATCAAATATTTTAATATGCAAGCTAAAATATTTAAAAGTACACGTACCTACGTGATGACAATAGAATTGAATCAAACGACTGGTTCAACTACTGGGAATTGAATCGTCTGACTATAATCGGGTTCGATTCATCTGGTCGACACAACACCCATGCATCTATACTCCCACTCCACATCTCTCCCCCCCTTTCCGTCTCGAGAGATCTCCGCCTCCTCAACATACATGCATCCTTTGGAAGCAACCCCTTCCACTACTCCAACAGCCGAATCTCACGCTGTTTCCCACTTTCATACCCCCCCTCTCATTAATTAATTAATCAATGAAATAGGAGTTGATGTCATCTCAGGAGGGGCTGGCATAAAGAGGATCCTCCGCCCAAAATATAAATAATGGGATCCATCGTGATTTAACTGGTGAAATTTATCTCTCACACGTGAGTCCCACAAATATTTGTGTCCAGATGAAACGTACTCCCTCCTTGAGATGACCCTAACTCATAAAAGAGGCGTCATCAGCCCTTGTAATTTGGGTTTGGATCACCTCTGTCTTTGAGTGGAGGGAGTACCCTCCATCTCCAATCAAAATTGACCGTAACCTTGGGTCACTTAAGTGACGGTTCAAATAACAAATTTGATGAACTGCTAACAAAAGGTCTGAACCACTATCGGCGTCATATTAACTCATTACCCGTCGATAGCGAGTCGTATTAAGTTCGATAGTGAATTTGTAAGGTGTTGGTAACAGTTCACTAACTCATTAACTTGTTACCGACGGGGTTGAACCGTTACCGGCGTTTTACCAACTCACTACTTATCACTTAAGTGGTTGAGATAGTGACCTTTTTTTATTAGAGATTGAGAGCACTTCTTACACTCGAGGAGGACTTAGGTGATTCGAACAGTTGTAATTTATGTTCATACCTTCTATTTATTTCTATATGCATGTGAGGTCAAGGGAACGGGGCTGCAAGCTTGTTCACTGGAATATATACATTGTTAAAGAACGAGGCACCTTGCGCTTTACTTCTCTCATTTGCTTCCGCCGTCACTCCATTTCCATTCCCCTATATAAATTCTCGCTACCCCTTCTCGGTCTCCAAGTTAATTTGTCACTGCCGCCACCGATCGGAGCGGAGATGAGCAGGGGATCTCGGGAAGATCAGCCCACGGCGGCGCCGGCCGACAGCACCGGCGATGACAGCGGCGCCAGGATCGACTACCCGCACGCCGTGGTGAAGGGTAAGAGAACCAGGAGGTTGAGCCTTCTCCAGGCGCTCTCTCCCGCGTCCTCGGCATCGTCGGCGGGCGGGAGCACCGTCACCGAGGAGGAAGAGTACATGGCCGCCTGCCTCATCCTCCTCGCTCAAGGGGGCGTCCCGCCGCGGCCGAGAACGGCGCCGGAGGCCGCAGCGACGGCGGCGATCAACGGGAAGGCGGGGGCGGGCATCTGCGGGCCGTACGAGTGCAAGACGTGCAGCAAGTGCTTCCCGACCTTCCAGGCGCTGGGTGGGCACCGGGCCAGCCATAAGAAGCCCAAGACGCTGTCTGGTGCAGGCGCGGCGGCGGAAGAGGGGATCGGGAGGAACGAAGACGCTCCCGGCCGAGGCAACTTCGACGGAGGCATCGCAACCGCCGCCGCCGTCGTCGGCGACGGCTACCACGCCGGTCCTCTTAGCAGTAGCAGGCCGCGGGTGCACGAGTGCTCCCTGTGCGGATCGGCGTTCTCATCCGGCCAGGCTTTGGGCGGCCACATGAGGCGACACCGGTCGCCGGCGGCCGCCTCGGAGGGCAAGAAGTCGAGGAGCGTCCTCCCTTTGGATCTGAACCTCCCCGCCCCCTGCGAAGAGGACGAGCGCGGGGTCTTCACCCTGTCGCCCTCCTCCTCCTCCGCCGCCGCCGCCTTCTCCACCAAGCGGCAGCTCGTCTTCTCCGGGTCGTCCACCTTGGTGGGCTGCCACTACTGAAGACACGTCACACAATTTCCTTGTTATTAACTTTCTATATGTTGTTCTCCTCCATCAATATTTAAAAAAAAATGGAATTCGTGTAAATTATTTGTGCACATTATTCTCATCACTTTCTACAGCTTGATTTCCGTTTGGCCGGCGGAGATCACCGCCCCCCGGGCCAGCCGTGTATAGCTCTTGCTTGCCTTTCAGGTTTCCTTGCGTCCACGTAAAGTGAGGCGCGATGTTGAGTGCCATCTCCCTCTTCTCTTCTTGCATCTTCTTTCTCCTTTCCTCTCCCCCTTCTACTTCCCCTCTTCCTCCTCCTTCCTCATCTTTTGAATTGAGAGATGTCGACGGCGCTGCATCTTAATTCATCTGGTCTGTGTTCCATCTTAGTGGTATGTTTGGCTCCAAATTATTTTGGGATAAATTTGATTTATCTCCTAAATTTTGAAAGTAAATCAAATTTATCTCTAAATTAATCGTGCATCAAACAACCCCCAGAGGTTTAGTCCTCCTCCCGAGGGGGGGGGGAGACATGTGGGGAATGGAGTTTAATTGGATCATGAAAAGCTAGAGGGGGGGTCAAAGTAGGGGCTGCGGACCTGGTCCAACCAGGTTGGCCGGCTCGGCAAATGGCTAGTCCATTGGCTGGGATCGGGGTTGACCCGGGTCGGTCAGGCTAGGGTGACCTGGGACTACTTAATTTGGTAGGATAACTTGCGGATTCAAAGTTATTCTGGCAGTATTGTATATATGCTCTACAATGCATCAGTATACATGGTAGTACTTTAAGTCTGTACTGCAGCACACTATATGATGTACACACTATATGATTGTCTGAGTGTGTGTTGAAATATCTGAATCATATACTATATATATAGTGCGCCCGAAGTATATGCTGTAACTATTGGGTTTTAGCAAGTATCAAAAGTTACTTATTGTAGTATATCTTCATGGTAAGATTATGCATATTGCTTACACATAGATCTGCGTGCATAAGTCGATCATGCCAATTTTTACATGGCATTAATTCCCATGAGAAGCTGTGAGATTAACACCTGTAGTTAGGCAGTCTAAGCTTTTAGCTAAGGACTGGTGGGTGTACCAACTCTCCAACTCAATGGAAGAAAGAAGTCCTTGGAGTTGAAAATGGCAGGATGAGCAGCTTCTTCTTCCTGGCGTCATCACTCACACAGACGGTATGTAACAGCCCAACGATCTCACGGCTCTGGATGAAAAGGGGCGCGGAGTGAAAATAGAAGCTGTGCTTTAAATCAATCGAGACCGTGCTTCATTTGCAATAAAATGGACCAAGTTGGACACTTATTCGTCAGATTATATATTATAGCTTTTGCATCAACAGTATCTGATCATCTGAGATCTTTTCTCATCATCATTAGTCTCATATGATTATTTATGAACATGCAATTAAGTATGTATAATAGAAGATCAGAAAATATTTGATCTCCAAAATTTGCTACACTTGGGGTGCAAATGAATTGAGTCCTTGTATTTTTTATTTGAGTTTGAGCTAGACTTGATACTTAATCAAGCTTGACTTATTAAAAGTTTAGCTAGTATGTTTGAGTCTCTCGTTTATTAAATTATTTTTAAGTGCCCATGTCGGATACCGGAGATAGTATTTTCATATTTATTAAGCATGGCCCTGACAATCTTAACGTTTGGATTTTGGGAATTTTTATATGGTATTAGAGAAGGTGAACTTTTAGAACTCTATTCTTTCGTGAACCCGCTCCTGTATTTGCTTGGTACCACCCCGTATATTCTAATCATAGTTCTAATAATGGTTAGCTGAGAGGAAAAATGTTAAGTGACTAAGTCCCATATTGGATATCGGAGAGAATTTTTTCATGTTTATTAAGTCTGGTCTTGCTGATTACCTCATCATTAATGCCTACATTTTGGACTTTTCCACAACTACGTACAACTCAAACGGGAATAGAAACATGGCTTAAATTATGTCTAAACTCTTGTATATATGAGCTAGATCTAAACTAGTTTAGAAAGATCAAGCTTAATTAAACTAAGGAACACTGAACACCAACTTGATCATAAAGTGGAATGTAAACTTGGTTTAAACTCAAGTTGAGCACAGATTACACTAAATTTTAACTAGCTATTTAAGTAGGTTTTACTTGGCAAAAAATATAAATGACTATTGATCAGTGTGCTTCTGATTTAATTCTTTGGAATAAATATTTAATTGACTGGTAAGTCAAGTGCTTATTAATTGAGTTAACTCTGTATTTATTTAGAGAGCGAAAGATCTGTTCAAGCTCGAGTACTTCTTTAAGATCTAGTTGAGCTTCGCTAGTTTTCCATCGGTCGCTCCTATTTAGACAACAAGCGGCTTAACATATGTAACTTGTCAATTAAGCATCCGGTGGAGGGCGGCGCAGCTGTGGATGACCCACGGCAGGTTTCGCGATACCGGCGGCGGAGGAGGAGTGTAAACCAAGAAGAACGGCGGCGATGTCCAGGACGTCACCTCACCCTTTGACCGACACCACTCTCGCCGCCGGCGGCCGGTTGGGGACTTAACCAGAAGGAGCCGCATGCTCAACACACTCGGAGGAAGGCGATGTCGTCTGCTGCTTGGTGTGTTGTTTTGCTTGCTTGCGTGCCTTCAAGCTAGCTCCGATATTATTATGGACGGCGACGGAGCGCACGCCGGGACGGTGGAGGATCCAGCTGCCATACTTACTCCTCTAGACTAGATCTGCGTTTTAATTAATTATATCAAGACTTTGCAAAGTCCAGTCTTGACGGGGTCAATATTAATGCATGCCACTTGCCAGCTTCCGTCCCCTTAATCTGCCCACCAAACCCCCGTTAACACAACACAGTTATATATATTACAGACTTTATATATATATATATAATATCCTCTCTTTCTCCAACATGCAAACATTATAGAAATGGGGCATGCATTCGTGATCTACCATATTAACATCATTGTAATATTGCCTGTGAGTTGACAACACAAGTTGTTGTGGCCGGCTTAAATGATTGATACAGCTTGATTAGGACAGTGAACTGGTGAGGTGTGTTTATAAATAAATAAATAAATATTTATATTTATATTTATATTTATACACACACACACACCCGTCTGTATAGAATAGTGCTACATGGCAAACGATGGACATATATATAAATGACCCACGCTCATGCATTAATGGTGGTCACAATTAAGCCTTATTTTTTGTTACCCATTTTGTGCCCAAGCGATGAGACACAATTTTGTTGGTATGTATGGAAGCTTTTGTTAGTCTGATTATTCACTTAATTTTTGCTTGGTATAGATGCATATATATGCCTCTGATCTTGTTGATACAAAGTAAAGTTCATCTAGACGTCTTCTGAAGGGGGTGTGGTTGTTGTGGATCTCTAATTGAAACGCTGCGTTTGATTAGTCTCAACACAGCCTCTGACCATTCGATTTGAGGTTGCTAGAGTTAAACTATTTGATTTATATTTCAATTAATATCTAAACATATATGATCTTATATATTAATAAATATATCTTTAAAACAAGTTGTGTGATTTAGTTTTCTAATTTTTAAAATAATCTCTTTCTTGAGGATGGAGATATGCGTACCATATATAATATTCCTTTAGAAAAAAATATATTAATTAACACATAAATATTATAACCAAATTAAGTATTTCTTTTACCACAAGCTAAATAAAGATAGTCATAAAATTAAATAAGAATTCATATGTTTAGATTAAGACAACACAAACGTGCTTTTATTGATCCCACTCCAATGTAAAGGTAACAATGTAGGAAAACCTACTCCAATGCCAAAGGACTTGTGCTATTGATCCTACAAAGATCTTGGTTTTGTAGAGTACTGTTTTTATGCTCTTGCAGCTACGTAGCGTTATTCCAACCAACAATTGGACAAGCCTTACGTATGGGTTCTTTAAATATATATTGATAATTAAAGTTATTCAAATTTCTTGACATATCCTCAAAAACTGAAAATCTTTGCAAATCTATTAAATCTCTAAATCCCTGTTGTTTGAAAGCTCTCAACATAATGTTAATTAATTGATTTTTGAATTTCTTATGAAAAAACGTGCATCTCTAATATTTTTTCTATGTTTTTTTGTCATTACATCTTCTGGAACATGACAATTTTATGTCATTGGTTAACTTACAATTTATTTCAATACAATTTTTTGTCACCAAAATGTGTAAAAATTTACTTTGCAACCAAACAAGTCTACAAGTCATCCCAAAACATCTCATGAACTTTAGAAACATCTCTCCTTTAGTGGGGCTGGGCTTGAAGAAACTTTTTTTTTAAATTATCCAATTGATTATTTAAATTTTTTAAAAAAAAATCTTTTATCTCATATAAATAATCTTACCCCAAGGGGACGTTTGTGTGCTCTTCAGCAGAATGATTATTAGCTAAACGAGTTTTGAGATTTCTATCATCACAGTTCAATATTTATTATTAGTATTAATATTAGTACTAGTAGGACTATTATTATTTCATTATCAGTAAAAAATTAACGATTATTTCTTTATTTCAAATCGTCAAAGAAATTTTATGAATAACCCCTGCAGACGTTCTATCCGTATAGGCACATTATCTGAAGCAATATATATATATATATATTTCTTATGACATAAAGACATAAATCCACAAATAGTTTACTAGAGAAAGTATGGCCATGACCCTTCTTAGCCACTCATAGGCGTGTCTAAGATGGGAATATCATAGTTGGTGATTGGTAATTTTTTAATGCGTACTTATAAGAGTTTCCACTATAGATTTTGAAGGGCCTATATTAATTTATCAAATTATTAGCAAGATTAGCCTTAATAAGTTGCCTCCAGTCGTTCAATCTGCTTTATGTCTAGAAGAAAACCAAGTTAATTTTTATAGAGTTGTGCCTCCTAAGGAAGGAAGCACCTTAATTGCTCTCAAAAGTTGCAATCCTTGTTCAAAAATTCATCGTGAATCTATGTTTCCTTGATTATTACAAAATTATTATTTCTTTTGGAATCCGTAGTACTTTCTCACTTAAAGGAAACAACGTACATTCTTACTGCTAGACCTGTAAATTGATCCGATCAACCCAATTGCCCAGCCTAAATCCAAAATACAAACAAGATTTGAATATTCAATTGATGGCTCCAAAATATCTCAAATTTGGGTCCGGGTGTATCTGCATTGAGCGAAACCCGAACCCTATTTCTCGGGGTTCGATGTTGAAACCCGGTGAATTAAGACTTTTTTAATCTATGGCACTTGAGTACCTACACATGCTCGACATAGTGTATTGGGACTTGAAGCCTGAGAACATCCTCATCAAGTCTGATGACCACATGATGCTCTTCGATTTCGATCTCTCTCTCGAGTCTACCGTCATGCCTGCACTACACTGCTCCCCCGATTGCTTGGGCACATTCGTCACCCTCGGATCTATCGCCGTTCGACAACATGAGGAAGAAAAACCCCGTCGGCAGGGCGGCAGCCCTCCTGCCTGCCCTCTCACCTACTCCGCTTTATCCGGTTCTGAATGAAGCCGAAGCCTAAATGGTTCGGGTGTCTTCATCAAGATCACACACATCACACATCACATACTTAGATGAGTCACAACGGATTTTTCGGTTGGTTATATGCTCTGATACCATATGTAATAACTAAATTAATTGACTATCCCAACAACTACACTAATTAACAATTTTTCTAAGAAGTCACACATCCTTGGCCTACTCCCAATAAAGCACGTTCACTTTTGGAGTTCTTTTCACTAAATCTCTGAAAAACATTTAATCAGAGTTGTTATTAGTCCACACTGATTTAATGTTTTAACATATTCACAAATTAAAAGTGGTACAAAGCATATTTCATCTATAAAATCATGGACTTCAAGTCTTGATTTGTTCATTACTTTATATATTTGTGATGCAACTTAATTAAAAAAAGTAAAGTGAAAAATCAACAAAAAAAAATAAATAGTATTATAATTAGTATCAAGAAAAGGGGTTTGAGTGAATATTTGCGAGCAATTGAGAGCTCGAAATGAATAAGTGAGAGGAGGAATACAAAAAAGGCGAGAGAGAGAGAGAGAGAGAGAGAGAGAGAGAGAGAGAGAGAGAGAGAGGCCAACAAGGAGAGGTCCAACAAGCTGGAGCAATTGATCAGGCCAATATTCCAGCCTGCTATATCCTATATATATGGGGAGCTGTAGCCCACTGGAGCAACTGATCAGGCCAATATTCCAGCCTGCTGTATCCTGTATATTGGGAGCTGTAGCCCACGGCTACCAAACTACTATTCTTTGGTTATATAAATAATAATACAAATAATATACCTATTTGTTACAATTAATTCGAGTAATTATTTTACGGCAGAAAAATGTTTTTGCAAAAAAATATGTGTTTACTAAAAACTGCTATTTGATAGGATTTGTGTTTACAAACGCCAATTCCAAGTACCCCTATCGAATATGTATTATTTTGCTTAGCATATTCTGCATATAATCATTTGATTAAGACTAGGGATGTCAATGGTAGCGGATTATCCGATTATCCGACCCGTTCGTTAACTTAATGGACGGTTAAAGGATCATCAAAAATTTCCGAATAGGGTATCCTTAACCGTTTACCGATTATCCGTCTTTTTAACGGATACGGTCACGGATACAGTATAAACCAAACCCGATAAACCGTTTTCGAACCCGTTAAGTAAAGCTTGATCCAACGGTTGAAAATATATCAACATCTAAGGTTCAAGAAATATGTCAATCTCAAAATCCCTAAAATTAATTTGAGAGAATCTCCGAAATCGACTTTTCAACTTCTGCCTGTTCCTTCTTCCTTGCCCGACGCCCTACCTGTTGCATCATTGCATCTTCACCTTGACGTGGCGGCCGGCAGCTACGTCATGGACCTGTTGGTTTTGGGTGGCCGATGTGACCTCGGCTGCACTGTTGCGCCTAGCGATGTCCGCATCCGCGGAGTGGCTGCGCCGCGCCCAACTCTCGCTCTCCTCTGGTTCACCCGCAAAGATCGTCACCCCTCTCTCGCTCTCGTCTTGGAACATTCTCATGAACTTGACGGATGTGGGCCATTGTATGCAATCGTACATTTTACTTAGTTATCTTGGATCATAGGTCAAGTTCATTCCCTACTTTTGTTGCAAAGGCATATTATTTGACAAATATTTATTTCATGGTGCTAGTATACATGATATCTCGTATTATCTTACTACGATATTTAAGTATACATGTTAGAAGGAAGCTAACATTTTTTGTGTATATTAGGTACCTTCTAGTAATGCTTATATATTCGTTAATTGACCGTTAACCGACCGTAAACCGTTTTTAAGCGGATATTACAATGTGGTTCGCGGATACACCCATTACCGATAGTTAACGAACAGTAAGTGGATACTTCTTTTTTTATAGGATACGAATACGGATAATACTATTATTCGACCCGTATCCGACCCGTTGACATCCCTAATTAAGACCCTCCAACAGCAACCAAGTAATCACGTAACAATCGGGTATGATGACCTTGGAAAGCATTTCCATATATAGACATTAATACCAATCTCAATATTATTCTTAACTAATGTCTACGTGTCCACCCCCCCACCCAATTCCTTGGCCACTGATTTTGTTGGCAACATTTTTCTAAAATTGTCTGCTGTACCAAAACTATCATCAACAACTTTAATTCACTAGCTAGATGGGCCTTCTTCTTTTCTTTTCGGTCTCAGGTTATTTACTGCATTTACATATGTTCGACAGAAAAATCACAACATATATATTACTCATGAAATATATATAATTGCATCAGCCAATTAATTCTTCGTTTTCCCGATCACACCTTACCCAACTCTTATTACTGTTACAAATGATTCCTGGTTCAATTAATACCGGAACTTTCACTTGTTTATTTCATACATATAGAACATTGATTATCTGGGCTGTTAATTAAAAGCTTACCCAATCTTCTCTAGAGGAAGAAATTATTTTCTTACACGTAATCATCTCAGAATAAATGAGGATAAATAATAAATAAATGGTTGTGAAAAATTTCAAAGCCTAGATATTTAGGCAACCTCAAGAATCAGACTTATAAACATGGGATACTCTCTCTGGTATCTAATATGGGACTAAGTTATTTAACATTCTCCCTCTTGACCAATCACCGTCAGAGCCATGATATTGAATATACGGGATAGCGTTGAGCGAAAATATGAGCGGACACCGGAGAGATAGAGCCCTAAAAGTTCACCTACTCTAATACAATGTGAAAAATCAAACCTAAATATTGAGACAATCATGATCAGACCAATAAATATGAAAATACTCTCTCTAGTATCCAATATGAGACTAAGTCATGCAAATATCCTCCAGAAAATGTAATCGATCTGAACTCTTATTAATCAGAATATATATGTGTATGGGGTTCTGCATACATACACATACACACAGATGATGAGATGTCTGGATAGAGACCCCCATCTTCTTCTCGTCGACTTAAGAGGAAAATTACCATAAGGTCCATTTAAGAAAAAACGATTTTCTAAAAAGTTAGTTGACCACTTTTTCATCACCATTAATCTATTGAAATCCAATTCACTTACCACCCGATCCATTTTGGTGTTACGCCGTCCGCAAATCCTGATTCTACCCCCTTGCCCTAGCGTCCCTTCCCACCCAGCCCCAGCCGCTCAGACATCGTGCGTTGGCATCCCTTCGGTTCCGCCGCGAGCCGAAGTTCCCCCGTGATGGCAAGGCGACAGAGGTCATCCGAGGTTCCCCCGCCCCTTCGGTTTCCCCGCAATGGCAAGGCGACAGAGCTCATCCGAGGTGCCCCCGCGACGGCAAGGCGACAGAGGTCATCCGAGGTTCCACCGCGACAACAAGAGGAGTCCAAACAACAGGAGTTGGCCAAACAAGCGGCTTCCTGTCCAGCCAGAGGAGTCCAAACAGCAAGGCACAACCAACCTTATCGTCCAGGTTCGTCTTCTCTTCCTATGCAAGAGGTGTTCAAACGGGCGGCTTCTGGTACATACGCGAGGAGCATTCTGCTTGCACAACGCGTGACCTATCTTCTTGTCCAGGTGCACTTCGCTACCAGAGTTCTCAGGTGCGACTACTCTTCCAGAGGTGTCCAAACAACAGCTTCCTGTCTAGCCGGAGGATTCCATAGCACATCGCACAACTCCCTTTCTCTTTCCAGGTGCAATTTCCCTTCCCATCCAGGCACGAGAAGGTGCCCAAACAGGGGTGGCATTAATTTCTGGTAAACCAAATAGGGGCGGCCCTAATTTCTGGTAAAATAATTTCTAGTAAACCGATTTTAATCATTATATTTTTGTGCTAATTATTCTGCCTATTTGGAATTTTAGAACATGTATTTAGGCATGCATATGTCGGTTATCGATCGGTCCATATAGATTTCATCATCCTCGATGTATTCTTGCAAAAAATAGGTAGATTGAACTGAGTTCTGGAACTACTATTAATCATTTTTTTTTGATATGGATGGTATTTCCATTATAGTCAAGTGCAATGGAGAAGGGTATATTATATAGTATGAAAAAAATATGACATTAGAAGAAGTCCTTAACCTCATATAAAGTAGGTGGTCTTTTGATCTTTCATATCCGGACCTTACATATACAATACCTGAGGAACAATCAACAGTTTTTCGTACACTTAATGTCTGGTCAATGCAATAAACATACATAAGGGGTTTGCTAAGAGAATAATGAATATACAAGTTACGTCTTCAACTTTGAGTGAAGGTTTGTCTGAGAAGTAAGTTATGAACTTACCTATCTATCAATTCATTCTAATATATAAAAATGTGTCTCATGCCGATTTTATTCGATCTTACAGATATGCAAGTCAACCATTTGAGATTACTCAAGGTAGTAGTAATTTGATACTATGTCCTCCATTTGGCAATCCTTCTAATAGCAATAGAGAGAAAAAGACTTCACTTTGGAATGATTTAATTCACTCCAAAGGTCAAGTTTTAACAATGTCGAGCACTTGAGACAAGATCTGATTAAGTATGCTATTGCGAGAGGTTTTGACTATATCTTTTTAAGAAATGAGTTGACACGTTTCACAGTTAAGTGTAGATTTGGTCATTGTCCATAGTTCTTGATAGAAATGTATGCCCTACAAGCCAATCATATATGATATGATTCGACATTTCTAGAAATATCTCATTCAGATTAATTAGGCAAATCTTCATTATAAGCTCTTATTAGATGCGAATATAATAATGAAGTCCTTGATCAAATACAATGATGATTAAATCATGATGAGATCATGATAATGAGATTGATCATCTAGAGGTATTTGATCTAAATGTTCCTAGTCATAGGATACTTGAGACGGGACATCAAGGATCCGGATAGACTAGTGTATGTGATGTCTTCTCATGTGATGAGGACGACCGATCTCATTGGTCATTAGTGTGGAGACACTGAGATACACATACAGGTGCTCATTAGTTGAATGAGTTCACCGAATCACCGAATTAAAACCCCGAATGGTATCTTACCGAACTATCTATCGTGGTTTTCTATCATCACGGTTGCATGGTTGGACCTTTGACTCGAGTCGCCAAAGATGCCTTGTTGGGTGGAACTTGTGCTTTGACCATTGACTTATGGATCACAATTTAGATGGTCCTATATAGCGATGGATCGGGTACAAGGAAAATCCGATGGAGGCAATTTGAGCGGACAACAAGGGATCGTCCACTCTCGGTAAGTGAGAGTGAATGTCCTATGGGATAGTACTCTAAATCCCCGGCCGTGGGTAGATAGGATAATTGGAAAAGGAGTTTTCCAATTGATCCAATTCCGAGTACAGATCCATGTAGCTCGGTACACTAAGGAGTTGACAAGGCCGATGCCGTATTCTTTCCGACCGGACATTGGATGGATGAGGGTTTATATCCATGTGGTAACCGATGATGGAAAGGCTCAATGGAGATGAGATTATCCCTATAGCCATTTGGGATCATGGGATGTGGCTTGTACCCTTCATGATCGGTAGGCCGATTAATCTGTTATCGGATAACGCATTTAATTAAAAATAAATAGAATTGTTCTATTTTATTTAGGCCTCAACCAAATAGGTTATTGGGCCTAGTGGGTGACACACAAAAGGAGTTATCAACAAGGGGGGCAAGGACGTAATTTATAGAGATTTTGGGTTTTTATGAAAAATTCCATAATTCTCTATAAATACCAATGGTTTCAGCCAAACCCCATCAAGCCAAGGGTGAAAACCACGTCCCAAGCCTCCTCCCTACCTCCTCCTCTCTCTCTAGAAGGTGTCCATGGTCGATGGAGCTCCGTTCGGAAGAGTTCTCGGCGCGGCGCGAAGGGAGAACTGCCGTGGATGAAGTTCGTGTGGATACCGCTGGAGACCGGACACTTGAACGGTTTGGAGAGCTTGAGAAGCTCATCTCCTTCCTCTCCATGGGATTATATGAATCCCTATCAGGTATATTCGAACCCGATTTGATCGGTTTTCGATTTTCGTCGTTCGGTTCTGATTGAGACGGATTCTAAAGGAACCCATAGGAATCGTCGCTTCCGCTGCACCAAATTTTGATGGACGATTCCTTACAGTGGTATCAGAGCCCGGTTCATGTCTCGGTCGAAACCGACGTCGAATCGACATTATTTCATGTTATGTATGTGTTCCCGAATCTGTGCAAACGTCTGTTTTGACGAGGCGACCATATTCTGTGTATGACTCAGATAAAATATTGGTTGACCTTGGTAGAATCTAGTAATATAGGGCTTTCCAACGCCGCAAACCGTTTGAAGTTTGGATCTCTGTAGTGTTCGGTAGAACCATCAAAAGTTGGTGTTTCTGTCATGCCCGAACCAACACCCGGATTTGGGGATTTTGTGAAATCTCCGTCCATAGAAGAAATTGAGGCTTGGAAAGGTTTTAGGAGATGGGTAATATGATTACCTAGCCTTTACCTTTGATATCCAGCTTTGAACGACGGCGGAGGATGAGAATTTTTGAGTTTTCCGACGAACTAGGGTTCTGCAGAATCTGGCGGCGCCGACTTGTTTCTTCCTGATTTTCCGTTGATAGAGAATTTTTCTCTGAAGAGATATATACCTATTTAGAAACTTCATATGATGAGGATTCTAAATTGTATTTTTTGAGAATATTTGGCTTCCTGGATAAGGAGTTATCCTCGTTGCAAGATAGAGATTTCTGCTACGGAATTTGGGTGACCGCCGCCTCTTCTTCCTCATTTTCCGGACGACTGAGATTTTTCCTGGATATGAGGCCGACTGTTTTGGATTCCTTATTTGATAAGGATTCCAACGAATATTTTTCCAGATTTTTCGGAGTCCGGTATAGGGAGATATGCCCGAGTTAATGAGATTAACTCTCCTCCGGATGAATAGTGCACCGCCCCTTCTTATCGGGCGGAGAAGAAGGATTCGAACCGGATCCGGATCCGGGTCAAATCCGGTTTGACCGGGCCCGCGGCGCACCGGCGGCGCAGACGCCGCGCCGGCGCAAAGCGCCAGCGCCCGCGGCGCAGCGCGGCTCACGCCGTACGCGGCGCAATGCGCCAGTTTTATTTATTAAATGTTTTTAAATTGTTTAAAAGCATAGAAAAATCCGAAAAAATGCCAGAAAAATCAAGAAAAATTCTGAAAAATTCTATAATATTATTTAACATGTTTTAAAATGTTTAATGACATGTTATATGATGTTTAGCCTTATTTACATAGATTTACTCATGGTTAAACTTTAAAATTGTTTTAAAGGTTTAACTTAAATTATTAGTGCCTTAATTAATTCTGTAAAATAAGATTTTACAGAATATAAATTGGGATATTAATTTCTGACCTTGCACAGTATTGGGAATGCATGAATATTCTAAATAGTTTAGTTTTATATGTTCATTTCATATAAATTGTTTATATGTTATTGTCATGTTATTTTCATGTTATTTATTTCATGAAAAATTCGACATGCATGAAATTGAGAATTTCAAAATAAATTATATATAATTTTATGCTGATATATATGATATATCTCATATAATTATCACATACGCGCTCTTACGTTCACGCGATGAACGTTAGTGTGTGTACGGAGGTGATCATGGATTTAATTGTGCTTGGCTTGTGATTGCTTTTAATTATGTTGGTTATGTTATTAAATGGGGCGCGCGTGCCTCCTCTCTCTCTATACATCTGATTGTACATTCTACCTCCCTCCATTAATGTACTCCCCTTGGTTAAAACCAAGGTTTCTTATTGAGTTATGTACATTTATGGGGTCCGCATACCCTTAAGCCGCTCAGTAAGAGTTAGAAGCTGGTTCGTGGAAGGTTGGAGAGCGGGACCACTTGGAGAAGCACCCTTCTGAAGTGGGAGCATACCAACTCAAGCATCCGAAGCAAAGATTTGCACCTATAGGGGTGCCTTAGGTGCATGCTTAGGGTTAAGTCCTACGATCACTCGATTTTATGCATATTTGATATGTGGTTGTGTGCTATCTTTTATACCTTAGATATATGATATTCCAAAGGTATTATATATACTTAGCACATATTCTTGATGAGACTAGAATAAAATCCCTCCTTGTCATAATAGGTTGATAAACGTGTGACATTAAGAATGACTCACGTAGCCTTCCGTTGTTATGGTCTTGATGAGCCAATCTTAGATTGGATGGGTTTGTTGTGTTTCCCACAAGACTCATTCAGCAAGGGATTGGTGATCATGGCCAAGGCATTTGCCGAACTTTGGGGTGGACCATTGCATGGCCTTGTTGTGTTTCCCACTTGGCTATGTTAAGAATTCATTCTCATAACGTAACAAGCGGATTTCGACCTAACTAGAGTATATAGCTTGTTGTGTTTCCCACAAGGTTATAACTCTAGAGGCTAAATGACTAAGAATTGCAAGGGTTGCAATTGGTAAAAGTTACCTACCTATTAAGTATGGGATGACTTGTTGTGTTTCCCACAAGGTCATCACCATAAAGTTAATAGGGTCTTAGTCCCCACTAGGATTTCATCGTGATATCCCGTCTTTGCATAATGAGGGTTATGCAAATTCGTCGAAAATTAGTGGGAGCATAAATTAGGATGAAAGACCATATCTTAATTTTAATGAATGTTTGCAATGTTATATTGATAAAATTATATCTCCGTTGTAGAATACGATAATAAACCACTATTAGTATGGCATATTAGATGCCATATAGCTTAATGGCTCACACTTCTTAGACTGGTTTAGAACTAAGAGAATTGTTCTCATAGTTGACCAATTAACTATTCTACTTGAGAAGTAGGTGTCTCCTAAATTATCTAGTGATATGAAAGAAAGATAAGATCTTATCTCATAGACAAGATGCATTGTTTGCCTTAAACTAGATGTTAGTCTCTATGAGACATAATTATAGAGACAACATGGATAGATGGATATGAGATCCATCATGGCTCATAGTGATGAGCTATCTAAAGGGCAACTTAGAACAACAATACATCTTAATTACTTCTTGTTGGTGAGACCAATAGTAAGAAGAAAATCATTAGATAGAAATAGGAGAGAGTTAATAGTAAAAGAAGGTGGTCAAGATAATAAAGCGAATAAGACATGATTCTTACACTGTCATGATGATGATAAGTGGAAGAGGAAGTACAAAGTGTTTTGTATATAATGCAAAGGTAGAGCTTGAGAAGCTTCATGTATCCAAGTCATTGGCACTTACTTGTTTTAAATATACACTTAATGGTATTAGATACTATATGTGTATATCATAATATTAGATACTATGGATGCATCTAATGGTACGAGATACACGATATGCATCTTATATCTACAAGGAGTTGTAGATGATGACAAGTAAATGAAGGCTTAATAAAAAAGATGTTGACCTACATATGAAATGGTGCAAAAGTTGCATCATTATTAGTGGGAGGTGCAATTCTTTAATAGCCTTATGGAGATGTCTTAATAATTAATATTGCTATTATATCCTTCTACAAGAACATTATATGATTTCCTACTTGAATAAATGTTGATTTATTCTAAGTGAAATTGATAGATGTTCTAATAGATTGAATGGTAAAGTGTTTACAAAGTGGGAGCGTAATGAATTGTTTAATCATATTTGATATGTTAGCTCTCGTGTTATGTGTGAATATTCCTTTTAAGAGGAAATGGGTTGATTTAGATCAATTTACACTTTAGCTTTTATATAGACATGAAGAATGGGTTAATGAGTTATTAGAACTCGTACATCTAGATGTATGTTAGCCCATATCTAGTAAGGCTAAAGAAGAATATTTCTACTTCATTATTTCAAAGATGATGTCTCTAGATATGGATACATGTACTTTATGAAGTACAAATCTAAGACCTTTGAGAAATTATCTGAGATTAAGAATGAAGTAGAGATACTAATGGAACAAGTATTAGAACTCTTTGATGAGATCAAAGGAGGGGAATACTTAAGTACATAATTCACATATATTTGAAGGATAATAGAATCTAATTTTAAAGGACACCTCTTTACACATTTTAGCTTAATTGAGTAGCTAAAATGAGAAGTCATATTATGTAAGACATAATATGAACAATGACAAGCTTTGCAAATTTCCTCTTTGTCTAATTTTGGTTAAGTACTCATTATAACCACTTGATTTTAATTAGTACCTTCTAAGTCTGATTTCGATTATTCCATATAGGATATGGAAAGGGGTTAAAACTTGACCTTAAGCAAGTTAAGGTTTCGGAATGTCCGACCTCGGTGAAGAAGTATAACTCTAACAAGTTGGAATATAAGACTATGAAGTGTTTTCATTGTGGGATATCCAAAGGAAACTTTTGGATATTAAATATACGACCCTTATGTATAAGGGTATGTGTTGCTCACCACTATATTTCTAAAGGAAATGTTCCTTCTTAAGAAAGATTGTGGGAGCAAGGTATGTCTGGACGATGTTCCACTCCCACAACCCTTCTCTTAAGGTGCTAGTGAATAATTACACAACGACAAATGATAGGTCTTTACTTGTGTCCCTTCTACCTAAGAGATATGTGAGACATATCTCCGATAGATGAAATGAGGCATAAGATAATAAGGATATTGATCCTAGATCTATATAGAACCAATATGAGATATTGATTCATTAATGGGAAGAGACAATAAAATCCGATATAAACTTTATCTATTCTAATCAAGTTTAGAACTTGATAGATCCACCTAAGGATATAGTATCCATAAGGAATAAATGGATCACTAAAGAATAGATTGGAGTGGATTAGAAGGTAGATACCTTCAAAGGTGAGAATAGTTGAAAAGGATATCATTGAAGTCAAATGGTTGACTATGATGAGATCTTTTACCTATTCCATGGATTAATCCATTCGGATTTTGATTGTAACACTCTATGATTATGAGATAAGCTAATTGGATGTTAAGATAGTGTTCCTCTAAAGTATTTTGAGGAATAGGTGTATATGATACAACTATAGGGAATCAAGTCCCAATAACATCCAAGAAGAGTGTGTATTAAGTTCATTTATGGACTGAAGTAAAATTTCCCATAGATCATATATAAGGTTTAATGAGATTAAATCTTATGACTTCGTTAAGAACGAAGAGGAGCCTTGTGTATTCAACAAGATAAGTGGGAGTGCTCTTACTTTCTTGACATTTTATGTTGATGACATACTACTCATTGAGAATGAAGTAGGTGTGTTATCATAAGTGAACCTAGCTATCAAATTGATCCTCCAAACACAATTTGGGTTTTGAGATCTATGGAGATAGATCTAAAATCAATGCTTTAAGTGTTATGAGCATTCATCAGGAAGATCCAGGTGAGAGTCACTGGATAGTTTAGAGATATATCATTTGGTACTTGAGAAGCACTGAGAATGTATCTCTATACACTGGAGGATAAGACTTGAAGTCTTGTAGTTTTACAAACACAAGCTTCTAATCAAATAAGTTATTAAGTCAGAATAATGGTGGTGCAGTGAGTTGAAAAAGTTCTATGTGATAAAACACTGTAAATTCTACAACATATGTAAACAAGTTTACATGGAGGTTGCACACTACTTGAGAAGTAGTCTAGATGAAGATTCTTATCTAAGGTATGGGATTGTCCCAATTTTCTCTGAAAGTGTATCATTGTTTTGAGAAAACAATGGAGTAAAGCCGATGTCTCATCAGAAGTTTAGAACTTCTGTGGCGATTCCATACAATCTGAGAGATTGCAACTTATAGAGATATAATTAAAGATAAAGTATCTACCGTTAATAACATTGCAGATCCACTAATCGAAGCGATTACTCAAAGAGTGTTTGAGCTTTTCACCTCGAGCCGATATAGATCGACGGATGGGTGATTGACTTTAGTGCAAGTGGGAGATTGATAGAAATGTATGCCCTACAAGCCAATCATATATATGATATGATTCGACATTTCTAGAAATATCTCATTCGTATTAATTAGGCAAATCTTCATTATAAGCTCTTATTAGATGCGAATATAATAATGAAGTCCTTGATCAAATACAATGATGATTAAATCATGATGAGATCATGATAATGAGATTGATCATCTAGAGGTATTTGATCTAAATGTTCCTAGTCATAGGATACTTGAGACGGGACATCAAGGATCCGGATGGACTAGTGTATGTGATGTCTTCTCATGTGATGAGGACGACCGATCTCATTGGTCATTAGTGTGGAGACACTGAGATACACATACAGGTGCTCATTAGTTGAATGAGTTCACTGAACTGACCGAATTAGAAACCCTGAATGGTATCTTACCGAACTATCTATCGTGGTTTTCTATCATCACGGTTGCATGGTTGGGACCTTTGACCCGAGTCGCCAAAGATGCCTTGTTGGGTGGAACTTGTGCTTTGACCATTGACTTATGGATCACAATTTAGATGGTCCTATATAGCGATGGATCGGGTACAAGGAAAATCCGATGGAGGCAATTGAGCGGACAACAAGGGATCGTCCACTCTCGGTAAGTGAGAGTGAATGTCCTATGGGATAGTACTCTAAATGCCTCGTCAGGTAGATAGGATAATTGGAAAAGGAGTTTTCCCCAACTGATCCAATTCCGAGTACAGGATCCTATAGAGTCGGTACACTAAGGAGTTGACAAGCCGATGCCGTACTCCTTTCCGACCGGGACATTGGATGGATGAGGGTTTATATCCATGTGGTAATCCGATGATGGAAAGGCTCAATGGAGATGAGATTATCCCCATAGCCATTTGGGATCATGGGATGTGGCTTGTACCCTTCTTGTGATCGTAGGCCGATTAATCACATTATCGGATAATCTGGATTTAATTAAAATTAAATAGAATTGTTCTATTTTATTTAGGCCTCAACCAAATAGGTTATTGGGCCTAGTGGGTCACACACAAAAGGACTTATCCACAAGTACAGGGGCAAGGGCGTAATTTATAGAGATTTTGGGTTTTTATGAAAAATTCCATAATTCTCTATACATACCAATGGTTTCAGCCAAACCCCATCAAGCCAAGGGTGAAAACCACGTCCCAAGCCTCCTCCCTACCTCCTCTCTCTAGAAGGTGTCCATGGTCGATGGAGCTCCGTTCGGGAAGAGTTCTCGAGGCCGGCGCGAAGGGAGAACCTGCTGTGGATGAAGTTCGTGTGGATACTGCTGGAGACCGGACACTTGAACGGTTTGGAGAGCTTGAGAAGCTCATCTCCTTCCTCTCCATGGGATTATATGAATCCCTATCAGGTATATTCGAACCCGATTTGATCGGTTTTCGATTTTCGTCGTTCGGTTCTGATTGAGACGGATTCTAAAGGAACCCATAGGAATCGTCGCTTCCGCTGCACCAAATTTTGATGGACGATTCCTTACAGTTCTTGCATGCCCTTAGAGTTGGTGGTGGTCCAGCATTTGTCATCAAAAAATTACATAATGAACACACATGTTCAGGAGGTGTCAGCACACAAAAACACCCAAGGGCATCACGAAAATTTGTAGAATCTCTTATAGTGGATGAAGTTGCTGATTCTCCATTGTATCGACCCTCTGACATTAAGAAATATATCTTCAGAGATTTTGGACTTGTTGTCTCTTATCATCAAGCATGGCTCGGTAAGGAGGTGGCAAGTAAAGATGTGCTTGGTGATGAACGTTTCTCTTTTGAATCTTTTTTAACTCTTTGCATTGGTACGTTACAGCCATTGAATCTACAAACCCTGGTAGTGTTGTTGACCTGGAAATTACGGAGAAAGAAAGGTTCAAGCGTTTCTTTGTATGTTATTATGCATGCCAAGTTGGTTTCACAACTGCTTGTAGACTGATGTTATTTCTTAATGGAACATTTTTAAAAGATAAGTATAAGGGAATTCTTCTAGGTGCAATTGCTTTGAATGGTGAAAATGAGTTGTTCTCTCTTGCATACGCAGTTTGTGACATTGAAAACGAAGATAATTGGAGATGTTTCATGAAGTGTCTGAGAAATGCTATATCACCTTCTCAGAAGGTAACATTTATATCTGACAGGTGTAAAGGATTGATTGAGGCCATTATAAAAAAAATTTCTGAGGCCGACCATGCGCATTGTTTGCGTCATTTGAAAGATAACGTTGCTAAACACATTGCTAGAAAGTGCAGAGGATCAATGAAAAATGAGTTGCTATCTTTGCTTGATAAAGCAGCATACGCATACACTGTAGAGGGGCATGAGGATACTTTGCATAGTATGGGTGTTATTTCTCAAGAAACAGAGATGTAGGTAAGAAATTCTAATCCCAATCATTGGGCAAACGCCTACTTTACAGGTGATAGGTTTGGGGAAATGTATTCAAATCCAGCCGAGTCATTTAACGCATGGGTGTTAGAGGAGTGACATCTTCCTATTTTTCACATGCTTGACAGGATCCGAATGAAGATAATGAATCTAAGTGCGAAACATAGAGCGATTTGTAGGTCATGGGAGACTTATTTATGTCCTACAATTCATAAAATAATAAAAAAGTTGATGGACAATTCTCGGGGATACGTAGTTAATGTTTCCGATGGCATTGTGTATGAAATATACAGCAAGCCATCAGTAGTGGTTATTCTGAGTGAAGGTGCATGCACATGTAGGGAATGGCAAGTTGTTCATTTTACATGTAAGCATACATGTGCTGCAATTCATAAAATAGGTGAAAACATAGAACACTTTGTTTCATCATATTACACTACACAATCTTACAAACAATGTTACGAGAGGATAATTGCACCAATCTCTGATGTGAGTAAACCTATACTAGATCTTGAGGACATCCAAGTCAAGCCCCCTTTGACCAAGAAGAGAGCAGGGAGAAATAAGAAGAAGAGGATTCTGTCACAAAAAGTATTAGAAATAGATCGAGTAGTTTACACTTGTTCTAGGCACAAGCAACCAGTCTGATCCCAGCGTCAGTCAGCCCAGGGGGCTTCCCTGCATCATATTATAGTGCCAATTTCTAAACTATGTAGTGACAATAAACACAAAACTTACTTGTCACTCTATCTTATTTTTATGAATGTTCTAAATTTGTATGTGCTACGTATGTACAAGTTTTAAAATTCTATGTGCTCATGTGTATGTCATTATATCTTGATTTTGGTTTTGTAGGTAGAAGGTTGCAATTTCTTTTTGTGGTGTGACGAGCTACTTAACTTGGTGGAATCATCTACAACTTGTTGTTGTTAGAGGGAAGAACGAAATCAACATTTAGAGAGACATATAACATTTTTATAGAGTGCATTGGCAAGAGAGAAAAACCATAGACATAAAATGAAGATGCTTGCAAGAACCATAATGAAAACAGCCACTTCACCAGATGACAATGGAGAGCAGAGTGATGGTGTTTCTAATGAAATAATGAGCATCTCGTTGGGATGATTCAGAGTTCTTTGCAATCCTTGGGATAAGAACATAAAGACTTATAATATGAACTTGAAATGTAGATGTTTTGTACTCTACGTTTTATTACTTTGCTTTCTTATATGTGACAGCTTATTTTTGGTGTTGGGATTCTTTGTGATGGTTATGAATGAGTGTTATTGGTTTTTTATATGTTTCTTTCTTTACTCTATATGCGGAGAGGTGTACGTGACAATTGACGTAGGGAATCGGATTACCTTTGTTAGTGAAGACCTTTTTTTAAGTATTCTTTTAAGAAAAAATAACGTTTAAATAAGAGATTAAGTATTTATCATCATTTTAATTAAAATAGTCGTAGGTTAAACATTATTTTAATGTTTTCATTTTTAATTATGATCTATATTAGAACTTTTAAGTATTTAACCTTAATTTAATTAAAACATTTTAATCTATTTTTTTAAATATTAAACGAACGTTATTTCAAATTTTTTCATTTTTAATATTAATAAGAAATGCACATTAGGTATCTTCTTCAACGTAAAGGGGGCAAAAAAGACCTTTTCAACCCAAAGTGGAAGGAGGTGTGATGAGCCGATGATATTTTGTAAAGATAGACTTAACGGTAAAGTGTTTTTGAAAATGAGGGACATATCACGAAAACAGCGGTAGTATGCATTTGCGCTCGACCCTTGATCTCCCCGGCCGGCAAGGCGATCAGGGGCAGAAGGTTATGTCGTAGCCGGCCGCACCGGCGGCGCAGGTGAAGGTGCTGGTGGGATCGTCGAAGGCGTAGCTGTACGCCTGGGGGCACACATCCTTGAACACCCGCGAGTACACCGTCGGCTTGCAGGTGCTCGCCGACCCGTAGCTCGCCCGGCAGCAGTACTCGTCGGTGTTGAGCGCCAGGCACGCGCTCTTGCACCCCGCCACCAGCCCGCCCGGCGACACCGCCCGGAGCTCCGGCGGGCAGCGGGCGTTGATGTTCACCGGGCACGACGCAGCGCCGCACCCGCCGCCGTGGGGGAACACGCCCACCGGGATGTTGAAGCCGTCGACGTTGCTCACGTCGTAGAAGTCCTTGCCGCCGTTGCCGCCGAGGGTGAGCTCGGCGAGGGTGGCGGGCGGAACGCCCGTCCGCCCGTCGCAGGAGACGGTGCCGGTGCCGCAGTCGCCGGTGGCGCAGGAGAAGCGGCCGGAGGCGTCGGCGGAGCAGAGCGAGCGCCCCCACACCCGGCCTGACCAGTGGTCCGCGGCCGGCAGGGAGACTGTGGCACCGGGCGGGAGCTGGAACCCCGTCTGCGGCAGCGGCGGCTGGCCCTGGGTGGCCGGCCACACCGGGTAGGGGCAGTTGTTCTTCACGACCAACACCGAGGACTCGGCGGCTGAGCACAAGGAGAGATGCATATATATATATATGGCTCACCGATTAGGGGGACCTTTTGTGAAAAAAAAAACAAAGACACGTGGGATTTGATATTTTTATTATAAGAAAAATACATGCACTGATCTTTCATTTTCGCAAAAGTTAAATAAAAATGTAAAATCGTTGCTTAAAATTAATTCCCTTCGTTCAACACCGTGACATAAATTAGTGTTCGGATCACCTTTAATTCTCCGATGGAGGGAACCCCCCCCGCAGTCTCCAACAGGGTGGCATCACGTGGTGTAACGGAGAACAAAGATAAGACGAGATCGTCTAATGTCATTTCGGCTGTCCGTGTAACGACAACATATTTGCTACCGAGCTGGTTTCCAATGATTTATTATCGAGTCTTTTATGATTTACTATTGGGACTCCAAAAACTTGTTACTAAGGCTCTGATGACCCGAGGCTCCAATGCTATTAACACTCTGAAAATCCACCTCCAAAGTTCTAATAATTTGCTATTAAATATTTGATGACCTACAAATCCATTACGGAATCTTGGAAGACTCGCTAATGCCTCTCTACCGACTTGCTACCGAGACTCCAAAGATTTGATGTCTATCTTCTACTAACTTGCTATCGAAATGATCTTGTCCAGCATTTCACGTCGTCATTAAAGGGTACCATGCCTCTCCTTAGTTACACCTCGTGACATCACCTTATTTAGGATTGCGAGAGTTCCTCCTCTGGACTGAGCCGATCTAAACTCTATAAATTAAGGTTGTTGGGATCCACTTGTTCGAGTGCTACCTATTTTGATTTGGATCCAAAACTTAAATTTGCGAACTTCCACTTTGTAAGAAAATGCACTAGTTTTATATAAAAACATCAATGTTATTCTTACGATAAAATATTAAACTGTGTTATTTCAAAAAGGAAATAAAACTACACCTGATTACTCTTACTAACCCTAAAATTGTGAGTCGAAGGCCCTAGAACTAGAATAAGAACTAAGACCCTATTTGACAAAATATAGTATTAAATATTGTTATGATTATTGATTTTGAAATTTATATTGTTGTACATGTCATCCATCAGTGACTAATGGTATCAATCTTATAAATTAGGAGACAAAGAGCACATTATGTAATACAAATGTCTAATGTATCGATTTTGATATTGATATTTAAATACTGAAAAACAATATAATACCCTTTTTGACAGTCTTGCCAATACTATTAGAATTCTGGTTAATGGTGACAGCAGATAGCCGTCGCAAACAACCTAAAAGTCATTGCCATTTTATATTTACGACAAGTTAAAAGCCATTGCAAACCCGTCCCAAATAAGCCCGTCGTCAATTTAAATGGCGACGACTACCCTAAAGTCGTCGTTAGAAAGTTTAGTGGCGACGGCTTCCAGCCGTCGCCAATAACGTAATAGCGACGGCTTATATGAGTCGCAAAAAAATGTAGTGGTAACGGCTTCGAGGCCGTTGCTAAAGTTTTAATGTTAGTGACAGTCGAACAGCCATCGCCAAACCAAAAATAACATTATTTAGCGACGGCTTAGTATGGCCGTCACTAATTACCGCCGCGGAAGGGGTTTTGGAAATTTTTTCTGGTTCGGCAACAGCTTAAGCCGTCGCATATAACTATATAACGGAGACAATTTTAGCGGCGACGGCTTAAGTCGTCGCTGATATCTCTTTTGGAGACAACTTTCCAAGGCATCGCCATTAATTTGTCCCTAATAACCTAATTCCTTGTAGTGCAAAAACGATACAAGATAACTAAAGATTATAACAAGGTAAGTGTTACATATAATATTAGATATATTACAAACACTAAAATCATGCATATTCAGAATTTTCTTCGTGCAAACGCTCCGTCAAAGGAGGAACTCTCGCGAAGGTTTTTCACGGCAACTCGCTCCCTAGTTCCAGCTAGGTAGGATCTCTCATTTCGTCAGCGCCCAGATCCAAGGATCATCTTCTCCAACTTCGCAAGCGATTTCTAATCTCCTTCTGGTACCTTACAGTTCTTTCCCCAGTTGTTAACCTTAATCGGTAATTTCTCAACAATCCTTGTTACTTTTCCCCTTCCTATTTCTTCTATACCGAAAACATGGACTTAGATACACCACCTATGCATTCCACCCAAGAGGAACACCTTATTTTACAATGTTTTAAATATCTCCTAGTCAACAAGGGAACTCCGAACCCCATTCTTTTAGATCCGACACTCCTCACTCATGATGAGAAAAGGAAATCTAATATCGTCCTAAAAGTTCTTACCCGACAGCATACAAGGCTAGCTGGAGTTAAAATTTGGGTCCGCAAAATGTGGAACCGCATCCACCCATGGAACCTGCTAGATTACCCCAATAATAGTTTTTTGCTCACTTTAACAATTGTTGATGAAGCTGACAAAATTCTACGAAGAACACCTTGGTTTTTTAGTGGGGATCTTGTCTTAGTTGAAAGAGGTAGACCCAATACACAACCCACTGAATACATTTTGACCAAAACAGACTTATGGATCCAGATTTACGACTTACCAGCAGAATTTCTCAACAGTAACATGGTTATCAACCTAGCTAAACAGATTGGAGAGCCATTAGATCCACCATTTGAAATTGTTGAAGCCTGGAGTATGTTTGCTAGAATTAAGGTCACAGTTGATGTTACTAAGCTGCTGATTACGCAAGTTTCAATTATTTGGCCAAATGGTGGTACCAAAGTCTTTGATGCTGTTTATGAAAGGATAACCAAACTTTGTTACTACTGTGGAATCTTGAGACATGATATTAAAGCTTGCAAGCATTTAGAAGCAATTAACTCTTTCATCGATAAAGAACCCTGTCCAGGGCTGAAGGCAAAAATGAAAGATATGATCTGCTATAATTATGGAGATTGGATTACCCCTGCCGGTAGAGCTTCATCCTCTTTTGGTAACTCAGACCCCTCGATTCTTGAGCACGCTTCTTCCCCCACCAACCCTTCAACCCCAACTAGTGATTACTCTATACCCCCCTTGAATTCAAACCTTCTCACTTATTCTATATATACATCTACTGCTCCCCCACTTCCCATAATTGTACAATCTAATACTAACCAACTTGAATTACCCTTAACCCACTTTGCTCCACATCCAAAATTTCCTACACCTCCTTTTTCCTCTGCTACTCTTGAGGTTAATCTCAAGCATAATCCGACCACCCCAAAACGTACCATTAACAAACTTACCCTTAAACACCCTTTCCCTAAAGCAAAAGCCCCCCAAAAATGTCATATTTCCACATTAAGCTTCTCTCATTCCCCTGATAGACACCTTCTTATGGATGTTGATATTGGAACACCATCTACTGATCATCGGGTAGCGCGGCCACCCTTCGAGTGTTGCCAGGGAACAAATGAACATTTTAGCTTGGAATTGCCAGGGTGTGAATGGGTCCTTTCCTAGATAGATAGATTAACCCATTCAACTTCCCCCTTTATTGTCTTCCTCTCTGAAACCAAATCCTCAAACAAGTGGTCTACCACCTTCTTCTTAACCAGGAATATCACTAACTACCATATTGTCCATCTAATAGGCCGACAAGGGGGTCTTTGGCTCTGGTGGAAAGATCATATCTGCTTGGAAATTGTTGCTTCAACTGACAATTGGATAGCCTCAGTTATCAAGGAGTTGTCTCATGGATTACACTGGCTGCTCATCACAGTTTATGCCCCTATTATACACAAAGCTAGAGTGTTACTCTGGTCAGATATTACCAAGCTTCGCAGTCAATTCAAGCTTCCAACATGTTTAATTGGTGTTTGGAGCTGCCTCATTCAGGAAGCAGACAAACAGGGTGGCAGACCCATCAACATGTTACACTCTACAAGTTTTCAACAGTTTGTCTTTGATAATGGACTAGTGGAGATACAAAATGTTGGCCCTGCTTTCACTTGGACTAACAAAAGGAGATACCCCTATAACATAAAGGAAAATTTGGATAGAGCATTGGCCACCACAGATTGGCTCAACATTTTCCACTCAGCTACATCCTTCACTCTACCACTGGGACCCAGTGATCATATGCCCATCTACCTTAAATTGCAGCCTTTTCAACGAAAGTATAAGAGGAATTTTAAGATAGAGGTTGTTTGGCTTCAACAACCCTCATTTAAACAACTTATTGAGCATACTTGGACCTGTTCACCACCTCTGTTTTACAATTTCGAGATGAAGACTTCTCAACTCAAACGAGAGATATTTCATGGGAAGCATACCACATTTGGCAACATTCGACTCAATATTAAGAGATTGGAACACAACCTTTTAGCACTCCAACGACTGCAGCCTTCTGAAGAAAACATAAAGGAGGAGCTCAACATATCATCAAAGCTGCAACAACTCTATGCTTTCAAAGCTTGCTATTGGAAACAACGGACTAAACAACATTGGTTCAACTTGGGTGATAAATCCACAAGTTTCTTTCATACCTATGTTAATTTAAAAAGAAGAATAAATAAAATAGTCAGAATTCTGCAACCATATGGTACCTGGTCTATTGATTCCGAAGGCATTAAAAGTACTTTTGTTTCTTATTTTCAGAATTTATTTTTCAAAACTTCTCATATACCTCCTACAGTACCTTTACCTTCCTATAGGAAAAAACTATCCCCGGAACAAAAGGCAGCTCTGTCTCATTTACCATCTATGGAGGATATTCATTTGTCTCTTTTTTCTATGGCCCAGCATAAATCCCCTGGTCCTGATGGCTTCCCTCCATCCTCTTATCAATTTTTTTGGCATACTTGTAGGACTGAGCTACTTCACCTCACCCAAACTGCTTTTCTAATGGCTTTTATAGCTGATGGGATTAATCATACGCTTATCACATTAATACCCAAAATAAACCAACCTACTTCCCCTTTGCACTTCTGACCTATAAATTTATACAATACCTCCTTAAAAATTATTACTAAAACTCTTGCCCATCGCCTTAAAAGCATCATGCCATCCCTCAGATCCAAGAACCAATGTGCTTACATCCTGGGGAGGCTTCCTTGTGACAATAATATTATCGTCAATGAAGTCATCAACCACTTCAATAAAATGAAGGGTAAAACTGGTGCTTTTTTTATGAAAGTGGATATCTCAAAGGCTTTTGATCACTTAAATTGGTCTTTTTTGGCTTACACACTTCATCAATTTGACTTTCTTGACCATATCATTGACTTGATCATGAAATGCACCACCTCTGTGACTTATTCCATCAATATAAATGGTGAGCCTACGGGTATATTAAGCCTTCCAGAGAGATTAGGCAAGGTTGCCCTCTCTCCCAATATTTATACATTCTTTGTGCTGAGGGCCTTACTTCCATAATCAACAATATGGACCAACAGAAGCTAATTGAAGGCATCCATCTTAGTAACGGAGGCCCTACTCTGACCCACCTGATGAATGCTGATGATCTCATTATTTTTGGTAAGGCTACTCATTCGGAATTGGCTAGTTATCTATCTGCTCTCAAGCACTATGAGCTCATCTCTGGTCAAGCAATCAACTTCAATAAATCTAGTATTCACTTTAGCAAAAACACTAGTGTCTAAATCCAGGAATAGCTTAGTACCATGGCCAAGCTACATTATATGCCTACAGCAAAAAAATATCTTGGCATTCCTTCCACTGGTAGTATGCTCACAACAAGTCTTTCTTCCTATATTGAAGAGAAGTGTGTCAATAAGCTTGCTGGTTGGAAAAGCAAACTACTCAACTTGGTTGGTAGAACAGTGTTGATCAAATCCACCATCACAGCCATTCCTATTCATCTTATGAGTGTACAAAGTTTACCATCTTCGGTCCTCCACCGGTTGTATAGATACCAAAGAGATTTCTATTGGGGGCATGATCAGCACAAAAGGAGAATTCATTTTCTTCAATGGAATCAAATTAAGCTTCACAAAGATCAAGGGGGATTAGGCATAAGGGATCCTCATATTTTAAACAAAGCACTACATATGAAATTGGCTTGGAGACTAGCACACTGCACTGATCAGCTTTGGTATACTATTCTATAGCATAAATATTTTAGAAGATGTGATATTTGGCATGCTAATATTCCTAAAAGATCTTCTCAGGTTTGGAAGAATATTATGTCTGGGATTAATCTCATTAAACAAGGATGTCATTGGAAGATAGGCAATGGAAAGAGCATCAACGTTTGGAATCAAAATTGGATTTTGAATCATATGGGTCCACCTTGGACCAAACCTGGAGTCACTACTAATCTTATTAAGGTTAGTGATTTGATTCATAATGAGAAATGGAATGAGGCAATTATTGTTAACACATTTCAACCTCACTCGGCCAAAGCTATCTTGAGCACCCCCCTTCCACTCAATCAAGATAGGCCCGATACTATCATTTGGCCATTCACTAATAATGGTCTTTTTTCTACAAAATCAACATATCGGTTCTTATATAACGCTGCTATACCGCCTTCCACATCAGATCAATCTATTTGGAGGCGAATATGGCACCCTCAAGTAACCTCTATTTTATCTCACAAGGTTGTTATTTTCCTTTGGAAATGTCTACATGGAGTTGTCCCTACCAATTCTGCTATATCTCGCAGATGCAAAACAATTGATGCTACTTGTTCTATATGCTATACTAAAGAGGAAACCACAGAGCATTTGCTTCTTCAATGTTCCTAGGTTAGAACTGCCTGGCATGGTTCTTCTTCTCTTAGTTTCAAGCAAAATAATATTAATGGTAGCATTACACATTTCTTCACGATACTTCTAGACACAGCCTTTTCTACAGGTACCCATAAAGCATGAGATCATTGCTACTAGGGCAGCTTTACTTTGGCATATCTGGAAGGGACGATGCAAATATATGTTTGAAGGGAAGACTCCACATCCTCTCCGAGTCATTCAACATACTCACGCTAATTCAGGTTTTTGGCTCTTCACTTCCAATCCTCCTAGAACTATTAAAGACATCCATGGCAACCCCCACCGAAGGATCATTGGAAATTTAATGTTGATGTTGCTACAAATTCCACCATCGGCTTTACAAGCATGGTAGCTAGAGACTATGATGGCAATTTCTTCTTTTGCAGTGCTAGCTTGCATAATATTTCTGATCCTCTCATACTGGAAGCTTTGGCGGTCCTGGATGCATCATAGACTGAACCCAACGTGCACAAACCTTGTGTAATTGAAACGGATTCAAAACTGGTCTACAACTCTATAATCTTTGACAAGGATATCAACCGGAAAATCAAAGATATGATGCACTCTCTTAGATCCTCTCTCAAGTCCTCTTCATCTACACTCTGTTTTGCCCCCTAGGGATGCTAACAGAGCTGCTCATTGCCAAGCACGTGAGGCTCTTCTTACACAGCAACCTTTTGTTTGTAATAGATCGGCTCTGCCATCCTGTATATACTTTGTGTTGTGTAATGATCTTCTTAATATGTAATGGAAAAATATTTTCTTTGTTGACCAAAAAAAAGAATTTTCTCTGCTGTAATGAATTACCTTGGAGGAGGAGGAGGAAGAGGATCAACAAAGAGGAGACGACCGAGCTCGCTATGGTCACCGACGCCATGACTGCAGCTTACTCCAGGAGGTGGAGATGGAAGAAGGCTCCTAATGCTTGCTGGCTATATATACTACCGAAATGCACCGTTTGACCATCTTATATATACATATAGGAGGAAAAATCTTCATCTAAAACAAGAAGGAAAGGGAGAGATATTGCTCGTTATCGGGTATACATGATTAAGCCGATTCCTTTATAAATATATGGCATCCATGTTCTTACCGGATAGATCTGGTCTTCTTTTCTATTTAAGGAAAGACGTACCCATGTCTGGAGAAATCTAGCTAGCAACTTGAATCCCCTCGGATTTCACTGACATGTCGCACGTAAACGGATTCATGTATAATATACGAGGTAGACCCGAAACCCGATAATCTTAAATTATCGGGAATCTAAAATTACTCGTAGATGGGTAGACCTGTAAACGAGTTAGCATCGGGTCGGATCTTTCGTGATCCAAACCTGAATCCAATAAAGCAAATCCAAATCCAATAGCATACCTGATAAGATATTGGATTTCGGGTCTAGGTCCACACCCGAATCCGAAAGTACCTACAGATCCGGATCAACCCGTTACCCCATTGCGCAACGCATTTCAGTATTTCACACATGCACATTAAATTTCGCTACAGTACAGGAATCGCAACACCTACAGGACATCTGCTATAGGACCAGACAATCTGCCATTAAAAACAAATTTACACCCACTGCACTGCAGACTGCACCATTAAAAAAATTACATCCGTTGCAACATTCAGACAAAAAAAAACTAGGCAAAAAAAATGTAATCATGTGGAATGGGTTTGCTGCACTGCCTGTTTCTCTAATTGATCTTGCTACAAACTTCCTTAACATTCAAAAGCAAACAAGTTGTTTCCCCTTCGTGAAAGGATCAAAATCTGAGATTATCAAATGGGGTTTCGAGATTAAAAACTGTGGCAGCTTCGGATGCAGGTGGGCGAGAGGGGGCTGCAGCTCTCCGGCGGTAGAAGCAGAGGATCGCCATAGCGCTGGCGATGCTGAAGAACCCGGCCATCCTGCTACTGGACGAGGCCACCAACGCGCTGGACTCGAAGTCGGAGAAGATGGTGCAGAAGCAGAAGGGGTGAATGGGAGGCCAAGCAAGAAAAGGGAAGAACGATTGGGGGTTTGCCGTTTGTGAAGTTTGGCACTCTCGAGCAACAGACAAAAAATGGACAACACTGCGGAGAGGAGGCAAGGGGAAGATACAATCACCGTTGCTTGCAACTGGAATGTGATACCACCGGGTCTCGCCGCAGGATCCCACCAGGCGAACTGAAACCCTAGGTGCCGCCACAAGATACCACCAGGCGAAGTCGACACTGCCGTAGCGCCAGGTGCTGAGAAGCCGAGCGAGCAAGAGCAATTGGGTCCTCAATCTCGCGTGCCGCCGGCCGCCGGGCGCCGTGGGATACCACCACCACCGGGCGGAGTCGACCTGTCGGCTGCCGTAGCGCCGACCGCGAGCGACGTGAACTCGAGATGGAGAAGTCGAGGCCCGAGGGAGCAAGACTGCAAGAGAAATCGGGTCGTCGATATTGCGATCGGGTTACCCGGTAGAACCCGAGAAGTGATAATCGGGTCCATTTAAAATCGGGTGTAATAGAACCTGTTGTCAATGTTTACCGGGAGCAAGAATTAAATGTCCAGACCCGCTTGGACAATCGGGTTCAGGGTAACTGACGGGTCACCCGTATCCATTTACAGCTCTATAGATGGGATAGAATTAACATGTTAACCCGATCGATACGCTTAAAATCGGAGAGCACCCGTTAACTCGTAGATGTCGTTAGGCAACCCAGCTGATTAATTAATTATCTTCTAACTACAATCTGTATGAAGTATGAACTCTGTAGCAGACGGCAGCTTATAGTCATCTATATTTAATCGTGTAGTTGTGTTTAAAGTGCTATATGTTTCTCACATATATCCAATCCAACTAGGCACGAATATATATCCTTACAAATTTTGGAAAATATCTCGAATATGAGTATAGTGTTGATGATGTTACCATCTAAACAATTCAAATACCCATCCAAAACGCACGACAACCATTCAACTAATTCTTTGGATCCTAAGTTATCATATTTTTAGTACAATAAATTTGGTTACCTAAAAATGCTAGGATAAGTTGTGCATGAAATCAGTAGACACATCACATGATAATATAGCAAGGTAATCACAGTCAACAATTTAACTCCAGATCAAGAATGTATCTATACACATGTGCATGATTCCAACTTAATTAAGTGAAAGACCTAACTATATGATATTGCAACTAACTAATTTTTTAACGTCTAATATAAGTAGAAATAATCCATATTTAATATAACTTGATGTAACTGGCTACACAAAATATTCAACTTTTCTATAAACTTACCATTATGCTTATTAAATCAACACACGAAAGACCTTCGTAGACTTGTATACAAAATGTGATGCCATGACTGATATTTTATTTTATTATAAAAAAAGAATGCAAGGAATTGTCAAGTTTCATTCACGGAATATGTCTACATGCACATGTAATAATATCAAAAAAAACTTGCACCAGATCTAATATGTAAAGAAATATTCATATAGTTAAGTGAAGTTTCGTGGTGCATCAAGACAGTAATGCACTTAGAATAAAAAAATATTATCCTAGATCAAAAGATTCTCTAGATGTTCTAATCCTCATTTTCCATAGCCACTAAAAGTAGTCGAGTGAAGTGTAATCACGTAATATAATATGCATCATGCTACATAAATCACGTGTTACGTGTTACGACGTAGAAACACATATTGCTCAAAAATTTATCAGTTTGTTAGTCCATGGCTCTAAATATATCTCTTATATGTATGCTTTGACTACAAACGATCACATCCAATTAACCATCTTCACTAACTCTAGTCTATAATACGAAATGCATCATATATGGTGCACATGTACTCCAACCACAGGCATAATCAAGATCTATCACACAATATACACACTGATCTCGACATACATGTACCATGATATATAAATAACCAATGTACATGCACTTAACATCTCATGCATGTGTCATGTATTAACTTAAATGTTCTTGATATCAAAACTTGACATTTTTTCTTTAATCGAACACTTATTATACAGGTCCAATCATATGATAGCATATGCTTAAACATACAATCTCAATACAAAATAATTAAATGAAATAGTAACATATATACACACCTATCAAATAAATATGTAAGGTGACATAAATGAAAGTAAATAAGAAGAGTGTTTATCAATTCGATGATTCAATCTCCAAACTTACGATCTATTACATGACTAGAAGATGAAACAATATCGGAAATGGCATCGAGATGACTAATAGATCATAGACAACTGGACAACATCGATCAACTACTAGTCAGGGACTGCTGGGCTCCTGGTTAGATGATCGGGCAACATTAATCCGATTATGAATCAGATGATAAAGCGGCAAATTGGGTTACTAATCGACAATCAAGCGATGATCGGTGGTGATTGATCGAGTTGCTGATTAGACAATCAGGGTGGCAATCAAGCAACGATAAAAAAAAAGTTCTACGAGTTAAGCATGGCTCGATCAATTATATATGGACAGTCAAAACAATTTTCAGCTATATATGATGGGGAATTGGTCAAACATTGATCGATAGCAACAAACTAGATATATAGTCAATATGACTATCCATGAGTTCGACTAGTTATGGCCTGGTCCAGATCGCCTCGTTTGTTCAAGGGTCACGTGACCCCATTTTAATTACTCGAGGGGGCCCTTCCATTGTCCTGTTGCTGCCATTTTTATTTCATTTCATCCCACTTAAATATTTGAAAACACCAAAAAAAAATATGACCTAGCCCCCACCCAATTTGCACTATTTCAATATTTATTTATGTTTGCTTCTTTACAAATATTACACTATTCTCGTAGTCTTAATCGTCTTTCTACTTGGTTTCACATTTCTATGCAATGTACATAGAGAAGCGCCTTTGTTCACTCTTTTTTTTTTTTGAGAGAGAGAGAAACCTTCGTTGACTCACCACTTATATGATAGAAGCATCTTGTTGAGTCACCACGTCTACACAAACAACAATGCAAGTAGAAAGATCCCACTAGGCAAACCAATTCTATTAGGAGCGTCCAATTTACATCACTTTTATTTACGTAGAGAGCAATTTTGAGCTGATCATATATATTCTTCGATCGACCCAAGAGAAGGAAATTAAGATCTACAATATATACATCTCCGCATGTCAACTTTTACTTTTATTTACGTTCGAATTTTGCAATTTTTGGCTACCACTCCTATTCTTCTTTTTGTCTTCTTTTCTCTCTCCAATCCAAAAGTCCTCCGAGCCAGTTCTCGAGCACACCAAAGATCAAATGTCCGTGGGAAGGAGAGGAGAGAAGAGATGTCCAAAATTCGTATCCACAGTTGTTAACTAATATAATTTTTCCAGACGTCCAACGTTGACGTGGAAGCTCTAGAAGCTTCTCCCCTGTTGAACAGTTGGCAATGTGCCGCATCATATCATATCATGTATATAAATACTAGAAATATATACCAGAGGGAGAGAGAAAGAGAGTGACCCGAGCCCAGTGGGCTAGCTAGCTTTCGGCCACCGGAGGATCAGCGTAGAACAGGCGTGGACGTACAAGATTAATACATATATGCATGCTTTCCGTCGGGAGATAATTGACAAAGCATGCACGCACGCACGCAGTATTTGACGATTAACACACATCCCATTAATCTCGAGAGTACTCTAGCTTGTAATACAAAATAATGAAGCACATACGAGCGCCCAGGGGGGCATTGATACACATGATCTAACTTTTGTTCATGTCGTTGGGCAAGAGGCAGAGCTGCTTGCGCAAATATTCACCACGGCTAGCTGGCTTGATTACGTAATATATATATGTATATAATCCAGCAATCAATTAAGTGCTGCTTAACTAATCTCATGGGCAGAATGTTATGTCGTAGCCGGCGGCACCGGCGGCGCAGGTGAAGGTGCTGGTGAGATCGTCGAAGGCGTAGCTGTACGCCCGAGGGCAGGCGTCCTTGAATACCTTCGAGTACGCCGTCGGCTTGCAGGTGCCCGGCGACCCGTAGCTCCCCCGGCAGCAGTACTCGTCGGTGTCGAACGCCAGGCAGGCGCTCCTGCAGCCCACAACCCGGCCGCCGCTCGCCGACCGCTGCGACAGCTCTCGCGGGCACAGGGCGTTGATGTCCGCCGGGCACGAGGGCGCCTCGCACCCCCCTCCGGCCGGGAACACGCCGACGGGGACGTTGAAGCCGTCGACGTTGCTGACGTCGTAGAAGTCCTTGCCGCCGTCCCCGCCCAGGGTGAGCTCCACCAGCGTGGCCGGCGGGGCGCCGCCGCGCCCGTCGCAGGAGACGCGCCCCGTCCCGCAGTCCCCCGTGGCGCAGGAGAACGTCCCGGCGGCGGCGTCGGCGGAGCACGGCGCCCGGGCCCACACGCGTCCCGACCACTGCGGCGGCGCCGGCAGCGCGACGGCGGCGCCCGGAGGAAGCTCGAAGCCCGTCTGCGCCAGCGGCGGGGTTCCCAGCGTGGCCGGCCACACCGTGTGGGGGCACTTGTTCCTCACGCGGAGCACCGTCGGCTCCGCCGCAGCTGAAAAAGGTGGGGGAGGGGGACGGCCCCCATTAACATATAACACAGATTTGAACGTCCCTAGCAAAATAGAGCTCGGTTCACCTCGGAGCTTTGGTCCCTTCACGAAAAGGAGATGACATCAAATTACAATTAAATATCGTTAAATCATATTATTATATCATATCATCACATCATTTTTTGTGAGAAAAACGGGGAATTCATCTCAAGAGAATTTTTGAAATGAATTGGACTTAGCATAACATTACTTGAGAGAAAAACTTTACACTAATTTATTTTAAATTTTTTTTTATAACATTGACACAAAACATTTCATTTTGAAAATTAACCCATTTTGGTAGAAATTTAATTTATCAAATAAGTTTTAAAAAATTAAATTAAATTTCAACGTCCAATTCGTCTTGAAAAGTGAAGGCCAAAATTTGAAACCTAACTTTGTCTTCAATATAACTAAAGTCTGAATTTCTTCAAGCCCAGACATCTCAAGAGATTATCTAATGGGGTGTTTGGTTGCATGATAATTTTTTGTACACTTTCATGATAAAAAATTGTATTAAAATAAAAAGTAAACCAACTCATGACATAAAATTATCATGTTTGGAGGGATGTGGTTACAAAAAAGAGTAACCACCGCACATGACCAAATAAAGTGGGGGACCACAAGAAAAAAGAAAGAGGTGAGACCCTCTTTTTTTGTTTAAGAAAAAAATCACTTTCAAAACATAAAATTGTCATGGTTGTCAAACACCTCTTTTAACAAGTTTTCTTACAATTTTTAAAAATTAAAATAAAAATCTCAATTATCATGCAACCAAACACCCCATAAGAGTTAGATCTAATAAGAAGATCTACATACATCACAACAATACGAGATTCACTCTATCGATATGGAACTCCAGCAAAACTAAAATGTGACATATATACAAGCGCCCATATTACCCAAAATTCAGTGTTCGATATAGGAGTCAAAAGTTCGTCAAGATAGGCTTCGTCTTTTAAAAAAAAATCAGATTTGAGTAATTTCATTCCTAAAAAATTTTGTTAGTTTTGAAAACAGAACTTCGGGTATTGTATAATTTTAGAAAGTAAATTTTAAAATAAACTAACCTGGGAAGAAGAGAAGCAGAGAGAGGACGACGCCTACCGAAGCCGCCGGCGCCATCACAGTGATACTCATCTTCCACCTGTGAATCACTTCACACAGAGAGAGAGAGAGATGCTAATCAGAGAACCATATATATACACACACACACATATATATATAGACATATGCATGCGGAGGAGGAGATCGAAGTGTTAACCTGCAGGATATATATGCATATGAGATCTCACTCACCCCCAACGTCTCGCCGGTGGAAGATCGAAGAACGAACCAGCTCTCTGCGGTCGCGTTGCGGAAGGAAGATAATTGATGAGCGTTGTTGAAGCGAGCGCCGGTGTTCGTGAGCGAACAAGATATATATATACTTGCATGATATGATATATATATGACATAACATGGTTGGTTTAATCATCTCGGCGTCGAGGTAATTAATTAAGGACTTTCTGGGGGGTGTTTGATCACGTCAAGATTCGCGCTAGCTAAATTTTGAAATACAAATGGGTGAATTTGGCGTGTACGAATTAAGTTATGTATGTATCAAGAACATGCAGCCGGTACAAATGGGGTGAATTAGGCGTGTACGAATTAAGTTATGTATGTATCAAGAACATGCAGCCGGTGCCTCTCAAAAATCAGATAAATTAACAGGTCTCCAGCTCCGAAGATTCGAGTAAATCGTATGACTTCGTTGTGAACAAAAAAAGATAAGTGAGTGTGTTATTATCTTCTTGACATAATACATGGATAAGATATTACTCATTAAGAATGAAATATGTATGTTATAATTAGTGAGCTTAATTATTAAATTAATCTTCTAACTAAATATAGATTTTAAGATCTATGGAAATAGACATAAAATGTTGCTTGATCTTACCCAGTTTATATACGTAGTTACCATAGTCAAACCACCATAGTCAAAGGATTTCACATGGTAAACTCTAAGATAGATTTCTTACTTAAATAGTGTGGAGTTGATCTCTTTAAGAAATAATTTTCTTTAGAGATAAAGAGATCACATGAGTATAGTTCTTATGCTTTTGTAATAGATTATATCACATTTGTGATGCGTTACGTACATAACTTCATTAATGCTTTAAGTGTTACGAGCATTCATCAAGCAAATCCATGTGATAGTCACTGAATAATTAAGAGATATGTCATTGAGTACTTGAGAAGTACTAAGGATGTATCTCTAATATATGGAGGATAAGATTTGAAGTCTTATGATTTTATAAACATAAGTTTCTAGTCAGATAAGCCTAATAATAAGTCTAAATAATGGTGGTACAGTAAACTGAAAGAGTTCCATGTAACAGAACACCACTAATTCTGCAACTAATATAAAGTAGATTGCATAATGGTTGTATATTACTTGAGAAGCTGATTATATGAAGATGTTCATCTGGCTTAATTATGGGATTGTCTCAACCTTTTCTGAAAGTGTATCATTGTTTTGGAAAAACAATGGAGGTAGAGCCAAAGTCTCATTAAAAGTTTAAAACATCTATGGCAATACCATAGAATTAGAGAGAATACAACTAATAGAGATATAATTAAATATAAAGTATCTTATGCTAATAACATTGCAGATCCACTAAGTGAAGCAGTTACTCAAAGAGTGTTTGAGGTTCATCTTAAGCTGATAGAGATTAGCCAGATAGGTGATTGACTTTAGTGTTGTAAGGAATCGTCCATAAAAATTTGGTGCAGCGGAAGCGACGATTCCCAAGGAAGGCGGGGTTGCGGGTCGGGAGTGGGTCGGTTGGGCCCAAATGGATCCGGGTCGGCCAGGGTCGAGACCCGGGTCAGGACTTGGGTCGGCCGGGATCGGAATAAAAAATAATAAAATAATAATTTAAAAACACCTATGGGGTCAGGATCCTGGGGTCGGGATCGGGTTGGTTGGCCCAAAAACCGACTAGGTCGGGCCCGGGTCGGGACCCAGATCCCGATCCGGCATTCCATGACGATTCCTATGGGTTCTTTTAGAATCTGTCTCAATCAGAACTGAACGACAAAAACCGAAAATAGATCAAATTGGGTTCGAATATACCTGATAAGTATTTATATAATCCCATAGATAGAAAGGAGATAAGCTTCTCAAGCTCTTCAAACTGTTCAAATGTCCGGTCTCCAGCAGTATCCACACGAACTTCATCCACAGCAGATTCTCCCTTCGCACCGGCCTCGAGAACTGTTCCCGAATGAAGCTCCATCGACCATGGACACCTTCTAGAGAGAGGAGAAGGTAGGGAGGAGGCTGAGGACGTGGTTAACACCCTTGGCTTGATAAGATTTGGCTGAAACCATTAGTATTTATAAAGAATTTTAGAATTTTTCATAAAAAACCAAAATCTCCATAAATTACGTCATTGCCCATGTACTTGTGGATAAGTCCTTTTGTGTGTGACCCACTAAGCCCAATAGCCTATTTGGTTAAGGCCTAATTAAAATAGAACAATTCTATTTAATTTAATTAAATCTGTTATCCGATAACAGATTAATCAGATTTCTGATCATGAAGGGTACAAGCCACATCCTATGATCCCAAATAGCTATGGGGATAATCTCATCTTCATTGAGTCTTTCCATCATCAGTTACCACATGGATATAAACCATCATCCATCCAATGTCCCAGTCGGAAAGGAGTACGGCATCGACTGTCAACTCCTTAGTGTACCGACTCTATAGGATCTTGTACTCGGAATTGGATCAATTAGAAAACTCCTTTTTCAATTATCCTATCTACCCTGGCCAGGGATTTAGAGTACTATCCCATAAGACATTCACTCTCATTTACCAAGAGTGGACGATCCTTTGTTGTCTGCTCAATTGCCTCTATCGGGTTTTCCTTGTACCCGATATATCGTTATATTGGATCATCTAAACGGTGATCCATAAGTCAATGGTCAAAGCACAAGTTCCACCCAACAAGGTATCTTTGGCGACTCAGGTCAAAGGTCTAACCATGCAACCGTGATGATAGAAAACCCTGATTGACAGTTCAGTAAGATACCATTCAGGGTTTCTAATTCGGTCAGTTCAGTGAACTCATTCAGCTAATGAGCACATGTATGTGTATCTTAGTGTCTCCACACTAATTACCAATGAGATCGGTCAATGAGATCGGTCATTCTCATCACATGAGAAGATATCACATACACTAGTCTATCAGGATCCTTTATGTCCTATCTTAAGTATCCTATGACTATGAACATTTAGATCAAATACCTCTATATGATCAATCTCATTATCATGATCTCATCATGATTTAATTATCATTGTATTTGATCAAGAACTTCATTATGATATTCGCATCTAATAAGAGCTTATAATGAAGATTTGCCTAATTAATTGAATAAGATCTAGAAATGTCGAATCATATCATATATGATTGGCTTGTAGGGCATATATTTCTATCAATCTCCCACTTACACTTGATAGAAATGTATGCCCTACAAATCAATCATAATATGATTTGACAATTTTAAAAATATCTTATTCAATTAATTAGGTAAAACTTCATTACTAGCTCTTATTAGATGCGATATCATAATGAAGCCCTTGATCAAATACAATGATGATTGAATCATAATGAAATCATGATTATGAAATCGATCATCTAGAGGCATGTGATATGTTCCTAGTCATATAATCCTTGAGACAAGACATCAAGTATCCAGATAGACTAGTGTGTGTGATATCTTCTTATGTGATGAAGATGATCTATCTCATTGGTCATCAGTGTGAGGACACTCAGATACACATAGGTGCTCATTAGTGAAATGAGTTCACTGAACTGACCAATTTAGAAAAATATGATCGTTATCTTATTAAACTATCTATCAAGTTATTCTTATATCACAATAGCACAGTTAAATCTTTGACCTGAGTCATTAAAGATGTCTTATCGGATATATCTTATACTTTTATCATTGACTTATGGATCACCATCTTGATGGTCCAGTATAGTTTATATGTTAAGTGCGAGAGAAACCCGGCGAAGGCAATTGAGCAAACAACAAGGGATCGTTCACTCTCGGTAGGAGGGAGAGAGAATGTCCTATGGGATAGTACTTTAAATATATAGCCAAGGTACTTAGGATAATTGAAAAAAAAGTTTTCCAATTGATCCAAAACCGAGTATAGAATCCCATAGAGTCAAATTATTTAGGGGTTTACAGTCGGTGCCGAACCCCTAACTGACTAGGACATTGTATGAACGAAGATTTAAATTCATGTGGTAATTAATGATGGAAAAGCTCAATGGATGTTTTTTAACTCTCCAAAGTCATTTGGGATCATATGATGTGGCTTGTACCCTTTATAATCGAAAAATCGTAAAAGTTGTTATTATATAACGGTTTTGAATTAACTTAAAGAAAGTGTTCTTTTAAATGGCTTCAACAAAATTGACTATTGAGCCTAGTGGATCACACACATTAAATCTAGTCAATAAGATGAGAGCATAGACGTAATTTAATAAAAGTTTTAGGTTTTTGTGAAAAATTTCATCTTCTATAAATAAATGAATTATGAAACCAAATGTTAACAAGTCATAGGGTTGGAGCACGTCTCAAACAGCCTCTCTCCCTCCTCTCTTCTAAAGAAGGTGATCTCCCATGGTCCAACTTGAATTTGGAAGGTTTCTCGAGGCTCGAAGGACTCCCATCCGATCCTCCGTGCCAAGCTCTGCCCCGCCGCTGGCCCGCCCTCTTACTCCATCTCCACTTCCCCTACATCCGGATCCAAGACTTCGACGCTACTTCGACCTCCGAGATCCTCGCCAGCGACGTCGGTACTGCCTCCCCCATCCATCGCCTAGTTGAGCATGAGATGAACCGGAACCCCTGGGCGTCCGCCCGCGGGGGGAGAGGCGGGGGGACTCCGCGGGGGGGAGGGGCGGGGGGGACTCCGCAGCCGCGGGGGGGACTCCCTCCGGCGACTCCGCGGGGAGGGGGCGGGGGGGACTCCGTGCGGCCGCGGGGGGACTCCGCGGGGGAGGGGGGCACTGTCTCCGCAGCCGCGGGGGAGGGGCGCGGGGGGCTCCGCGGCCGCCGGGGGGACTCCGCGGGGGGAGGGGCGGGGGGGACTCCGCCGGGGGCGGGGGCACTGTCTCCGCGGGGGAGAGGGCGAGGGGTCCTCCGTGATCCGAGAACCGTTGGATCTTCTTCGGAGGGTGAGAACGGCGGCGTCGAGAGGCGAGACTTGATGCGGCGATTGAGGACATGATGCGCCAGAGAAAGCAAAGCGGCGAAGCCATTCGGGGCGAGGGGGAAGGACATGCTCGGCTATTCGCTCAACTTTACGCGGTCGGCGTGGCCGCCGTTCCAGACGCAGGTGGTGCTCGGTCGTCGGATGTGGTGATGCTCGAGCTCACAGTGGCGGAGACCAATATACTCCTTTCGGTGAGTCCCATCTGACCCCAACTGCCTCCGTCATTATCATTTTTAAATTAAAAGTTAATTTAAAATACTACCAAACACCTCATTATCATTTTTAAAAATTAAAATATTTTTGCCAAACACATTCATTATCATGTTTTCATTTTTTAAAATTATCTTGTTTGGTATTATATTTTAATTTTTTATCATGAAACCTTTTTATAAATTAAAATGCAACCAAACACCCCATAAGTTATAGCTAAAATTATTCCTAACAAAACACATTTTAAAAAAAATTAACCTAAATTTTAAAAAATAGCCAATCAGAATTGTTGATATTTTATTTATTTATTTAATCTTTTGACATATTTTCAAACTGAAGTGTTATAATATTTCTCTTTTAAGGACTTAGACTTTTCAGTCAAGACCTCACAAACAATGCATTGCACGCTCAAATATGTTACAATGGACCGTTGGAGTGATGACCAAATAATTTTAGCGCGTGCCGACCATTATGCTAATTAAGAGTCACCTTCGGAAATATCTCATCATAAAACTACTCTTGACAAAAGCACACTTAACTTCAAACTATTTTCATTCTAACCTCGGAAGATTAGTTAATATATGAGTCTTTGATAGCTTAATAATTTAGTCTCAATATATCCTCAAATTGAGGTGTTACAATTAGGATTGACTCTTAAGAAAAGAGTTTGATGCTACTGGAGGGAAAAATTGTTAGTCAGAGTATGCTCATCAAAATTTGGTTTTGCTAATGTCCCGTTGGAACCACTATCTTAATGATCATAAGTAAATAAATTGACACAATTTATAATGGTATGAGTCTGACTAAACATGAAATCTTAAAAATGACTGGTTAAAATCTAGGATATATACATGCAAACTATACCAAATTTATAATATAGAAGTATTAACCATTTTTCTAGATAATATAAAGCATGTACATAATATATATTACATTAGTTTTACTAAAAAATAAAAAACATAATTTAAAATATATTATATTAAAACTTTAATATTAAAAATATTAATTAACAATACAACATAATATTTGGGCATTCCAGTTCAATTTGGCAGCTGAATTCCGTCCAGTTTCACCGTACCGCCACATGGTTCAGCTTGGACTTCACCAAATTATTAAGTTAAATTGAACAATAAACAACATTTCAACAATAAGTAGCTCCTGCGAATGAATCCAAGACTTTGTGTAGCCTGTTTGGTAACAACAACTTAATAATTTTAAAATGGATACTGGTATAAATATGTTTGGGTATTAATAGCAATTTTGAAATTGGCAGTACACAAGCAATAAATAAATTATAATAAGTGCCCATTTGTGTCCTTTCTTGTAGTTGTAGCTACCCTCTAGATATATCAATATCAAAATAGATACATCATTTTTAATACTCTAACCAAACAGAGCACTAGAAACTCACCTGATTTCAAACTACAGATAATCTTAAGCTTGTGAATACTGTTTTGGCAGCGTTGGTCATATATGCAGATGGCTACTGACCTATGAAATCTACTCCTTTGAAGTGATTACAAGTAGTCCAAGAGCACCAATGAGCACGTACTGAAATGCCATAACAGAAAAGAATCACTAGTTTAAATTACTATCAAAGATGTTGTCAAGAAAAAGATTCGATCGCATAGAGCTTTTACAGTATATTTCTATCAAACAAAGTTTCGCAGCAGCAAAAATTGGCGGCATTCTCACCTTGATAAGTGGTACTTCTGTCATCAATATGGTAAGCCAACCAACATACGGCAAAAACCTACAAATAGAACAGAACAAGAAAGAAAAAAAAAAGAAGTTAATAGAACAATCAACAAGCTGCACCGAAGTTATGAGACAGTTCCCTGCGTTTGTCTCGCATTTCTTTGGTTAATCAATGCATCTAGGCAAGTCCTATCAAAAGCAGGAAATACTAATTCGTGAGGTGACTACAGGATACCAGATAACCAATAAAAGTCGGACATACCCAACAGCGCTTCCAATGATGTGATGCTTCTGAAGCCAGAGCTGCCCCGGAGCATATAGACCCCTATCATCACTAGGATTATTATCTCCTGCAATTGAGAAAACGAATTTTTTGAAGCCAAAGCTACACATATTTAGAGAATCTAGCATCAACTAGAAAGCATTGCTACAGTACTGAAGATAAAAGAAACACCAGCATGCAGAGAATAGATAGCATGCAAATCTCCTTTACTGCTCTCAGTTTTTTTTTTCGTTCTAGTGTACAACAGCTGTTTTATTCGATGTAATATATGAAAGGTTGTCTAACCCATGGTCATATTCTTATAACAGTCCGTTACTATCAATGAGAAAAAGATTTTGACTTGACTCACTGCAAATGGAAGAAATGCAAGCTACCTTTTGTAAGTATATCCACATCGCTGGTATCTTGGCGTTCATGTATCTGTACCAGAGATTAAGATGAGAGCAAGTTGGGTGATTAGAAATAGAAAACTCAAGGCATCTAACTATCTACTACCTACAAATGATTTCAACAGATGATGGACGAAGCAAAGATCAAGAAAAAAAAGTAGATCTGTGTTCAAAGAAAAAGCTGTCAGGGGGGGTGTCATGTATCTGTACCATCGATTAAGATGACAACAGTTAGATGATTAGAAAATAGCAAACTGAACTACATTTTTACATAGATTTCAAACAGAAGATCAAGCTATTTACAACGATCAAGAGTAGAGATCTGCTTAAGTATATAGTTTAGTAGTCAGTACGATATGAAGTTTGATGACAAAATATAATATTCTAACCTTCATAAAGGGAAAAAAAATAGAGAGGACCTGTTAAAATCCCATTCTTGGGCAGATACCGATGAGGTTGGTTAGCAGTGAACCAGAAAACTAAAAGCACTCAGATTCAAGGCTTGCCAACTCCTGGGCTTTAGGTGAACTTGTGATGATAGTGCACCAAGCTACTATATAAGACAAGGAGAGAGGGGTTGGGGGTCGCGACCGGGTCGGTCGGCCCCAGACTGACCAGGTCGCAACCTCTTTTTTTCGAAAATTCAAAAAAATCAAGAAAATTGCAAAAAAAAGACTCCAAAAAATACAAAAAAATAAGAGAAAAACAAATGACATGATTTAAACAAATAATTCATCAACTTCATTCTAATGTGACATGTTCTACATTTTGTAGGTAATTTATGTACTCTCCTCATGTCACTTGGGTTGAGTACAAAGCTTGATACATGTATACATGAATATCATATTCGTCAGTCCCTCGGAAAACTATTCTAAGACTTGATCCAAAGGAGTCACCATAGCTATCGTAGCCATTGGTCGATTGGATCGAAATATCTGATGACTCCACATAAATGAAGCAAGTATTAAGTAGGTATACTTAATGACCTAATGAAATAGTTAATGAAATAATTAAGTAAATCAAGAAGAAAAGAGCATAATGTTTTGAGCAAAACTTGAGAGCAAAAAGAGCAATGAGAGTGAGAGCAAGAGGTGAGGAGGAAGGAGAGCCCTTTGAAGACTTTAAATAGTCCCCAAGGGACTAAAAGGAGGGGCTGAGCCCCCCCTACCGTTGGCAACGGTCATGTCATGTGACAACTGTTGCCAATGGTCAACGGTCTGCAGGCCGGGTCACACGACCCGGTCGCCAGGTTGCGCGACTCCGTGACCCGGCGAGACCTGACCAGCCAGGTCGGCCCGATCAGGTCGCAACCAGGCCGGGGGAGAATCCGACCAGGTTGGGCCCAGGTCACCCGGAATTCATTATATAAGACATCCTATTATGCCATCACCAGGTTCATCTAGCTTCACAAGTAACCACTGTGCCAAGATGACCATGATTGTCATGCTGCCGTTTAAAGCAAGGCAATAGTTAGACTGTAATGAATGATAGTTGCGGGTAGGTTTATCCTAGTCCACGTAATTTTCCGTTCTAGAAGGCAGTGGACTGGTACTGCATCAAGCAATAGCATTGTATCTAACATTTCAATTGCTTTGGTTAGGTCCTCTGTCATCTAATCAACAGATTCAATTCAACACGGTTCCCTTGATCTATTAGTAACTCTAGCAAGCAATACGAGCAGGATGAAGATGAACCAACAAAACACAAAATTCAATAAATGATTTATTAAATTATCTTTTCTTTTTCATATGTTCTTCCTTTTTTTCTTTAAGCTACAGAGTAAGCCAACGAGAGGTGGTAGATAACATAGCTACACATCTCAGGGCATTTACCACCGTTAAGAACAATTTTACGGATATCAGTAGCTCAGGGGGAGTGAATTCTTTGAAGCAAGGCGAAATGAGTATAAGAAGATAAATTCAACGTGACAGAGATACCAGGTATCATTGTACTACTTAAAAACGTTAGCAATGACTTAAAATGATGAATACACCAAGACTGAGGATGCAAATGCAAGACTAGATTATACGTATTACCGTAGTCACTCTGTGAACAATGGGAATGTCTTTCCCCTGAAATGCAAAAGCAAATAGACAAAGTTATGATGATAAAAAAACTAGCATGTATACATATATATGCACATCAGTCTGAAAATTTACTAGTATTATTTTCTTTAATTCTTCAAATGAGGTAATTTTGGATTGAAAAAGTACAAATAGAATCATTCCTGTTATATTATGCTCTTGGACATCTCAGAATAACAGCATGCTACATGAATTGCTTGCCCAGAGTAGTCCGAAAAGAAAATTTGAGAGAGAAAAACGGACATGAAATTTTAAGGATGAAATCATGAAACTAAAGTGAAAGAGCACAATCATATATAAAAATTCAAAGATGGAACTGAATGGATAAAACGGTATAATCAATTGAAAACCATCAAACTACCGAAATAAGAAATATTTTGGTTTTGGTTTTCATTTGCCTTGAATCTCCTGATCAAACTGAACGTAACCCCATTGACTGAGCATGCTTAGTTGCTTTGTCATATGGTCTATAATCTGGATTAGCCTCTCATCAAAACTCAAATTTGATTGCACAGCAATCTCTTTAAAATCAATAACATGCATCAGATTGGTGGGAGCCTCCTGATCATCATTACTAGTACCGTCTGAATCTTTATTAAAAATACAAACTCTTTTGCTAGAAGACCTAGAAATCGATGCAGATAGGTTAATAACATATAAATTAGAACAAAGATATGCATTGTTTAAAATATGACCTTGTACTTGGACCTTCTTATTCATTCATTCCTGCAGCAACTTCCACATTTCTTAACCTCAAGTCTTCGCCTTCATGGACAAAATTTTCGTCTTCATTTGCTATCTATTCACTTGATTCATCAATATCATCTAAGGATATTGGGTCTAAACCCGATTTTTCCAAGTTTAGATGTCTTTCCCTGAGCCTTTGGTTGTATTGGACGAATACCATTCAATTTCTTTTGTTCAAGTTCCTTTTTTTAGTATGAATCTATACAACAAATAAAAATGAATACATCATGTATTAATCAAACAACTCAAATTGGATTAGTTCAAATGTCTTGAATTTGGAAAAGAATGTTATATGTTCAAATGTGCTCCAATTACATTTACAATTAGAGGCACTACATGTTAGGCTTAAAATGTGTATTGCCAACTTTTGTAATTGGGGAGTCGTGCTTCCTCAATCTATCCACCAATTTGTTACAAAAGAAATTGTTTATTAAGTTTAAATGACATATAAAGACTACATTAGAATGATTGATACAAGTTTAATAATAAATAACAAATCATCGTACCTGAAGTTGATGTCTTCCGTAGCCTATTAGTCATGTCCCTACCAAACATACCTTGTGCCTCTCTATATATATCGCCAATTGCCTAAAAATCTTTGCTTAGTCCTCATGCAAAGGAACCAACTTCTTAATACAATCATTCAACCTTCGCTTACTCTCATTGTCACTCTAGATGTCGAGATTAGCATAGTGAAACTGGGGATTTAGATAATACCCCGCAGCATGCAAGGGACGATGTAGTTAAGAATTCTATTTTCTGTCTATGATATCCCAAATTGGACCATACTAGTTTATTTTATCATCTAATACTTTTTTTATTCCTTTCTTGACATGATCCATGACTTTATCTATGTATCACATTGTTGGATTTCACTATCAACTAGCCACAATATAAGGACAAGTGATTTAAATATCTTCAAAGTATAAGTCACTCTCACTCCCTTCCAAAATGTTGTCTTCAAAACAATTTCACAACTCTTTTTCCCCTCATTTTTGTGTCCCGTCAATTGTTGTTAGCTATCCAATCCTACAAGGTGAACATACCTCACAAATCATCCTTGCATGTGTTTAAGTTGTCTAAACTTAGGCAGTTAGAAGCAAATTTAGTTACAGCTGTACGAACAAAGTTCCTATCATTTGTGTATTACCTCATCAGTGTTAGAACCTTAGTGTGTCCATAAATAAGGTTTGTGACGTATTTTACATGTTGAATTGTGCATTTGATTGGCAACAACTTCGAAATATCTTTAAAAATCAAATCATGACAGTGAGCAGCATATGATGACCAAAACAAATAGCAGCGTATGTCCATCAAAATGCGGCCTGTAGCCATATAGTTTGTCTCATTGTCCATAACAATCTGTAAGATATTTGATCGACCAACCTCTTCCACAACCTTATCAAGAAGACCAACTAACAGCCTGGCATCTTTTACCTCTGATGAAGCATCAACTGATCTCGGAAAAACTATCCCAGTAAGAGTGTTCACTAAAAAGTTGATTAGTGATCTACCCCTTCTATCTGTCCATGCATTCCACATGATTGTACAGCTAAATCGCACCCAATTGCCTTTCTCTTTCTCTACCAATTGGTGGGTGGTCTCAATCTCCTTAGACAAAAGAGTCTCTCTGATTTCATGATAACTAGGTCTTTTCAAACCCGGACCAAACTGACCAACTGCCTCTAACATTGTTTAAAAGCTATTAAGGTAGAAGATGTTGAAAGAAATGTCCGCTTGGTACATCCATCAGTACATCGCTCTCTTTCCCCTTTCAAATATTTTTTCCTTTATCAATTTTCCCATAGACTCCTCGGGAGGTGTGCAAAATTGATCCATGAATCCTTTCATCCATGGAGGTTGAAATTAGAGTAAAAAGGCATCTATAGTTCTATACTTTGTGAGACATTTTGTGAAGATGTCTCCATCTATTGTTGTCCTTGCCTAAAGAGGTTGTCCCTCTCTTCCATCTCTCTAATGTTCATTACCTTTTCAACTCTCGCTTGTTTTGCTTGTTCCATACACTGCTTTATCTCTTGCTTAGCATCCATGCTTGCTTTCCAGCAAGTTATCACATTTGTTTCCAAGTCTGCAATGTGTTGCTACAAATGATAAATGCCTCCTTTACACTCTTTTAAACAAAATTGACACCTCACAAGATCCCGATTCCGAAGATCTACTAAATTTTCATATTTTCATCCAACATCATTGAATTTGAGAGGAGCTTTTGCTACAGAACTAGAGACTTCACTTGTAGACATTGGCACAAGAATAGGAGGAGGTTGACTATTAGAACCTGTCCCTGATCCACGATCTTCACGTGCTTAAGACATGGTAAGATACAACCTAAAATGAATAAACCTATTAAAACAAAAAACAAGACAAAAGTTAAAAAAACATTTGTGTAGATATGTATGTGATTAAAAGAACAAAAAAATCTATCAACTCACCTCTAAGATTAAGATTGATAACTATAAGAGACAAATCAACAACAAACTATTGAAAATCGGGTGCAACCCCACGCAAAATACGTAAATATAACCAAGTAATGGAAATGATGTTAAAAACAATAAACACCTAACTAGATATGTACATGCTTAAAATAACACAAAAAACAAACCGAACAAAAAACACCTCTACCACCATATGTTCTTGTCAGAAGGACGACAACTTTCAATTCCGACCGTATGATTCTTGTGGAAAGAATGACAAGCTTGTTATAAGTTTGAAACCAACAAAAACAAATATTGGAACATGTTTAGAAATAAATAGAAAAAAATATGAAGAAAAAAATTTCCAACTCACCCCCACACAGATTGGTCCAGACAACGCCGATGTTAGCCTTGGCGTCGGTTGCGGTCCTACGAACGGTGTTGGCAGCATTGACAGCGACAGATGTCAACATCGGCGTCGGCAGCGACGAAGGGAATGGAACGGAATACCGAGGGTTCAGTCAAGACTTCTCATACCATTGGGCAGGAGAAGAGAGGAATGGGGGAGATGTAGGGCGTCTAAGTGAACCGGATCTGGGTAAACAGGTTGGAGGTGGACGAGATAGACAACACAGTTGATTAGGCAGCCGAGGCGCCGGAGGCATCCGCCTTAGGCAAAAATCGGCAAAGCGAGGTGGTTTTGGATTGCCTCGCCTCACCTCAACGGCCCTCTCACCGCCTAGGCACTTGCAATGCTCGCCTCTAACAACATAATCATTACTTTGAGATAACATTACTTTATCCAAACTAACTCTCTCATCTTTTTTCCTTTAGTTTTCATTAAATTTACAATGTATATATTATATCTTAGTTCTACTGAAATATTTAATCACTAATGTGATATTCTACATTTCTAGTTTCCTAATAACTCCTTGTGTGCCATACATAGTTGCATGGAATGCAATCTCCCGAGAATCTCTCGAGATCTCTCAAAAATCTCTCTCTCTGCACATCCGAGAAATGAGATCGTCGAAACGAGAATTTCTATACAGTACCTCTAATACCTTGAGTTCCTCCACCTATTACTGCCCCTAACTTGTTAGATGGCCTTGTTAAGGTTGCTTCATATATTGTCCAATTTATTATAGAATCCATCCAAATATTCATATAGACATTATTGTTTGATAACATTTTATAACTTAATGTTTTTATGACTATATATGTAGAAATGACCTAAGTTGTCATTAATCTCCTATCCATATTGTTCAAAATGAAGCTTAGGTCTAACATAAGATCTTTGTATGTCTTCTGTTAACAATAGTTCACCCTCTCTGTGTTTGTATTTTCTTTTAATTCTTTCACAACTTATTTTGAAAAGATTACATGACATTTTATACTTAAATATGCATATTGATCGATATTTTTGAGATTCAATCTCTTGAGATTTTTTTGAGATGTCTTCTTTTCAATCTCCATGAGATAAAATCGAGATGCGAGATGACAATCTTTAGGCAAGGTACCTTACAAAAAGAAATTCTGAGATCCGATCTCCTGAGATTTTTTCGAAAACCTCACGAGATCTCCTCTTTCACCTTTCGAGACGAAATCGAGATCCGAGATGACAACCCTTGCATAGTTGTCAAGGTAACAAACCACCTAAGGTGTTCAAGAGTGTTAATTCTGCATAAGCGACAAAGCAATAAAATTAGATGTTAATACTATCTATCAAGGATTGTCGTCTCGGATCTTGGCTTCATCTTGGAAGGGTGAAAGATAAGAGATCTCGCGAAATTCTCGAGAAAATCTTGGGAGATCAGATCTCAAATTTCATTTACGTAGGGTATACTACGTAATAATATAAATTTAAAAATACAAGAAAAAAAGCTTAAAAATAAACCCACAGATAGGTTTCTATGGAGCTTACGGTCTAATTGGACCTATTTGGGGTCACATTGGCACTGTATTCGGACGCCGAGGGTGCACAATCACCGCAGCACACCGATAGGGCGGGGAAGACGCTAATACTAGGTCCAGAGGACCCGGTACGAGCGGGACATAGTCACTTTAAGTGGCCGGATCCCGCTTTCAAGAGATATCAGGTCAAGAGGACTCGATATCCCAAGTGACCGGATCCCTCTTTTAAGAAATATCAGGTCAAGAAGACCCGATTTCTTAGGATCCCGCTCGTACCAGGTCCTCTGGACCCGGTACGACTATCGGGCGGGGAAGAGCCGCAGCGGCGGCTCTACCGTCTCTCAGCTGATGCCGGCTCTTGGACTTCGAAACATCTTATTTCGGTTGTTCCAGATCTCGCAAGGCCGCCAAGACCGAGATTCTCGCGAGATTTCGCGAGATGGCAAACCATGCTATCTATGCATGTGTACATATATATACACATATATACATGCATAAAACTATGTTTGTATGTTATAATTGAATGTGAGTTATGTGTGCATTAAGACTACAAATGGGTCAGATTTGATTGCAATATTCCTTTCCAATCCCAATTTCAATTAGGTGATTCTGATTCCGATCAATTGAAACTATGCCATTTTGATTCTGGTTCTATATCGGAATCAGAAATAATTTTAAATCTATAAGATATATAAATTTATTGAAAAATCAACAATTAAATTTCATTTGATTATTATTTTTTGATATAATATGTTTAAAATTTTGCTCATACTTTTTTTACATTTATATTTCAATACTTTAATCGTTTATATATTTTTATTATAATATTAATTTATACATATATATTATTTTTACCAAAATTGAATAAACAGGTATGGAATTAATTGTTTCATTTTTAGATTCTGATAAGCTATGAAAATATCAAATTCCGATAGTTTATAGAATACAAAAAAAATAGCCCGAACCCATTAATTTTTATTGAAATCAAATAAGAAGATCAGAATCTCTGATTCCGTTTGCACCTCAAGTGTGAATGCATGTAAATATGTTTTTATTTATGTAATTATGTATGTGTAGGTATATATTTTTGAGAAAAAGTTAATTTTCATAAACTAAGTGAGAGAGAAAGAAAAAAGGGTTATAAAAAAATTTAAAATTTTTAAGTATATAACATACATTTATTATTAAGAATATAAAACATGTGTGATACTATAAGTGATGGTAAAATATATTAATATGCTTTCTCTATCATTAAATCGGCACCCACAAATCATGAATCAACCCCACAAAAAATTTGGACATGTAGAATGGTCTGGTAGCCTAGCCAAGTGCCTTGGGCACCAAGGTGAGAGCCTTGGTCCCCTTGGGTGACTAGACAAGTGCCTTTGGTGTCTTTTGGGCTCCCAAAAAGGTGCCCTAGCTTGGTGCCCATGGGAAGGTGCCTAGGCGGGGAAGTCCAAGCATGTGCCTTGACAACTATGGTCTCATATATCAATACAAGAATTTCTACAAATACCATATATCATGGTTAATCATCTTAAATATTATTTGTTAATTTATCCAAAACTAAGGCAAAAAGGCAAGGAATTGTTGCAAATTCTTCATGAAAGCCAATTGAAACTTGAATAAAAGGGCAACAACAAAGGAAATGTTGCAAATACACAATCTTTTAATCCAATCTTTTAATCCAATCTTTTAATCCTTCATGTAACAAACCTCTTTATGCATATTTATACGTGGAAAAGATATTTTAGGTGAGAAATGGAAAGTAGCACCAGTTTGGTGATTTCATAGCATACATTTATCTCTGCTTGTTTAACAGGCTTAGTGTTAAACATGTTCTATGGGCTGCCTTGCCTCAAGGCGCGCTATTCTCTATTGCTAGAATGGAAGGATTAAAAAATAGTGACAAGAATATTACCTAGGATATTCATTAATTGGCAATGCCATGAACAATCTGGACAAAACGTAACAAAAGGATCCACAGAGAGAATCCAAAATTGCAGCAGTGATCATCATTAGTCAAATCATTTTTTAAGATAACGGAAGCTTAAACATGTTGAAGCTTAATCTTTTGATTTCCTTCATACTCTTTTAGGAGTGAGGATTTTGTTTCTTTATAGTTTATTCTATTCGGGGAGTTTCCTTGTACTTTCCTTCTTTGCAATGACATGTAAGTGAGCATTTTTTTGTTGTCACCCCTACCATCTTGGTAGAGACCTTATGTCCTTCATGCATCCCTTAGTTTTTTGCTTTCAATTTCTGGCCTAAGGGGTATGAAAACAACATGCATGCGTGAAACAGCTTTAATATGATAAATAAATATCTTTGTGTTATCTATGAAAAAAGGTCAAACCGTCAAAGAAATACAGCATATATGTTGCTTGAAACTGATATACTGAAGGATAACAACCAAAAATCTTACATCAACATTATACACAACAATCTGGCCGGCACGAACAGGGTCACTAGTCATGCGTAGAAATAGAATGTCACCCTATAAATAGGATAGGTGTGAATAGAAAAAAATAATAAAGGTTCAGAAACCAATCAGAAAAGATATTTAGAACCATTTGAAGACAAAAGGCAACTTCCCTGGAAGAGCTAACTATAACTTACCCTCCTAAATCCAGGCTCCATACTCCCAGATAAGACAACAACGACAGGAGATTCACTCCCCGTGACACAAATCAAGCCTTTCCATATTATCAATGCAGATGCGACAAATAGGCCTGAGGTCAAAAATATAATGGTCACCAGTAGTACAATCCAATAATCCATATTAATTAGATGTTAACCATTAAACAAACACCTGAATTCTTCATTCAAGTTTGCACAAAAAAAGTAGATAAGAATGTGCAGAAACAATCTAATAAAAGCAACAAAATTGAAATGGATAAAGACGGAAATCTTTAAGAAACAATGGGACATTGTTAAAGCGAATGCAACAATGAGACATGAGAAACAAAGTATGACAAACGTCAATTATCTTCGGTGCGCTAGCTCGATATAAATTGTCCACTGACCAGTAATCACACCGAGCTACACACACTACTAAAGTTCCCGGAGGGAATTTATCAAAATCTGAGTTGCAAACCTAATTAAAATAGTTAAATTCAAACAAATCAAAGAAGGAAGGCAACATACCTCGAGAAAAGCAAGGATGTCAAGCACAAAGACCTTGGCTTGTTGAAAACTATTAGCCGTATTATACAAGGAGGGGGAGAGAGAGAGAGAGAGAGAGAGAGAGAGAGAACGGGTAAATATAGATAAAGGAGTCAAACTCTCTTCTGTGTAAGTCATTCATCCATACAGAAGATCCTGTAAACAGAAGACCTTGAAATAAAAGAAGAAAACAACCCGTTACCGAAAGGTGAGCCTTCGCAAATGACGCTAATCACGACATTGGGCGGGAAAAAAATCCGACTTATTTCTAAACAAAACGAGAACACAGCAGGAGTGGATGTTGCAAACCAAGAGTTATGATCTGCATGAGGCCGTCCCTGATCTGAAGCGACCGGATGGAATCGAGGCTATCTCCGACGAAACCCATTTTCCCTGTGTATCCCGACTTGCGACCGTCGCTCGCACGCTGCCTCTCTCTAAGGTTACCACAGCACGGGGAGGGGAGAGGAGAATAATGTGAACGGAAACCCAGGTGTCGCGGCAGCGTAGCCCCTTCGCAGAAGCTACGGAGAGGAGACTTTCTGCTCCGTCGTCCTCGTCTCTGGCCTGGTCGTCTTCAACACTGGACCATAATGGTCACGAACAGGTAAAAAAGAAAACCTGATTCCGACAATTTGACGAATCCACACGGGAAAAAGGCGTGCGTGTCTACGAGACAATCGTCCAACTTCTGATCGGTCGGCTGCTCACCGCATCACAAGGCCACCCTGGTGGAATATGAAGAGCTTGGAATTTGGTTTCTTCGGGTTTGGATTAACTATATGTTGACTTGATCTGGAGGATTTCTGAAACTAGATCAAACTGATAAATCGAAATAGTACGCAGATTTCGATATTATAAATATAACTGATGTTTGATAATTTTCAATTTTAGATTTGCTATGTATCAATTTAAAGAGTTTTACACGGGCATTATTAGATGCTTTTGTACAAATTTTCAAAAGACTTTTGCTTTCACAGACATTCTCAAACTAAACTTAAAATGGATAAGCTTGTATACACACGCACACGAATTTACTAAAAAAAATACTAGTATCAACAAAATAAACGTCCACAACATGAGATGATTGAAATTTGAATATCATAATTCATAAAACTGGATGCGGCGGATCTCATGCAGGGACATTTTCAGAAAATCGCCAAGAGATTCCGCACCACATACTTCAGCCTGAAAAACCAATAAAGAAGCCCTTGGAAGAGCAGGGTAGAAGAGAAGGAAAAACTACAGATTCCATAATTCAGAAGCGGTGTACTCACAGTGACGTAGGAAAGGGCATACATGCCATAATTCACCAAGCGAAACTAGCAATTAACAACGACATCCACATAAAAATGAACCTAGATTTTGAAACTGACCGCAGGGAAAAGGGTTCATAGAAAGAGCAGATGGAAACCGTTGCGCATCACAAATGCCATCATTCCTACAGGCATCTTGCCCATTCTGTTGTAAGATGTCATCGATGTCTTGATGTGGCGTGGGGAAAGGAGGAAGCATTAACTCTCTCTTCTTTGGCAGCAACATTTATCTGTACCATTCCAGCAGCAACATTCATCTAGTTTGGCGCAACTACCGAAGTATACTCTTCAACAGATTTAGCTCTCTCCCGGAGTGGGTATCGAGCAATCTGCCGTGAGTGCAGAAGGTATTGCACCCAACATGTTCGTCAATCGTTCCATGAAGGCCTTCTGGAGTTCTCTATAAAACATAGAAGGATTTAGGATCAAATGTCAAGCACAGGGTAGCAGGAGCAGTAAAAGGCTTATTTGCAATTTTGCACCATGAATAATGTGCAGAAGAAAGTATATTTAGTCATCACCCATTAAATATGTTAATGACGATTACCACCTGGACTAGAAATTAAACAATGTTCTTGATAGATCTGCCCAACATCTGCATATGCACCTCCCTTCGGTAGGACTTAATGTTGAAATAAAAGCAAGAGCCGTAGAAGCCAAGGGGCTGGTGACAAGATTGTTCCAAACTAGTTGCTTTTACATCAGCCATTAAGAAAAGGAATGAGGGGTAAGTTAGATGGTTGGTTTGTGTGTGGGGGGGTTATAAGTGCATTAGTCTGGTTCTGGATGATCACATGACAGATTATTGTGACACTAGCCAGAACGTGGTTGTCCTAGTTGTAGGGTTCCATCAATCTTTCCTTTTACCTCCTAGACATTCAAGGTGATTCAGATTTTCACATGTTGTCAGGCAATCAATTGTTACGACAGCTCCTGAAATGTGCTTCTGACTAGCAGCACTATGATGTAGTGCCAAGACTTTCCACTCATAAATAGCAGAAGGTAAACTGTGTCATTTTCTTGGACATGCCGGTAATGAGATTCAGATTGCATGTTCATCCTCGAGTCAAATACTTGGTTTCATTGTAGTTACGTTTTAATTCCTCCTTCTTCATCATTTAAGCTTTGATTAAGCTCACTTGATAAGTTTAATTTAATTCTTTAAATTTTGCATCTTATGCGGGCATATTGCTCACTCTCACTGTTTCATTGTTTGTTTTGTCAGGCAAGGTCAGACAATTCTAAGTAGGTGAGAAGCGAAGGTAAGAGGATGTTTCCTTCAAGGAAGGATAACTCGGGGGTCGGCCACGGGTCGGCCGGCCCCCAACCCGGCCCGGTCGGGCCGGGTCGCCGACCCGGTCGCGACCCGGCCCGACCGGGTCGGTTTTATTAATTTTTTTTGAAAAAAAACAAAAAAAACATGAAAAAATCATAAAAAATACCCAAAAATTAGGAAAAAATCAGAAAAAATACCCAATTTTTTTTAAAGAATAAGAGATGTGATTTAACAAGATTCATTCAACATTCATTCAAACATTACATTAAATTGTTCTTCTACATAATGTATGTACTCTGCCCATGACATTGAGGAAGAGTACGACGCATTAAACATATAGACAAACTGATTATACTCTTCACTGCCTCGTACAATTGTCCTACGATAATTGGAAAATGAACCACCATAACTATCATATGAATACGTACTAGAACTATCTAATGGAAAGGCATCATCCCATAATCTGTCCTTGATAAGATGGGCACCAAGAACTCTGTGATGGTTCTAACTCGCACCATACCCATGTTGTCTTGCCCGTGGTCATAATCTTGTGTTGCGTGGGTAACCGCTCCTTTCCGTAAAATGCGGCCGCCGCCGTGAAGGGGTGTCCGTGGATTGGTTCTCCTCGACCGAAGTGGTGCGGCGGTGCTTCCTCTGCCTCGCCGTACGCGTTGTCATCTCCGTCACTACTGCTTTTCGACGTTGAATCATCCGACGTCGATATTGCACTCGGATGTTAGGCTCGGTGTATCTTCCTCGTCTCGTCGGTGTCCCGTACGCAATATCGAGAGGGTTAGTTGCAACATGTTTACCTTTCGCCCTTTTCGATTGCCTACTTTGACGAGAAGATTGTCCAGTTTTTTGCCCTTTCGCCATTGAAGGAGGGATTCGAAATTCACGGAAAGAGGAACATTGTCAAGTTCCCCGAGCCCATTCCCGATCATCGGGGTTGAACTCGGTTCACTGACCCCTCACGTTCATTGACCGGCTGTGAGGAAGCCTCCGTTGAAATATCTCATGTAAGTCAATCTCGGTTAGCCAGACGGTGGGCACCTCGATTCGTCTTCCACTTGCTTGTTGTACCCACCTTTGCTCCTCCTTCTCGGTTCTCTCTTATCTTCTCCAAATTTCTTACCAACCTCACGTTATAGTGATGACTAGCCGCTCAAGTTCATGATGTTAGCCTATTCCTGCTTTGCTTGGTATGAATAAGGCTAAACGTCGACCAATTTCTTTCACACGGCGGAAGCGAACGTAGTTTGGCTTAGTACTCGGATTGCAACACTAGCCAAGTCTTCATATCCCGGTGCCCTTCCGTGATCCATCCACCAATACCGTACATTATCATTATGTCTTAGTACATAATGCTATTAATAAGCTAATTACTTAATTAAAAAGTTGACTTAATTTAACTATACATACCAGGACTAAGAAGATAAGCTACCGTTGCACCCTTCTTGTCCCGAAATGAAATAACCTCATCCTATAATCACGCATCTTATTTGTTGCGATAATTGAACGGTCATCGTCCCAAGCATTCTCCGAATGACTTCCTTTACGCCGTCCAATCGACGATTCGTTGATAGGCTTCGAAGATCGGATCGTAGCAATATCTTGGGTTGAAAAAATGACCTCGGTAATTGACCATGGAAAAGTTTCTTTAGATGCGTCGACCAAAAGGTAACAATTTGATTAAACGTATAGACATTTGATTAAGTTGTAAAAAACATACTTGCAATGTGTATAGGATGGTACAATGTTCTACTCCCACCGACGGTCAATGATATCCCACCACATGCTAAAATCGACACCCTTTTCGAAATTTCTTCTTTTGCCGCTCAAGTGCATCGTAAAGGTATCCATTGTCCGCCTTCTTATCTCCATCGACTATGCGAAGGACTTTGGTAATGGACCAACAATATCCATTGTCTTGGCACTAGCCGCCAAAAGTCTCCACTCTGCAATGTTTGTTCCACCTTCCTTCCCTTTCGTTTGTACGATGGATTGGCTCAAGAATCCGCTTAGCCCACCCCGGAGAAATTATCATTTTGGGTTAGGCAACGCCTACGTTCAAATAGGCTCTCCAAAGATATGTAGTGTGATGCAAACCGTGTAGCGGGTCGTAAGAGCTCTCGACCCTTTGTGTGCTCTCTCATTAGGTTCGGAATGAAATTATGGTTATAGATTTAAGGACGCAATATATTGTCGGCCTTAACAATGACCCGATCGATTTGAGGATCTTTGCAAATATCCTCTAAGATTAAATCTATGGAATGGGCGGAGCATGGTGCCCAATATAACTGTCTCTTGGCCATCAACATTCGCTGCGGCTTTGTAGGCATTGCGTTGTCCGTCACCACTGGACAACTCGATCCTCACCAATCTCCTCGATAATACCATCAATTAAATCAAACAAGTATGTTGCATTTTTTACTCCGTCCGGATGCATCCACCGACTTCCAAAAGACGGTCCCACTTGACAAGAACGAGAAAGTCGATCATTGTCTTCCTGGTAATCCCTATTAAGAGGATAAAATGATATATCTAAGCTTAAAATTCATAAAGATTTGTTTGACAACTTTATGCTGAAAACGACTAACCTGTCCCACCATCGCTCATCAATGTCCAGCCACGTTCGTCCCAGATACGTTCCAACGACTTGACATATTCTCTAATGTCGGCTACCTCCACGATGGAAGATATGTGTTGTATATCTCCTTTGGAGTTGGTCCCGACACCCCTACCAACGTTCGCTATTATCAATCGTCAATGGACTCGTAATAAGGCCCCTTTGATTAGGCTGGTATACTACTATGAAAGAACCATCTCGGAAGTTGCCTTAGATCTTCTCCTTGCACAATTTCAAGTTCTTTAATCTTGTGTTGATGGTGGTTTGCCTTTGACGCGGTCGTGCTGACGATCGGATCTATAGAATCGGGGTCGTCGTCCGGGTGAGATCGTGCACTTGTTGTTCGGGGTCCGGATTTGATCCTCTCCCGCTTTTCGCTTCCACGTCCACTCCCAGCTGCCGTAACCTTGACCCATAAACCGCCAGACGTCGATACATGTCTTCGTCGGCCGAATGACCTCTCGCTTGCATCCACGTAGCTCTTACTAAGTCCTCTCGTTTCTATGTTAGATACGTATATTTTTGTAAAATATCAAATATTAATTATTACATACCTTCGTCAATATCTTCGGTATTCACTTCTTCTGGTCTCTCTCGTCCCGGTGCCATATATGTGTAGCGAACGTCTTGCGGGTTCCGCAATTTCTTCACGCGCGGTGTCTCGATGCCTCTTTGAAGCTCCTTCGGGATCTTTCTAAGGATTGAAGATGCTATCTAAATTGGGCTCTTACCTCGGGGCGAGTCCGTGTGCACGGTGCAACATCTCCTCGATACCGGCTAGATGATGCTTTAGCCGGTAAGTTCCACCGTATAGAACTTCCGAATACTTCGCATTTTATTTCCTTCGCTCCATTGACACGACCGTGCTGTCGGAGCCAAAGTCGGGTCATTCCGGGTGGAGCAGAAGTCTCGCGGCTTGGGAAGACATGTTAGAAAAATAATCCAATGTGATAAATAACACGAAATAAAATTTAGAATGACAAAGAAACCGCTTGACAAAGGTCAAAAATAACGCTGGGGTGTGAACGACACTAGGTGGAGCGGAAACTATCCCGGCGAGGGTGAGAACCGAGTGGAGGGACGAGCCGTCGATTGGCCGGTGATGACGAAAAGAGTGATCGGTGAGGAGGGGAGACCGAAAAAGTGATCGGTAGGAGAGGAAGAAGACCGAAAGAGTGATCAACCAGGCGGGCAGAGGTGAGGTGCGAGTTGAACCCTCCTCGGGGCTATTTATAGCCCCCTGCGGGGGGGGGGCAAATTGGTAAATGGTGAGGGTTAGTGGGGGGAAAAGTCCCCCCACTAACTCTCTTAAGTGGGGGAAAGCCCCCCACTAACCCCCCCTAACTTTGTTAGTGGGGGCGGCGGTCCGGGACCGCGCGACCGACCGGAGTCGCCGGGTTGCGCGACCCCTGCCGGGCCGGCTTGGAGTCGGCCCGGCAGGGTCGATTCCGGGCCGGTCGGCCCGGAATCCGGCCGGGTCGGGCGACCCGGGCGACCGGGTCGCCGACCCGGCATACCATGGTTTCCTTAGATTAAAGAAAGAAAATAAACATTTAATGGAAGTTTAGCTATCATCTATGTAATAAGCACAAGAGAAACAAAATATAGAAAGAAAGGAAACATGACAAAGGGATGTTGCCTATGAATTGTTTAGGCAAGTTTTTAGGTGAAATTTGATGATTTGAGGGGAACAGAAGACAGGTGAAGTGAGGGTGTTGCACGGAGGTGCTTGGAAAGGGGGGCGCAAGGGGGGAGAAAGGGAGGTGTGCCAGGTGATTGGAGAAGTAGAGAAGGGACATGGAAGGATATGACGTATTGGACCTGCCACAGGGGAAGCTACCAGAGGAAGGTGATTATTTCTGGCTTGGTAACAGCAACTCGTATTTGTATGTGGATTATCCACAAGGAGGAGAAGGATTGGTTGTTGATCCGGATAAATATTAAACAGTTGGAGTCGTTTTGGGACCATAGGTAGACACTAAGAAGAGTATTAATAAGATGGAATTTTCTGGGTTGCTCTCCTTAAGTCCTTATACATAACCCAGGTTGAGTCAGATTGTAGGGGAAGTCACCGGCAGAAAATTCTGTACCTCTTCAATTTAGTAGAGCTTAGTTTCTCCAAAATTATTGCCACGTTCCATGTGTCTAACTCCTATATATCAGAAACGATGTGCATCTGCAACAACTCTGATGGTGGCTGAGAATTATAAGATTTATGGTGATAAATGGGATGATAAACTTTACAAGGTCACTAAGTTAATAAAGGCTAAATACACTTTGACAACTATGTGGTGTATCTGTTGGAAAGGTACCTGAATTAGAGAACATAATTTGGGCAATGCTCCTGTTAAGGGTACAAACCGAACCAATACACTCGCCAAGTAATTTGAAAATCAGTTCAATAAAAGCTCGACTCAACATGTTTAATATGCTAAACAAACAATCTTGAGCCAAAAAAAAACTTGACTCAATAAAGCCAAGAAACTCGATTAAATATTTATTTATAAAATTAGATTAGGAGTATATCTAGTTATATAGTGGCATAGTGTCAATTAAATATATTAAATAAGGTGAAATAAAATTTAGTTTAAGTTTAAACTTAGATCAAGCTTCATAAATGAGCTCAAAATTCAAGTTTCATAAACAAGTTTAGATCGAGCTTTCGAGCTTATAAGCAAGCTCATATTGAACTTGAACTCGAGTTTGGACCGATTTGAACTCGAACACGGATTGAGCATTCGAGCATGCTCGTAGAGGCTCGATGATGGGGGTGATTTTTAGTAGCTTTTAAATAGTTTTCTTTTTTAATTTTAGGAGACTATATGGTTTTGTTTTGGTGTCTAAAAAGACAGGTCTGTGAATAGTATTTTAGAGAGTCACTAATTGTAAATATGCCACCTCCACTATAAAAGGGCATCCAACATTGAAAATCAATATAGTGGATTGTACTTTATGGAGCCATTGTTGGCGTTCCCGCGCAGGGGCTCTACCCCGTCCGTCTATCTTTGTCATCTCCAAACTTGGCCAAAGTGGCCATTCTTCCTCCCTCTGGCCGAGGGCCGTTCTTCACCTTCCTACTCATCCTCCGACCTCCGCGTTGTTCTTCCTTTCTTCCCCTTCTCAGTTCTCCTCAACAACAAACAGATCCGGCAACGGCTTCTTCAAACGACATCATCGTCTCGGCTTTGGATGTGAAGGATGCTGCGAGAGCATCCCTCAGATCTGGACGGCAGGCATCACTGTCAACTGCTTCCTGATCCGAAGTAGAAAGAGACGACAGACCGGTGATCCCTGGTGCTGTCATCATCCTTGTCGACGTTCTGTTTCAGCGATTTCTGATTTGGGCGAAGTCGTCTTCGCCATCAACTCCAGCAATGTGGACCAGTTGGTTTCTTCTTCACCGGCGGCTCGTTCCCCGTGGACGACCCTCCAACAGCATAGCTCGCACGCACGGTGCATCTCCAGATTTCAGAAGTTGCTGGTGACGAACTCAACGCATCATCCTGTCTCGCAGATCCGGCAATCCTCGGTCTTTTGCAATTCCAGGATTGGCGATTCTCCATTTCGTGTGTGACCACCCCAGATCTCCTGTTTCCTGCGTGCGATGCTGCAAGCTCTCACGCAGTCAGTTCTGTGCACAAGAAGCCCCAGGTCTCGATCTCCACTTCAGAAGCTTCTGGATTCCCTTTCCTTTGTCGCCCTACGAGTCAAATGCCGCCACGATGCCCTGCTGGTCGCTTGTCTCATTCACGCTCGAAGCACTGCCGCTGGGCATTTGTTTGGTTTGTCTGAATACCATCAACCATCCGATCAGCACCGGATGGTGTCCAAGATGGAAAACCACACACAATCAGATCCTGCTGAACCTATTCATACATGGTCGGATCTGATGCCAGCATATTACCTCAATCTGGTGACTCAAAGCGGCTCGGTCAGGTTGAACAAAGTTAGTTTAGTCATTTTAATTCAGCTTCTGTTCAGTGTTATTTCGTTTCGATGTATAGATTCGGTTTTAATCCTTTTTATCCTGCATCACTCAAGCTCAAGCTCAAGTAGAGATAAACAAGCCAAGCTTGAATGACATGCTACCAGGCTCAGCTCAACTTGTTTGCACCCCTAGCTCCTATCAAGTCAACATCTAGAGTTTGTTCAATGGCGGATCAGATATCTTGCATTGGGAGTTTGCATGGTAAAGTCAGCTCCATCGATGAAATGGAAGGTGAAAGCTCTATGCAGCATTAGTGTTACCGGGGTGGAAGACAAGGGCTGTTACTGCTGTTTGGTCCCTGCTGAATGGCACATGCTTTAAGTGATTCCATTGCATATTTGGAATGTTAAGACATTGGAAAGTATGTCCATTCCTTGGAAGCTTGATCCTGAAAGCTTCATGTCTTTCCACAAGTGCCTTGCCACACCAAGACAAGCATCTTGCAAGCACCTCTCCCTTAATGTGGTGTGTAAAGGACATATCCTTGGATTGTGACTTGTGAATAGCTGATGCATGAAGGGGGAGGCACAAGAATGTGTAAGGTGGAGCTTAAAGATGTAGAGCAGCTACAGTGTGTGAAAATCAGAGTCTGGAAAAGAGTCCTATGAAGGAGAGGAAGGATGAAAGATGAGGCATGCTGGAAGCGGTTGCAGCATATAAAGAGAACAAGCTAAAAGAGAGGAATTTGCAGAAGGATTGGAATCTACACAGGATGTTGCCACTGAGGCAAAGAATCCTTAGGTGCCAGAAATGTTGACAGTGCTGAAGGAGGAGGTATTTGGGATGATAACTTAGGCCACTGGAGAAGGAAAGCTGACTCATCTTCCTATAACTAACAATAACTCCTGGGACCACTTTTTAGAATATGAGGAGGTGGATCCCAAAGGTCACATTGAAGATGAATAGGTAGAGGCAGTTTTAAGAGGAAGAGAGGACTGCTCCATTTGGAGGAAGGGAGATCATAGGGAAAGTATTTCCAGGTCGGGTTTGACCCTGGATCAACCCAGAGCCAATCCTGATTGGAATTCAGGGACAATCCCAAACCAGATCAGAATTGGATCAGCCAGCTAGGCCTATTGAGGAAATAAAAATTGATCCAGGATCAACCTGGATAAGTTGTTGAAAGAAAACAGGAAAATTGGGCAGAGGAGTGGTCAGAGAAGATGGGTGGACGAGTGGCCAGCCGAAGGACCAGACCAGCCACCAGCCCTGCATCTTCTACTCCCGAGAAAGAGTCGGGTCCTGTGGAGTGCGGACTCAATATGAAGAGGATCCACAACTTCTGGGTCTGCAGGACACAAGTGGAGATATACCACTTTAAGTTGTGGATTCTGCATTATCGGGCCTGCAGGCTGTCTTCCCTGCTCAAAACTGGGGAGACAGGAAGGGGTCTCAGAGGAAAGACCAGCTGACACGGATTGACTGATCCAATGGCCATTCTAGACCAATCCAGCCTAGTTTAGCCCAACCCGATAGAAGAACTTCTGGGATAGGGCTCTCCTCCACCAAGATCAGGATTCCAATCACTCAGAATTGGTGAGACAAACATGATACTGAAGCTCACTATGAATAAGGATCTTGATGGGTGGTTAGAGATTCAGATGAGTGAACTAGTCAGATTTTCCATCTTGGGGAGGGAAAGTATATCCGGAAGTGATGTAACTTCAAATTTTACATAAAAGAAATTTGATTTTTGTTTAGCTTTGACAACTATGAAAATAGATAGTATTCCATAGGAATATAAGCTAGTTTGGTGTAGTATGTGTATTTAGGAACTTACAAAATAGGCTCCACTGGTCTTCAAAGTGTTGGCATAGGGATTACCCTATCACTTAGACCACTTAAACCACATTTTTTTATTTGAGGTTGTTTGAGTTTTTGAAAATTTCTGTTGACATCTCCCCATTGAACTTGTGAAGTTTCAATGTTAATTACATCAAACAAATACTTGAATACCCTTGATTAATAGTCATTGAAAGCCATATATATCCACAAAATGAACACATGGGAGATGCAGCTCCATAAACTTCGTAAAATGCAAATTTAATGTTTTAAATTTAGTTTGAGTTGATTTATTTTAGGTTCTGCTTAATGACTTTCCCATTTGGAGTGTTTTGGCTTTTATCTTACTTGACATGTTGTCTTTCATAATTGATGTGTTTTGGGGATTTTTTTAATTTGAACTTGAGATTTGATGAGTTTCAAATTTAGTTTTTTTATTATGAGATTTTAAGTTTCAAATGTGAGATTTGTTAGGATTTGAATTGCATGGATTCAGGTTTGATGATTGAAGATTTTAATACCAGTTTCAGATTTGACTTTTGTGGTTCCCAGTTTCAGATTTGAGGGACTTTTATTTAAGATTTAAGATTTTAGGTTTTCGGATTTGAGATTTTAAGTTCCATTTCCTTTAGATTTGATGTTGGGAATTTTAAGTTTAGATTCAGATTTCAAATCTGATAACTTTAAGATTTCAAATTTTGACCTTACTGATTTGGAATCTGAGAATTTTTTAAATTTTTGTATTTTTTTAATCTTCTAATTTAAGATCTGAGATTGCAGGTTGGGAATTTGAGAGTTTGAATTTTGATTTGCAATTTCAGATTTAAGAATTTGAGAGCCTTCAAGCACTTGATATGTGTTTTGCAGATTCAGTTTCAAGGGATCTTTTAACATGATGATTTTTTTTTGAAGTTTGAAGTTTGAACTTTCAGATTTGCGACTTGGAGACTTTGAGTTTCTGATTTGAGATTTCGAATTTTGAGATCTGAACTTTCAGATTCAGGAATTTGAGATTTTGGCTTTGGATTTGAGACTTGAAGTTTCAGATTTAAGGTTTGGGATTTGAGATTTGGGATCTTTGATTTGAGGATTTTGATATTTTGGATTTTCGGATATGAAAGCCTAAAGATTTGGGGTTTTTAGGTCTAAGTTTCAGACTTAAGGATTAAGATTCAGGGCCTTTTTAGATTAAATCATAAATCTGCAAGTTTTGAGATCTGAAAGTTCCAGATTTTTTATATCAAACCTGACTTTTCTGGGTGTTTTTTATATCCAACTTTGAGATTTTAGAGCTGACAGTTTTCGGACCCTACATATGTTTTAGTTTCCTACATCTATCAGATTTTACCGTCTTTTGATTCCTATGATTCAGACAGTTTCCTGAGATTCCTGGACTTTCGACCTACACAGGAACATATATTCGGAGCTGTTAACTTTGTACACTTTCTAACATCCTTTTCTGTTCTAGTTCTAAGAAACTTCAGGTTTACTGAGGTCTGAGTTACCAGGATTTTTTGGTGCAGTTTTTTTCCAATCTTCCCGAGTGTAGATTTGCTGCTAGATCCACTGGCAAGTGGCAACAGGTTGTGTAACCTGCAGAATTTCAGGTTCAGTTCATGTTTAAGTTTGTTGATGATGGGACTTGCAGAACCTCGGATTTTTAGACTTATGATTCTAATATCCTCCTTTGATATCCAAACTTACAGATGTTGCTACCTACGTGCCCAGCAACTTGCAAGAATTTTGGTTTCCTTTAGATTTACAGGTTTGTAGGATTTTAATGCCTCGAATTTTCTTTCATCTTTGTGGTAGCATTCCGTCGAGTCCACGGGGCTGTCTATGCTCCCTTCACATCACAAGTAACATCAGACATAAAATCTTCATTGCTCGAATCAAATTGCACTACATATACATGTGGGAGGCATGGAAGCCATAATCTCATTGATTGAATAAGGATCGAATCCCTTTAGCCTTTTATAGGCATTAGGGAATTCATCCCATTGATTTTAGGATATAGTCTCATTTGGCCTTTGATAGCCATGGATCTGATCTTCCCCTTGTCCTTAGAGTTGAAGATATATGCCATCAAGGGTATGAATGGTATGGCATTGGGGTCTTTCTCTCTTTGTGGGATTGACCCTTGTATGCTACCGTTAAAAGACGTAGGGGCATGCCTAGGGCCGCCCCCCCCCCTTTCTCATATGTTATAGTTCTTTTAAGTTATGCCAAGGAATAGGGGCATGCCTAACTGCCTAGAGCCAACCCCCCAACTAGCCTCGGTTGTTTGATTAGATTTCCAAAGGCATAGGACGTGTCTAGGACCGGCCCTAAATAAGCCTTGGAGTTGATTGTTATTTAAATTTGATTAAGACATGGGGCATGTCTAGGATCAGTCCTAAATTAGTCTCAGACTCTCAAGTGAATTGATTGTCTATTTTATTAATTTTAATGGCCGGTTTTGCTATCTGTTTTGGGCCCATTGGGCTGCTGCCAGCATGACTGTTTTAACTTTCCCATACTCTTTTCGGATCTGTCTGTAGGTAAACTTTATAAAGCATGTTGAGGTGAGTTCAGATGACAGATCTAGAGGCATCAGAGAGGTCTCTTTGAGGCTTCATTGGGGTTATCGGACTGGGATCAACCAAGTCCAGGACTGGTATGCAGAAGGCATGTCTGAAGATAGGCCGAGAATACCTCAGTAGGGTCTTAGACTGAACATGGGGATGTTTAGGTGAAGAAGGAAGAGTATGGGGGAGGGTGCAGGCTAATGAAGGTCATTCTCACCTTAAACTTTTTTTTCAATGCTTCTCCTCTGGCTGCAGCAGTCAAGGATGGCATTGATCAGTCTTCTTCTCCTCCCTCATATATGTCTCCTACTAGGTCTTCCTGGCAAGTGCGCAGCAACGGGGTGTGACCGGACATCTTCCTCTGCTTCCCCTTCTTCTTATCTGTGGGTCTTCCTTTGCTGACGGCACTGGGATGTACAGGGCTCTTCTTCGGAACTTGGAGGATGACCGTGGGGGTGGATGGAGGGTGAAGCTTCTCCAGAACCTGTGGTTGATCAAGGTGTTCAAGTATTTGCTAGATATAATTAACACGGGAACTTCGCAAGTCTGATGGAGAGATGTCAAAAGAATTTTCAAAGAATAAACAACCTCAACAAACAAATAAAAAGCATGATTCAGGTGGTCTAAGTGATAGGCCAATCCCAATGTCAACACTTGGAAGATACATGGAACCTACTTTGTAAGTTCCTAAATACACATGCCATGTCAAACTAGCTAATACTCCTACAAAAGTACATCTATTTTCATAGTTGTTAAAGCTAAGCTAAATCACAAATAAAATTCTTTTTTCAAAAAGAAAAAACAAATTTTCATAAATTTATTAAAAACGAGGTTCAATCAGAGTACCACACACAAACCATATACATCTGCAGGATCACCAAAAGATGATGCCATCTAGTATGAAATGACAAACTGAACGAATTTACCTTCAACACAGTCCCACCAGCCACCAACTTCGGAGCTGCAATTATGATTGCATCTCTGCTGGTTTCCTCAATATATTCTTTATTTGCATATTCATCTTCTGTCTCATCTGAAAGAGTCCGCCTGACCAACCTGCAGCCAAAAAGAAGCAACCAAAAACAGATACAATCACAAAAAGCTCCCTAAAAGAAAAACTCACAAAATTAAACTCTCCCTCCTCCAACACCAGGATGGTTTCCACCTCCACATAATCATTACCTGTGGCAGCAGCTTAATCTCAGGTAAAATGTGTTACTTGATTGAGAATTTCCTTCAACAATTAAGATAGATCCATATAAGAAGAAATATTAAAACTTACAAGCTCACTCTTTAAGAATTTACCTCCAGACGTGGTTGCTTGTAACATATAAACTTAAGTCTTCAAGTTGAACACTCTCTCCCTCTGCAGCTGAGAACAAAAGTTGTCATCTGCAAATTGATTGCAAGACCATATCAGCTCTAACTGGCCGACTTACATACCTCCGGTGAACCTATATTCCATTGCCTGCCTCCAGAAGATATTCATTCCTTACCTAGAATGATAAAGACATGACTTAACTGAGGAAACTCATGAAAGTCATTAATATCTCCTTCCTGGTTAAAAACAGAACTGCTATAGTGGACTGAAAACGAAGTTCTAATTCATCTTGATAACAACAAGTGGAAAGAGGGAAGAATAGAAAGGATGCTAGCAAGGAAAACATAATATATCCCTTGTGAAGATGATCACTTGGAATGTCAAGGCCTAATAGTAAGGCCAAAAAAAAGCCAGATCATTTTGAAGTAGGGAGAAGGTAGATCGCTAATGTAGCCACAGCACCTATACTGAATGCCTGAGGGAGGGAAAATTGCTGCTTGAATTTTACCATACCATTCATATCTCTCTCCATATTGCCTTCAGCAGTGATGGGAATGGCAGCCTCCAGAACTCATGGTCATCCTGCTAGGTATCATCCCATTCCAATAGAGAAGAATATCCTTGACCTGCTGCCTATCTATTGAGGTAGACCGGAAACAACTGAAGAGGGATGACACTGATAACCCCATATTGTAGGAATATGTGTTGAGGTTTCATGAAATTGCCAGTCAGCAGCGTGCAAACTCGTTCTAGTTTTTTTTTTCAGAAGGTGGCAGAGCCACAATTCATCAATATCATTCTAGCTGTCTCCCATGAGAACAATCTTCTCTTAAAAGGGACCCCTTTGTAACGGACAGTTTTAACCCAGCCAACTCTCAGACCTCCTGGATTTTTGTATTTCTTCAAAGTCCTTTTTCCAAAGAAGAGCCTGTCCTTTAAGAGTTCAGTTCAAGTGATAGTTTGCAATCTGACAGTCTCAGTTGGACGTGATATCACAGATACGGTTCAGATACTTCAAAATTCACACCAGTACACACAGAACAAGAAGAATTTCCTTCAGGTAGAAAAATGAGCAAACCATTTCGCAAAGAATCCACAGCTCGCAATCATTACTCATGGGAAGCAAACATAATAAAGAACAGACAAAAACTGATGATCCACAACCAGAACTAAATCGAGATAGAACAAATTCACTGAAAAAATAAAAATAACAAAGGAGTCTCCAGACATTGAGGAAGTCTGGCAGACAGAATATAGACTTGATCAGAGCCCTCTGCCTTCAAAGACCCGGAGTTGACAAAAATATTCAAGGCATCCTCTTCTTTCTCTGCCTTGAGGACGGGACGCTCGTCATCCTCCCAGTCCTCCCCAATAAACAGCGCCCCGTACTGCGCACCATTCAGGGACCCGGACCCCCCTTTTAAAATATCCAGCGAACCACAAACGCGTCCAATTGAAGACTGTATAAGCAAAACGCGAGATTCTGAACCAGCGCCATTAGTTTCGAAGCCTCCTTCAACTCCTGAGGGACACCAGGAGTGAGCTCCTCGTCCTCAAGGCGGTACTCGCGCATGACCCAGTTGGGACGCTTCCTCCCTTGGGGCGCCGCCGACGTCAAAGACGAGAGTCTTCTTCATGCCAGAGGTGAGACCTCCACGGCACACAGGGCGGTGCTTTCCGGTGGTCTTCCAGCAGCCGCAGGCTGGTGCGGAAACGGTTGGACTGCTGCTTGTCGAGCGCGCTGAATAACTACCACTGGGCGTCGCAGCTCTGGATGCGGGATCGCCCATGGCTCGGCCTCGTAGAGGTCAACCTCGGAGATGGCATCGACGACGCTGCTGCTGCTGCTAATTTCGACTAGGGTTTTTTTAATAACACCTTTAAAAATATTAAGAAAATAACATCATTTAAAAAGAGAAATTTTATTTTTCGACTCTATTAACAATGTCAACTTAATCATCAATCCCAAATTATTACAATATCTAATTTCATTGAAATAATTTTTATAACTCCGAATCCTCTTCATTATTTTTCGTCAACCTGTCTTTGAAAGAATTTTCATATTCCGAAATTACCTCCATATTTGACGATCTCTTGATCATGTGAAAAGTAACAATAATGAAATTTAGAGAGTGCAGTCGGTTGTTAGTTTGTTAATAACTTTTAAACCGTTTTACAATTCTTCTAGAGTTTTTATCCAATATTTATTAATTTATTAGTTAAAATTCAAATTTTATGTGTCATCTTATATGATAATGAATCTGTCTAATTAAAATTTAACTTTTTAAAATAAAAGATTTAATTTTTTAATGTAGTGAACTTGTCATTGAATAAAATATCAACAAAGAATTTAAAATTAGTGGATGAAGAAAGTCTGAAAGTGAAATATGCATAACAGTGTTATTAAATACTAATTAATTTATTATATTATGTTAAAATAATATTAAGTTTAAAAAAGTTAATATAAATTATTAAAATAAATTTAAATCCAATGGCATCAATTAGTTAAAAATAAATTATAGCATGAACAACCTAATTTACAGTATATTTATTATATCCTTTTTATGATTACAACATATCAATATTGTTTGGATTTTGGAGCATAGATTTATTCTTCTATAATTTCAATTGTTCTTGAAAAATTTGTATATTTATTCTTTTAAAATATCAAAGAAAAAGAATGAAAAATGGGCACAGCCTAAGCCAAATGACCAAGTTAAAGAAAAAGAGAAAAGACAAATGACCAAGTTAAAGACAGTTAAAGTTTCATTGGAAATCATCTTTTACAAGAAACATAAACATAGCAACAAATCAAACAATACACATGAGTGCTTAAAATGTCGAACAACATATATAGGGATTCCATTCAAAGAGTTTGACAACTGTCGCGAGATTGGATGATCACACCAAAAGAGTGTGGATATCAATCAAGCTATTGATCTCGAAATAAAATGGGTGACTATGAAGATAAATAAGGAAAGACAACATAACAAAACTTGACCACAAGACATCAGACAATAACAAAGATAAAGATAAAAGAAAACTAACATAGACAAACCAGACTCCATAACTCCAACACAACAAAAGGAGACAAAATACCTAAAAACATATTTAGGCAAAATGCTGGAATGAAAGCATGGGAGGGAGCCCTCCTTAACGAAAATCTACCTCAAAATAGAAAAAATGAGCTCCACAATGAAGATCTCTAGTTGAGGGCTAGTAGCGGGGGACACATGGTGTCCAGGGTCACAGGGGCAAGGGATTAATGGGGGCAGAGGGGGGGTGCTAGAGGGGGCGATAACTGAGGGGGCACTAGAGGAGGGCGGAGGGGCTAGAGGGCAGGGCTGAAGGGGGTTGCTGGAGGAGGGAGGAGGGGAAGGTGTCTGAGAGTGCATAAGAGGAGGGTGGAGGAGCTAAAAGGCGGAGGGGCTAGAGAGCAGGGGCTAAAAGGGGATCGCCAAAGGAAGGTGGAGGGGGTGTCGGAGGGGGCTTTATTAGAAGTCAAATCTAGAGGAGGGAGGAGGGGGGAAATCAGAGGGGGCATTTATCTGAGGAGGAATCGGAGGAGGGTGGAGGGGTGCCAAAGAGGACTATAGAGATGTGTGGTGAGGGAGACGCCAAGGATGGGGAGGGTTTGGTTAGAGGGGCATGGTGAGGGTTCTGCCGAAGGAATGCAAGGCTCTCTCTCTCTCTCTCTCTCTCTCTCTCTCTCTCTCTCTCTCTCTCTCTCTCTCTCTCTCTCTCTCTCTCTCTCTCTCCTTTCTTTTGGGTCTCTACCTTCTTATGTTAGAGTGAAGGGGTTAGTCACCTAATGGAGGAGAACCATACTCAATGTCATGTCTAATTACTCTCAATCACATAATTAAGAGAACTTTCTGATTGCTCACATGATAGGATATGGATATATGACATTTAATGTTGTTAAACTTGATGGTCATTTGATATGTAAATAAAATAATAGTAAAAAAACAAAATAAGTATAGGGCTTGAAAATAACCTCACTATTTCATGTGGCCCATCATGTTTCAAATTGAAAAACATTAATATTTTGTGATTTCTTGATCAAACCATGCTACTCTACAAAATAATATTTGAACGATGATATTGTACTAATATGTTTAAACATGTTATTCTTAAAAATACTCCTTTGATGATAAGGTTGCACACCTAACAGGTTACAAGAATATAATAAAGAAACATTGAAGTCTAATTCTCTCATAGAAAGGGGTGTTCATGATTCCATTTGGTCTGATTTTGAACCATTTTTTAAAATTAAAATTGAACCGAAGTTTAAACTAAATTGAACCGAACTAATTCAATAAAACTAAAAATAAAAAATGATCTGAACTGATTGGTTGGGTCTGGTTTGGTTCCAACCAACAGTTCTTTTATATGTTTAAAATAATTAAATTATAAATATTTATATTTATATTTAAATAAATTAAACTTATTAATAATGAGTCATTAAAAAATAACCCAAAGATAAGCTTAACTTATTGTGAATGATACTTACTTATTAATATAAATTTATAGACAAAAAGTACATGGCTCTATTTCAACATGATCGTTGTGGGACAAAAAGTCCTCACATAGTCATACGCACCTCACCCTTAACCAGCTAGCCTCAAGTCTAATATGCCCTACCCAAGCTTAGGTTTCACATCACAGCCAACTACCAACTAGCCTGCTAGGCTTGGCAAGAGCAACCGCCGAGTAGTCTGCACCAGCACGTGGGAGTAGCAATTTTTCAACATAGGATTAACCATGCAAAACTACAAAGATCAATTGCTAATCGGCTCAATTCAGCCCGATTCAAAGAAAAGCCAAACCAAAATAAACCAATAAATTTTATTGGTTATGCTTGATTTAAAAAATTGACCAATCAAATTTGTGAATCAAACTGAATAGATATTTTAGTTTGGTTAGATTCGGTTTGACCGGTTTGGATGAACACCCCTACTCAAAGAGGTGACCAAGGGAACCCCCTCTATCTCTTACATGATGGGTGGGGAAAATGGCATTAAATGTCCCCACAATTCTTTCTTCTCTTTAACACTCAACTCCTCACTCCCTTATGTGAAGGGTGAAGGGGATTCCCTCTGTCATATACTTGAAGGGAATCATGCCCAACTGTAGGGGTGGGCATTAATCGGGTCAACCCGATGACCCGACCCGAACCAACCCGAAATTGTCGGTTTGGTTCGGGTTGAAGACTGTATTCGGGTTCATCGGGTTGCAAAATGTTCAACCCGATGAAAACCGAACCAGACCACAACCCGAACAACCCAGCTTCCCCCCAGCCCACCAGCCAGCGGCCCATTAATCTATTTGTTGAGTTGTTGTGGAGGAGGAGTATATAAACATGGCAACCACTTTAAAACATCCGATGTGGGACAAATACCTTCCGCACTTTGTACACTTTGTTCATCTTTTTAGTCCCATATCGGATGTACTCAAACACCTACCCTCTAGGATTCTCTTTAAAACCCTCCATGTGGCCAAACAAAGCTACGCTCCACCCCCACCCCACATGAGCATATTATATGAGTAATAGCTCATTTTAAATTTTTGTTGAGAAATAAAGATTAAAATTTTTATTTAATTAAGTAATTTTGTTATCTTAATTTCTTTAAGTAATAAATTATGGTTTAATTCGGTTCAAACCGAACCAAACCGATTTGTAGTGGTTTGGTTCGGTTTGGTTTGAGGTGGGTGTTCGGTTTGGTTCGGTTTGAATTTTTTTTGTTATAAACCGGACCAAACCGAATCGTGCCCACCCCTACCCAACTGTAAGGGCCTGTGACAAGAAATGTCTTTTACTATTCTCTCTTTCCTTTAATGCATAACTTCTCACCCCCTAATGTGAAGGGGTGAAATCTCTCAGTCACCATAGTATTAAATATCTATCACTATTATCTCTTCTTTTTAATTCCTAAACTCACATCATGTCATGTGAGGGGCTAAAGGGCATCGAGTCTAACTACTATCAATCATATGATGAAATGAACTTCATTCACTCTCTCACATGTGAGGATCCACACCAATAAATGCACACAATATTCTACTCTTAAATATTTAGGCCCTCACCCTCTCATGTGAGGGTGTGGAGGTGGTTCTCTCATGTGATGTTTGACCCATCATGGGGCATGCTTGTCCTTCTACCTTGAACATATGGCCATGTAAATAATCAAGCTTTCTATTTAAATATGTTTTCACAAACATGATGGTAAAAAAACACATCATAGTGAGCGTGAGAGCTTTCACAACCACGATAGAAAATGTGTGAGGCCTTCAAGCTGTAGAACATAGAGTTGTGGATCTTCCTCGACTTCTTACTTCCACATTTTCTTTCATCGTGGAGATCATAGTTCTTGTGGTATCACTTATTCGTCATTTTACAAAGCTATTTAAAAGTGTACCTTCTGAAGGAAGATTATGAGTCAGTGGATTCTCTTTGCTAGCCCTATAGATATAAGAAGACACATTGTCTCTTTGAATCACATAAATACTTTTTATCAAGATTTTGTTTTGAAGTTAATAATTGTCATTCTTTGTCACATGAGTTACTTATAATATTACACATATGTTCCAATGTAACACTATTTAGGCACTTTGTCCCTAACATCCAATATCAGAGCTAGTTTGGTTGCTTGTGTGATTCTGTCAAGTGTTATGTGTTAAAAAGATGTCAGCTACAAAGTTTGATGTGTAGATATTCAATGACAAAATTGACTTAAGGTAAAGTTGTCTAATCATTTGGTGACCACCATCCTCTATAACAAATAAACCTTGAAGATGGAAGATATCAACTACAATCTACTATCAAATAAAGTCCAGTGCATCTGCTGAAACTTTGATAGTGAAGAGTTCGGGTCAAGATGGAGGAGAACAAAAACATAGAGATGGTAAAAAAAATAGGTTTGGGTCAAAGTCAAAGGGCATGGACAATGAGTGCCATTATTGCAAAGAAGATTGAAAGGGGAAGGTTGACTACCCCCAAGTTGAAGAAAAAATTCAAGAAAATGAGAAAGGAGCCTATTGAGACTACTATGACTTCTGATTCAGAGAATGAAGAAAATGTTTTCACCACTTCCTTAGCTATGAATTCTTTCAATACACAAATTCTTGATTAAGGATATTCCTATCATATTTTGCCCACATAGAGACTGGTTTGATTTGTGTAAGTCTTATGTTCAAGGTAGAGTTTTGATAGGTAATAACAATGAGTGCAAAATTATTGAGATAAGAAACATTAAAATCAAGATGTTTGATAGGGTAGTCAGAACTTTAAGAGAGGTCAAGCATGTTTGAGAATTAAGGAAGAGTATTTTTTCTCTTGATGCTCTTAATGTTTCTAGATGAATTTTTAGCAGTGTGAATAGCATGTTAAAAGTGATATGTCATACCTTAGTTGTCACAAAGGGAGAAAAGGAAGGCTCTTTGTATAAATTGTTTAGTAAGATAGTTTTAGGTAATGCACTACTATTTTCTCTTCTTTTGATTTTGATATTATTTGTTATGACATGTTAGGCTTGGCTATATGAATGAAAGAGAATTGCTTGAATTGCAACGTGAAGTCACTAAAGGGTATAACACGTTACAAACTTGACTTTTGTAAATATTGTATTCTTGGCAAAATTGCATAACATGTTAGGTTTCTCCACTATCCTCTATTATCTTCTCTCATCTTTAATATCTAGGACTTCACTTCCTCATGTGAGGGGTATAGGGGATCCCTTCATCATGAGTTAGTTTCGTCTCTGGCACTTCGGTGCAATGGTGCAACATCACCTCCCTGTGGGGGAGGTCTTAGGCTCGAGCTCGTTATCTCTCAACTCATCGTGCAAAATTTAAACTCCCTCTTAGAAGGGGTTATGGATTTCAAATTTGTGAGCTTTGACCTGTGGGTCTCGTTCCTCAACCACTGCGGCATGACCAGAAAAAGTTTGGTGACTAAGAATCTCACTTCACATGTCACATGAAGGGGTGGAGATCCATAACATTAAATATCCCTCACTTCTCTCTCTCTCTCTCTCTCTCTCTCTCTCTCTCTCTCTCCTTAATGCATGGTCTTCCATTCACTTACGAAGGGGATTTTCTCAATCACTTGACAAAGGAGAACCAGACTAAACTTTAAGTTCATTTTTCCTCAATCAACTAATTGCAAGAACCCTCTCCACCTTCTTACATGATAGGATGGGAATCATGGTATTAAATATCCCATACTACTCTCTCCTCTTTAATTCCTAGCATGATAGCATAGTGGGAACATCCCATCACTCAACACTCTCCTAGTGGGGATGCCTTGGTTTCATACTCCGACAGTTGCCTTCGTGGTTTGTTGTTGCAGTTGTTGCGATCGTCCATCAAAAGAAAAAAAAATCACCTCTTTAATATCTAGGCTCCCACTTCCTTATTTGAGAAGGTGGAAGAGAAACTAAACTCAGCATCCAAGTCCAATTACCCTCAAATAAGTAAGTAAGAGAATCTTCCACACCGTCTCACACAATAAGATGAAAAATTATGTCATTAAATAATTATTAATATATTAATCGCAATGATATTAGTTTAATAATCAATTATTATTATAAAAATTTCTTTTACAATGAAAAATAAAAACCACAAAGTAAAATTTCAGTCGCATACTTTCGTTTTGGAGAGAGAGAGTATATGCAGTATTTTATAACACACCATACAACAATTTTTAAGATGTAAAATAAGTTCACAATTTTACTTCTTTCGATGGACCTTTTTAAAAATGCCTTTGTTCGAGGCACAATACCCTAATAATATACATTTTGCATGTGTACATCTCTCAAGATTTTGAGAAAGAAAATATGATTGCTCATGATACAAGAAGTGTCCCTAGAAGGACTTTTTATTATAAAATTTATAAATATACAAATGGATCGATATGATTACAAAAAGTTCTTTTCACCATATTTGACTTTGTTTGTTATGAATAAGAACTTAATTTGTAGTTGTATGGATTATGTCAATTCTCATTATATAATTGTATAGATTGTACTTTGTGTGTATGATTTGTGAATTGTGAATTATAGTTTGTGGTTTAAGTGAAATGTGTTTGTGGTGGTCATTGTGAACCAATTTTAATATGAAATGTACATGACATGTTTGTGTAAAAATTCAAGTTAGTGTGGACCCATTTTAAAATTTAGATTTTTTTTAATATTATTGGCAACATCTACAAACTATCACTATATATGATAATAGTAACCACTATAACTATTGCCAAAAATATTGGCGACGGCTAACTAGTCATCACTTATATAAATTGGTGATGACTTTTGAAGCCATCACTTATAATTTAATAATGACAATTTTATTGTCGTCACGTGTAAGTTTATTAGCTACGCATGTTCTATTAGTCATTGCCAATGTTTTTAAAGATATTTTATTTTTGCGACACCACGGTGACGGCTTCAAAGTCGTCACCAATGTTAATTTGCAACGGCATTTGGCTTAGTGACAATGGCTTTGGGTCATCACCATTAATTTTTCTTTCTTTTAATGACCTAAATAATATTTTATAAACTATAAATCTAAAAAAATAAAATATCAAATTGAATTTAGGATTGAATCAGTCGATACTTACACTATAAACATGCTGATAAAAATGTTAACGTTCATCATGGACTAAGTGATAATATCATAAGTTCAGCATATTTGGTTATAATACCAAATTTAATGTAATATCAGTTTTGATATTAATCTCTATTAAATTGATGCTATCAAATATTAGGTGTAATATTGACTATTAATATTTTATGGAGTATCAAATAATGTTTTTAGGGTTTTTTAATAGAGTATTAGTCATAAACTATATATTGTTTATATTTTAGGTCTTATGAAATTCGATGCTGATGTATTTTTTAGAAATATCAAATGTAATATCATATTAAGTTCAATACTGGTCGCAAGGTATTCTTTTACCATTTAAGAAGAGGCTCACTTTGAACTTTCACTTTTTAAGTTTATTAATGTTACTTGTATGTGCAGTTACCTCTCATTTCAAAAAAAAACTTATACTATTTAATAAATATTTTGATTTGGATGAAGATACTAGTTAAACGAAAATTCATTCAATTTTCAGGCATCATAAGTACAACATCATCCTGAACCCCACGATAGAAAATACAGAGGTCAATAATGGAAAGAAATAATTTGTATCTTATTTTTCCAATGGCCAAAGACGTGGGAATAATCTACATCATATTTCTATTCTCTGAATACATACATATTAATTAACTGAACATAACATTTTCATGGTGTTCTAAGAAGAATCAAGATCTTATGATTCTTCATAAAGCGATATTTCTTACATTCAAACATCTTGGTAAATCTCTAATCTCTCTTTTTGGTAAGCAGTAGACAAAGGTGATATTTTATTTGACTTAATATAATATTTAAAGTCTTAATTTTATCTTAAATTTTTTGGAACACAAAATCTTAATTATTTACATTTAAAAATAAAAATATAGTGAATATTAGTGGACATCTTAATTAAGTGGTTTATGAAAAAGTTAATATTGTATTCTCAAACATCTTACCAAGGACCACGATATCTAATCTTTGGCAGATGTGAAGATTAGACACCAGTTAAGTCAAAACAACAAGACTTTTGATTTTATGTAAAAACAAAATCAAGATTAGACACCAATTAAGTCAACTAATCATTATATTTTTAGGGGAATTGAAACAAGAGTCATTATTTGGACGTCTGTTTTGATATTTCACCACATCATTTGATGTTGATGTGTGAGACACGAATAGGTTCTTAAAAATCAGAAGACAAATTCAATAGATATATGTCTAACCAAACATGGTCTAAGACACCCATGTTTTGTCTTTTGAAGATGACTACTACGAGGACATTTGTTTTGACTTAATGGGAATGTCTAAAGTCTTAATTTCATGTTTAATATTTTAATTAAAGATAAAGCTAAGTGATTAATTTGACTAGGATGTTTACTTGTGTTCACCTTCGGAGATAACTGCAGTGCCGAGGGAAGTGAAGAGTGAAGAGGGGAAGAGATCTGCCGGCGGCTGCATAACATATTTTTTTCATCAACCCTCGTTTATGTCTATCAACTAAATATCATCCATATTTTATTCAGTCCACCTATATTTTACTTAACATTATTTGCATATGCCATTATTGGAGTTGTATGTGAACTGTAAATACAATTTATTTTTATGAATCTCTCGAGAATTTTTTTTTTTTTTGGTCTATTGGGTATACATCCTCTCTCTTCATTATTGACTATTCTATGTGAGATAGTTTTTTTTTCCTCTTCATTACCTTCCAAACTTGACGACAACAACGTTCACCATGTTGCCAGCTTGCAGCATATTATATATCTTAGTGAGTCCAAACATATAATAGTTATAACTAAAACCCCATTAAGTTAAGATACATGAAGGAGCGGCCGGGGCCAAGTGAGCTCAGCATGCCCCCATGAATATTGAAGTGTAAATTATTCTCATATCATGACCACGTCTCTCTACTCTATGGTGGGCTAGCTGTTGCTGCCCGTCACATCCGAGCGTTTGAGTAAGACGCGCGGTCCAAGAGTTCGAGCTTCGGAAGTCTCAAACTAATCCTTTGGCGCATACCTTTTTACACATAAAGGGTTCCAAAGTCTGAAATTTTAATCTGATTTTAACCAGAGATAACAGGTTTAGAATCTGCTGTTGAATCTTGTAATGGGATGTTATATTTTAACGTGAGTGCACGATGATATTTATTCACTGACCGAATGTTATGTTAAAATAAAATTAGTTAGACATAAAATTACCATGCTCATCAGTGAGACGTTAATACAATATAGTGGGGATGGGGATCATGGATGTATAATTCTAAGAGGTGCGAGACTACAAGAAAAAATAAAGAAAATCGCATCTCTGATCATTTGGTGTTCAAGACAGAAGTCTCCGTAAAATTATATTTTTCAAACATTCTTTTTAATAAGTTTTGTTACAAAAGTACGTTTTTCAGTAAAAAAAACTCGATCTTCTATAAAACCACAACCAAATGCCCCCGCAATTAATCAGAATTGAAATGAAATATTTTAATAATTTATCAGAATTCGAACCAGTCAATTCTATATTTATTTTTCTTATTTTTAATAAAGTTTTAATATTTATTAAAACCAAAAATGAGCTAACCTTTATCAAAACCAAAATTAAAAGTAAACAATTTTATTATCGAATCCAACCGTCTTGCTGCCTTACCCCCGTCTCTCACCGTCTCCTTTGACAAGCAAGAAGGAAGATGACAACAGTTTTAAAAGGGGGCGACAGAAACGGGGGATCAGAGTGCGGTGATCGGGCCTGCTCCGGATTAATATAATCCTTCCAGAATCCTTAGTTTATTCGAAGGGGTTGTCTCATCTGGGTTTGGTTGCATTCGAGGAAGGGCGCATGTTGGGATGTCGCCGAGCTCTCCTGGTTGACCCGGTGCGGCTATCCATGGCGTTTTTAAAAGGGAAGATCGGCCGAGGAAGAAGAGGACACGGGTGGAGCAGTTGGAGGGAGGACGGGGGAGGATGAATCCACAAGCTTCGTGCTTCCAGCACAGTGCGCAGGAGTTCCACATGTATGGAGCCATGGAGGACGTGCTCTCCTCGCCCATGTCGGCCTCCAGCGCCGCCGGTGCAAATTACGCCGCCCTTCTCTCGTGCCTCTCCGTCCTCAGGGACAGGGTTCAGCAGATGGAGTCCGTGGTGGGGGTGCTGCTCTCCGCCGGCCACCACGTCCACCAAGACTCCGCGTCCCTGGCCGTCGCCGGCGCCGGCGCGCTCATCCAGGAGATCATCGTAACCGCTTCGTCCATGATGTTCGCCTTCCAGCAGCTCGCCCTCGACGCCGGCGCGGTCGCCGACCACGGCGGCGGCCTGCCCCGCGCCGCCGCGGACCCCGCCGGTGGTGACCCGGACGGCAAACAAGCGGGATTCAGTTTCGGCCGGCGAGCCCAGGGCGGTGACTCGGCCCACGCCGCCGCCGTGGACGGCGCCGACGGCAAGGCCGGGGCGCCGCGCGAGGCCGGGGCCGCGGCCGGAGCGTGCGACGGCATCGTGGAGCTGGACGCCGCCGACCTGCTGGCCAAGTACACGCACTACTGCCACGTGTGCGGGAAGGGGTTCAAGCGGGACGCCAACCTGAGGATGCACATGAGGGCGCACGGGGACGAGTACAAGACGAGCGCGGCGCTGAGCAACCCGGCGAAGGGCGGCGGCGGCGGCGGGGGGCAGGAGGAGTGGCCGGGCGAGTCGCCGAGGAAGTACTCGTGCCCGCAGGAGGGATGCCGGTGGAACAGGCGGCACCCGAGGTTCCAGCCGCTGAAATCCATGGTGTGCGTGAAGAACCACTACCGGCGGAGCCACTGCCCGAAGATGTACGCGTGCAGCCGCTGCCGGAAGAAGCAGTTCTCGGTGCTGTCGGACCTGCGCACGCACGAGAAGCACTGCGGGGACCTGCGGTGGCGCTGCTCCTGCGGCACCACCTTCTCCAGGAAGGACAAGCTCATGGGGCACGTCGCGCTCTTCGCCGGCCACGCCCCCGCCGCCGGCTGCCCGACCGCCCGGCGGAGCTCGGCCGGCCACGGAGCGAAGGCGTAGCAGATGTTTGACGACGGATCTGCCCTCTTCTTCTTCTTTTTTTTCTTTTTCTTTTTTTTTCCGAAGAGAGACGGATCTGCCGTTGTTGTACAGCGGCGGTGTTGGGTTGCATGAGAAATTGTATTTTTGCTGAGAATTTATCAAGAAACAAAGATCTTTGATGATTATTATGAACTTATATTTTTGCAAAATATTCTTTGAATGAAGGAGATGTTGAGATTTTTATTTATTTTCTCCTTGTCGTCATTCCCACTTTTTTTATGTATCAGTTATAACCTCCTCCTGCTCAAGAGGTATTGAATTAAGTATTGAATTTGATTAGTATTTTAGACGTTAATCAATCTAGTATTTTTCAAGATATATTATGTTTTTTATTTTCTGATAACATCTGAAAAATGAGAAGTTGAATCATATACTTATTTTTAAGAGATTTAGTAAGATATGAGGTACTTTTAAAAGTTAATTAAAATAGAAAAATAAAATTCGCTAAATCTACAAGGATCTGACCGAATAAGAGGTCAGAAAGACAAAACAAACAGAATCTTAATTAAGTTTAGATAATTTGACTTGACAATTTTATGTCCAATGGGTACAAAAATTAACCCCTTTTTTTAAAAGATAATACATGAAATTAGAACTTGTCATGTTTAAATTAAATCTAATGAAACGCCACCAAGCCTAATGGGATCCCTACCTGTATAAATTTACCAAGTCATAGGAGCCTCTACCTTCTAACTATACTGGGTCATATGACCAAGTATTAAAAATGATACTATACTAATTTTGATATTGATATTTTTAAAAGTTTGGCCGTCAATATAAAATTTGATATGATACTTTGTATTACAAGCTAGTTTGTACTCAAGTTTAAAAACAAATAAAGCCAAAGCCAAACACCTCTTAAGGATAGCCATCGAAGGGTAATACTGACATCAAGCAGGGCTCTAGGTACCATTAAATTATTTTGGTAAAACATCTAAACTATTCTCTTATTCTTGATTTAACATATAAAAATCCATCTTACTTTTAAGTTATTTGAAATAAAATTTCTATTTTCAGACATAATGTACTTGTGGAACTCCTCATCATCTATTGCCGACTGTGGATCTCATTGCAATTTTTGCTGATGATAGGTAAGGGATCTGCTTAGTTAGAATTAGTTAAATTAATAAAACATGGTATGCAAGAACAGTATTGATATAAGAGTCTGATATGTATTTAAACGGGGCATGTAGTTGCTAAAAAAAGTTAATTACAATTTTTTTCCAAATTTACACATTTAAATGTGACCTATTTGTGAAAGATTATCAACTGATGATATGATCAAATATCTTATTGACACAAGGTATGATGTAAGAAGTGAAATTAAGCCTTAATCGGGTGTTTGGTTGTACTATAAATTTTTGTACACTTTCATGATAAGAAGTTGTATTAAAATAAAGTGTGAACTAACTAATGTCGTAAAATTATCATGTTTGGGAAAGATGTAATAATAAAAAAGAGTGAACATGATATAGAACTAACAAGGTGGAGACCACAAATAAAAAGAAAGTGAGATTTTTTTGTTTAAGAAAAAAATCTCTTTGGAAACATAAAATTATAGTGGTTACCAAACACATCTTTTAATAATTTTGTTACAAAAACGTAAAATTGTAACAAAAACTCAATTTACCACCTAAACAAACATCCCAGAAGACTTGTTAGATATAATCTTAAGATTTATACTCTTCCACTTTTGCTTTGACACGAGATTCATGATCACTAAATTGACAACATCTAATATTAGATTTAATATTGATACGTGTTTGATAGATTTGACTAAACATGCCTTAGGATTTTCAAATTAACCTAAAGACACCTTTACAAAATAAAAAACAATTCCTTCTGGTCGGCATGTACACAATCCATTTTCACCCAATTTGGTGCATTCTTAAACAACAAGCATGTACAAATCATTCAACCTATCAACTAAAAACTTCGTTAGCGACAGCACATCATATTAGACTTCCATACAGGACAAGTAACTAAGTATGAATTAGACGTAAAATAAATTTATTGTCATTAAAATTTTAGAGTCATAATACATTGTGATCAAATGGACTCTTAAGGCAAGTACGATGACCTTGATACTTAAGCCATAAGGCTAAAAGATGCTTGTGTACTCAACAGGTATTTTTTAACCAGATGCTGCATCATTAAACTATTAAATGTTGAGTTTATTTCTCGAAAAAAAATGAGTACTCAAGATATTACTAGCCCATTTACACTTATCCATTACACGAAAAAAAATACAAACTATAAAATAGATTGTCAAATGTTAAGTACAAAGAAAATGTACCAAATTATAGATTTCTAGAAATCAACATAACTGAAGTTAAGGTTTGCAGAAAGATTAAATTTTAACTTAGGAAAGAAGCATCGGCTTAGTTAGTCAATTAACAAACAATTTGGCCAAAACAACATACCTGTTGTACCGTTTTCCCAATTGTCAAGGCGCCAGCAAAAATTATCCATTTTTTTATCGATACACCAGTTAAAAGTTAAAAACATCTCGCGCAAAATCTCTGGCTATGATGCAATAACTCTTTTACATGAATCACAGACGTGAAGCAGAAAGAATGCAAGCACGGAACAAGGGGGAAAGTTAAAGAAGAAATGCCCGTTTCAATAAACAATCTCCTTCTCCACCAAACAAACCCCTAAAAGAATGTTTTCAGAAACAGCCTACGTTGAGAATTGTAAAGCACTCTCTCGAGCACTACAACACAAGAAGACTAGATCACAACAGCATTTTTCTCACACTAAACATTGAAGTCATTCAGAAAGAGTGGTGAACAGGTATCCATCGGAAGTTGCTCAAAGAAGATCCTTAACGTCAACAAAAGCCAAATCATGTGTCACCTCTCTGAGTTAGATGATATTTTATGCATGATCATAGTTTCAGCTGTTCGAATTGCCTCTTGTGTACCTGTGATGGTCACTTTCCTGTTCATATCAGGAGACGAGTCAGAAAGTTTATAGCCATAGTATGAACATAGGAATCTAAATAACCCCGGCAAAGTACCTGTCAGATGTTCCAGACATGAAATCTCCTCTATCGGATATCTTTATCCGTGCCCCACTAACCTGTAGAATATAGTAATAATGTCATTCATCTTCACTTTAAACATGTTTTAGATCAAAAATTAAATCATGGATGGCTAACTGGAAATACAAGATCCTTAAGAACATGTGTTCGAGGGTTGTTCTTCTAATAAAACAGAACTCGCAGAAAATAACTTACAGAAATCAAGGAATACAAGAGGTTAACAAAGACACTGATGTAAAAGCCTTAATTTGATACAGACTCGATAATCATATATGAAACTCATAGCAATTGGTAGCGTCCAATGAGGTTAGGGTCCAGTCATCAATCTAGTCTCCATCAACAGAACTTTGCTCTTAACCTGACAACACCTGGTAACCTGGACGACTACTTCCTCGGTACCTTGACTTGACTCTAGACAGGTCTGGTGGGTCATGCAGCTAATAACTAAAAACTGGGTCACAAATGGCTCATCCTAGTCAAGATCGAACTTTTGACTGACCCAAGCTAAATGACTTGGCCTGGTCAGGATCGGTACATAGGTCAAGTTTGCAGGTAAAGTTCAATTTGACAGATCTATGGGAACTAACGAAACATTTGACAATATGCAAGAGATTGCGATGACTGAACTTCAGAGAGTAAATAAAATTTCCAACTGAGAAGAATTTGGACAAGACTATTGCCTGCTTAAAATAATTTGATTGCCAAAGAAAAGAAAGAGATTGATGCATAAAGTAAAACGGAATACATCTACGCAACTTGGTAAGGTTAGCTGGTTAGCCTTAAAAAACTCCAGCATGAACAGATTGAAACGTCTTTGATATTTAAGAGCCAGTTTGGAAGCGTAATAGGAAGGAATTAAACCCTTTATTTCATGGGTACAAAGTACAAACGAGCTGAACCAAGTAGTATGATGTTCAAGCTTGGCTTGTTTATTTTACACGAGTTCAAGTTCAAGTTATTACAAGTAGCATCAACCATAGGCTAGCTAATTATAACGAGCTTGAGCTAGAGCTCGAATATCCAAGTAAATAGGTGATTAGTAATTTAGTATCATAAAATGTGTATCTTCACAATGGCCATAAAATTCATGCTCAGGTTGAATGTCTGTTCATTCTGTTCTCTAAATTATTTTCCAAAAAGAGCCTGAATCTTTCCCAGTTGGTGTCTATAGCCCCTTTTCGAGTGGTTGTCCGCTTTCTTATCTACCTTCTTGATTGCATATCTTATATTTGGTATTTCTTTTTTCTTTTTTTAATCCCTTCTATGTCAATATGGTCTTACCACCTTCCAGGGAGAAACAAGGTTGAAACATTATGCAAAAGAAAAAAACGATACTAAGGGTACTTAACAAACTGAGATTGTTTTTATGTAATTCTTTTAACACATGGAAAAAGGTAACGATGGCTTTGTGATTAAAGTCCAAAGGCAAAACTTCATAGACTTTGTTTCTTTTCCACTAATTGAGTTACCCCCCATAACTCATGAAACATAATTCAAGGTAAGTAAAATGATCACGATGGGACCAAATAGTGGAAAGCTTTGGCATCAAAACAGGAACGCTTACACCCATTCCTGTATAAATAATAAGCAACAGAATCCTCACAATACAATATATAATGAAAGAATGATTATACCTGACTGATCTCCATTATGTTCCTTCCACCACGGCCGAGAATAGCACCAATATGCTCATCTGCAACTCCGATTGTAACAGAATCAGCATGAACATCATGTTGACCACTTGGAGAACGTGTTTGTGGCATTACTCCCTGAAGATCAGTTTCGTTAATGCATCTGATGGTAGTAGATTTAATGATGAAACCAAGGAAGGTGGGGTCGGGAGTCGGGACCGGGTCGGTTTGACCCCAAACTGACCCGGGTCGGCCGGGGTCGCGACCCGGGTTGGGACGGGGTCGGCCCGGGTCGCAAAAAATAATAATAATAAATTAAAAATAAGGTCGGGGTCTTGGGGTCGCGACCGGGTCGGGTCCGGGTCGCGACCCGGGTCACGACCCGGCGAACCATGGATGAAACTAGTTCTCCTTTAACAGGGATATGATAGAGACGATACTTATGCTACATTAAGGGATCTGGCTAATTGATAAAAGGTGTCCATCGAAGAAGTATGTAAATTAAAGATGAGAAGGAGCAGAGCTTGGCTGTGAACTTCAGCTCCATCTACAGATGAAAGTAGACATATCCAAGAGATATTGGTGAATACCCATTTATATATCATGCATGGTTGTGGTTCTATGTTAACTCGTATTATGCCTTAAAACGCAGATCTCCTAGTGCGGATAAATTAGTCATACTCATGCAACGACGTCATCCACCATCATGGGCGGAGGTTGCCAAAAGCCGTGTACATTGAACACAGACAACCTTGAAGATTTGGAAAAACTATCAAACAAAACATAACCTAAATTCTCACTCAAGCATGGATTACGAAATCAATCGAATCGGATCGGAATCAGTGATTCCAGAATCGGATTGGCCAGTCTCGATCCAAGTTCCACTTGAAGGATCAATCCTGAATCAATTCCTGGTGAAATCAATCTGATCAGTAGAATCGGCCGATTCACATGATTCGAATCGGAATTGGTCAATTCAGCCGATCCCACCAGGAGGACTTAAGTCCCTGGCCCGAATTGATATCGAATTCACACCCAATATCGATCCGATATCGGGGCCAGCCAATACCCCCATTCCACTAGGGCTCCAGTGACAATGGTGATTCTGCATTGATCCTCTGCAATTCCAATGATTTGCGGAAATCCTCCAGCGATTCCCTACGGTGCTGGCCCCAACAATCCAACTCCTTCCACTAGCAATCCAACGGTTCCTACTTCGACTATCTTCTCCTTTGGCCCCCTCCCCACCCCCAATTCCATAGCTGACAACACTGTTCGGTAATTGTTTTAGCTAAAACAGCCATCAAACGATGACTATTTCAGCTTAAGTAGCCCCTCAGGGTCTGCTTTTTCTTCTCGGCGGTTGGGACAATTTTCATCTTCCCCCTGCTAGCCCTATTTAAATGGTTAAGTTAGCATTTTAATTTTTATTAACAACTTAATGTTGTAGACCAGGGATGATGAACAATGGTTGAGTAAGCAGATAGTGATGCCATGAGAACACATTTTTTAGTAGATTTTAAAAAGAAGATGGTACAATGTAAGTGGTGCGGTAAAAAAATGAATGTGGCAATCTTCCGCTTAAAGTAGCACATCGGTGGGGTAGGTGAAAATGTCAAGAAATGTCACAAAGTGCCTAAAGAGAGTAATGAATCTATGAGGGCATATCTCGCAGGAAGAACCTCTCACAAAAACATTTGCATTGAACGGAGAAAAGAGTTGCATGAGGAGCTGTTAGGAATAAGGGGTGACAGGCATAGTTGTCAAAGGCGACAAGGTGCCCAAGACGTTGAAGGGTGTCAATTACGCTTAGGCGACAAGACGGCCACTTAGGTGTCGCCTAGGCGGTCAAGACAGTAACATTAGATGTTTAGATATGCATGTGTATATACATATACACAATCATATAAATAATTAAATGTTAGTATTATATATATTTATGCATACATACAAATATGCATAAGAAAATATAATTATATCTGTATGTTATGATCGAATGTGTATGTTTATTTGTTGTTACATTTAAATGTGATTTTAATTATGTATGTATTATATATATTTTAATTTAGAAAATAATTAATCTTGATAAACTTAATGTGTGTGAGAGATAAGAGTTAAAATAGATCTTCATAAAATTTAAGTATATAACATATATTAATAATTATAAATATTATATATGTGTGTGATAGTATAAGTGATAGTGAAATATATTAATATGTTTACACTATCATAAATAGGTGCTTAAAAATCATGTCAAGGTGCTGGTAAAATAGTGCATTGTCACCTAGGTGCCGCCAAGCACCTAGGTGGGTGCCCTGACAACTATGGTAATAGGTCTAGCCAAAAAGACAAGAGAAAAGGATAAGTTCAAAAGGTTGAGACATCGACTAAGTCTAATGAATATGAAATCCTTAGAAGAGCAACGCATGCAAGCAAACAATCACAAAAAGAAGATGAAGAGATAAAGAAAGAAGCATGAGGCCCACGAGCTAGAAAGTCAAGAAATCGTAGATCCCACTTGACCCAACCCACATCCACTGAGGATGTGAGAATATGAGAGGGAGGTTTTCATCAATCAACTTCCACACAACCCAAACCTAGTGAGAAAACTCACATGTACAAAAGACAGAATCAAGTATTAAAAGATCAGGATCGGAATCAGTGGGTACCAATCCTCGGATTGGATCGAAACAGTCTGATCCCGACCGATTCTCTTGAACAAAAAATCATTCTGAAATTGGTTGGAATTGATTTTTCAATAAAAAATTCATAAACATAAAATAATTAAGAAAAACCCAAAAAATGGTATGACATCGGAAAAGAGTAATATCATACGAAGGAAGTCTCTTATGCAGTGGCTAATGGCCATTCCGATTCTCACACAAGTGGCAATTTAACATTCATTCTATTAAATAAAAGAGATAGTTCAAGTAAATTTCAAAATTAAGTGATGGGTTGAAAAGATGATATAAGTACAACTCAAACCTAACTAAAAATATATCTTCTCACCACTATAAACGACATTGTCCCTCATAATCTTTGTCATGCTCCTTAGACTCGTAGGGGAGAGGGTGATTGATTAACGGTCTCTGTTGAATGTGTTGGTTGATCATTGGGCCATATCCTAGTTAAAATCATATACACTGTCTACTCTAGATCTAGCTGCTGGAGGTGATGAGTGAGAAGAAGGCTCACAATGTGAACAAAATTCTGAATATTGTCCCTCAACACACTCATCAAAGAAGCTCATCTCATTTATCTGATATTGTGCCGTTGCACCTCTTCCACCTAAATATCTTGAATCTCCCACACCTTGTTGTTGAGTGAGTGAAATAAATTCTTCTTCTTCTTCAACAACTGAGAAAGGTGTCTGTGTACTATCATCATCCGCAATCAAATACTTTCGTTTGATACTCAACATCTTCCTCCACACTATTTCTTCTTTTTTGTACACAAACTAGAATTACACTCTACCAGATGTATTGTTCTCTTAAATGACTTGAAGCTACCAAAGAGTGCTGCTTTTTTAGCGCTAGGCCCTGCATGTCCAGTATGAGCTGGCGCGGCTAGAGCTATATACTTTGTGGAACTAAAGCTAGTTGTGGAACTGAAGTTGTGGTTGGAGTTGTGCAAGGAATCTGGGTTTCTTGCCCTTCTTCTATCTGCTCATCCTCCCCAATGATGTTGTCAAGCTCACCTTCGGCTCAAGATCTATCATTCGGGTCGAATTCCAGCTCTCCCTCAACGTATTTCTCATCAACCATGCATCAAGTGCATGTTCTTCTTTAAAGAGATATTTCAAGTCCACATCCCATTGTTGTCCCTAATTAGCTTTAACTACAGCTCTTTCTTGATACAAAGCACTTACAAATCGAGCAAATCTCTCCTCAAATATCTTCTGCCTATCTTTGATGTTTTTAAATCTCAACCTCAAGTTGTAATGGTAGAAAACGAATTTCTCCAATCTTTTCATCTTCAACTTATTCCTTCTCTTCGAGTGTATGAGGTTCAATGTGCTCCAATTTATTTCATATTGGGAAGAGTTAGTACTCTGACTTAATACCTTAATTGCAATGGCTACCAATGGATTCCATCAACTCCTATTGTTCACTTACATTCACCATTCAACTATAAAAAAGACAAATATCATGAAATCAGTAAAAGTGGTAAACTTCTAGCTAAAAATTTTAAACATACAAGATATGTGCAATATCCTACTAGGAGAAGCTTTGACATGTGAATAGATAAGATCTGGATCCTCATACAAACTAAGTCTATGCTTGCATGATATCATCTGAAATACATAATGAAATATAGTTAAGTTTATTGCTCATATTTTGTGTGACAGTGTCTAATAATAAATAAATAAGTAACAAGTACTTACTTCAATCTCGGCCTCTATTCTATGTTTTGTAGTTTTGGATAAACGTTTGATCACTGACAATGTGCCTGACAAGACTCATGCATCATTATATACTTGACCATCATATTGTATCCTTAAGTTGAAAAAATATCCTGTCAAATAAGATTTCAATCCAAGCAACAATAAATAAAACAATACTAAAGATTTAAAATGATACCTTCAACATTAATATCATGGTGAAGTGTCATGTCTCATCTGGTGTCTTTTACCATTTTTATTAGCCCCTCGGATGTTTCTCTTTGATCTTCATCTTGGTTTTGTCCATGTCATCATACAAATACTCCATTTGGTTTTTGTCATTGGAGTCAACCAATTTCAACACTTAGTACATGTGGTTCTATGGCTGGCAGGTACCATTGCACTTTTTCTCACCACTTGTTATTCTCAATAAGCCTCTCCATCTTCAACAAAGTCTCATACTGGTCAATTGTGACTCGTGCTATATCCATGTACTCTTGATAAGTTGTAGAGATTATAAACCTCTTCAAATCATTTCTGTATCTATAGATGCTCTCCAAGGAAATGAATTGTGTAATAAATATGGTCAGATCAGGTCGAATCATATCACAACCTTCAGTGTGTTCTCTCACAATGGAGAGCAACTTGGGGTGCCCATAAGTGAAAATTGTAATAAGTTGTCCTTGACTCACTGAGGACATCACATTTTCTTTTTTCCCTATATTTTCCAACATTAAGTCAATTGAGTGCACAACATATGACACCCAAAACAAATGACTTCTCACCTTCATTAGTTTCTTGCCTGCAACCGTGTATGAAGCCTCATTGTCAGTGATAAATTGCACAATGTTCTCCTCCTCAATCTCGTGTACAACACTGTTTGACAGATCAAACAAGTAATCTGCGTTCTTCACCAAGCCCTATGCATCGATTAACTTCAAGAAAATGGTGCCTTCAGAACATGGAAGTTGATAAGAGGCTTCATTGTGATTCTCGTTCAATCATCACACATCACAGACTCACAATATAACCTCTTTTCTTCCAAATGAATTTGAATCCATCTAATCATGAGGTCAACTCATTGACCTTTACATCTAACCCCTTGTCGTAAATGTAATTAAACATGAGGACTTTGAACCCTGGTCCAACCACAACAATGGCATCTGTCATTGTATAAAAATACGAACTACTCGCTTGATGCACTGGGAGACCTACATGAAAGAAGATGATTACATCATTATTGATGTTTATTTGAAAAACATAAAAGACATATTTCAAAAAACACTACATTCATATATCTACATGTAGAAACTATTTGCGGATATGCTTGACTACTTTGCAACCTCTGTATTAGCCTTCACTACCCTAAGTGCATGCATGATAGTCTTGTCCCCCCTATCGCCTTGCTTATATACATGGTGGTCTCCATCGGCCGAACTAACTATGACCGACAAAACTCACTATCTCAGGCCTATGTAGGGCAAACACCTTCTACATTTAATCGTCGAGCAGTGGTACTCAATCCTGCTCCCTTTCTTCTTTTCACATCCTCTCTGGCAAAAACCCTACTAGCATGCTTGGCTCTCCTCATCTCTGCCTTCTCTTCATTATCTAAAAATAAAGAATCAACATGGGCATGTGCTTGTCTTTTTCCCTTCTTACAATTTTCCGACATGAGATCAATGTCTCTCCATCTTAGCAAACTCATCATGAAGATCTTGCTTCTACCCAATTCTAACATCTCTTTCTAATACTCTCCTAGTTAAATATGATCTAATTTCTTTTCTAAGCTTGGTCGAGACCTTATCACACTTCTTCACATTATCACTCATACTGGCTATATGTTGCTTGAGGCGGTACACACCTCCATTCATGTCTTTGACACCACTTACATCTCACTTTCTTTTTCTCATGATCCAATAAATGGCCATGTTGCCATCCAATGTTGCAATATGCAGCGGCACCATGACCTTTCTCCTCATCCAACATTTTATCAACATCCACCTAGAACAAATTAAAAATAGTAAGCAACATGAAAACCATGTTTCGGGAGTGAGAAAATTAAAGAACCACCCCCAAAGGGGTGGTTGTGATCAGCCACCGAGACACCCTTCAGGCATGACTACTGCCTGCAAGGGTGAGAAAAGCACTTCAAAAGGGGTGGCTAAACCTTAAACCCCCGAAAAGGTGACATGTGCCTTCAGGGGAGCCCCTTAAGGGGTGGGGGAATGGGAAAGGGAGGATCGGGGAGGAGAAAGAAAAATTACCTCTATAAGGGAGGATCGCGGAGGAATGCAAGGATTATCGGAGGGGGAGCAAAGAATCGCCAGAGGGAAGCCCTAGGGAGGTGGGGAGAATCACCCCTGGTCCCAAATCAATCCGATTCCAGACATTTACGAATTCCGGTGAATCGGTCTCTCTCTCCTCCATGAAGGTCAATCTTAGCCTCCTCCCAAAAATCCTGTGTGACAAGAGGGAACAGCACAGGGTAAAGGTTGCCGGAAAGGCCAGCCATATCTGTCAGGTGGTTACAGATGTTCACCTCAATCTCAGCTGAGTTTACTCTTGTCGAGTGTCTCTCTGTGCAAAGCAATAAAAGGAAACCCAGCATCCCCTGCATGGCTATCCACTCACTACTCTTTAGCTTCCTTAAAAAAGCAAGGACATTGAGATTACAATCAGGTTATCTGCTAATTCATGTACTTCGTATTCCCACTACTCTATTACAACTGAAAACTCTACCCAAAATCTAAAAAATTGCAATATGAAGTAGATGAAAGCGTATGGCAAAACATGGCAAGTCCAACTACCCAGTCATAAACCACAACAGTAGTCGCAAAATTTGCAGTTTACATTTTGAGAAAGAAAAGGCTAACAGAATGTTTTATGACGTATGAATAGAATATTAAAGAAAAGGATGTAATGACGAGAGATCACCTTGCTATTTTGATATTTACCACCAGCACCATTTGGTCCATAATTAACAGTGTTGTATGCTACAGAAGGAATCACATACCCAATAGGAATACCATGCAAACCTGGTAAGTTAACACCTAAATGTAAAAAATAAGATATCAGGAATCAACATCCATGTGCCCAATCCTTGACAAGTATACAGCTTCTGCACACCAGGTTAACGTTACGTGAATGATGGACACTATCTCCTTAAGTTAGAAAAAAATCAACAAAAGAATATACATTCTCAATGATTTTAATTTTATATTTAACCAACAAAAAGAATATATAATATTCTTCCCGCAACAATCAAAGCAAGAACAAAAAGAATGAATGTGGCAAATGCTTCCCACAAAAAGGAAGAACACGGGGAACATTTTGGACCGTGGTAGGGAACAGTGAAGTGGTCTTCATTCTTTACCTTCTCTGGTAAAGAAGTGACACACAGCTGGGTGACAAATATATTGTCATGATGAAAGACCATAAAGAATATGGTCCCAAGAAAAAGAGATCTGGACACACAACAATTAAATTTTACTTTCAAAAGAGACTAAATAGAGGGAAGCACAAAACACTGAGGAAAGAGACAGTGACCACTTTTGGAAACTACAGAACTTATATTTTTCTACTTCTCCAACGAGAAAGAATTATGTTAAAACAGGGCATGCTTGGAATATCTTATAATATCAACTTCTACTCATGCACTTTTATGAGAAGCAAAAGCTTTCTCCTCCATCCAGAAACTGACTCCCAATAGCACCCTCCTCTCTAGCCTTCTCTACATTATTTTCTGTGTACTTCTGTCATAAATCTCTAGCAGAAAACTCAGTTTCTGTGGAATGACAATCTTAATAATGGTAGCCATGTTATCAGAGGTGATTGCCTCCAGCGCAGCGAGGCAGTCGCTTTTACCACCTCACTAGGATCCGGACTCAATAAGGCCTGGATCCAATAAGCTTAAAATCCTCCCCACCCACCCCGCACCCCAAAACTTGTTCGAGATGATAGGAACAGCCCTAGCCTTCACCCTGCCCAACCGCTGGCGGCGGCATTGGACCTTTCTCTCTCTGCTTGCACCACCGCATCCTCCAGAGTGAGCTGGCACCTGCCCCACTTGCAGCCACTGCGAGGATGCCGCTGGATGCTGCCATGCCACCTTTGGACACCAAGTTTTCCTCTCACTGCTAGAGACACTTGCACCGCAGCCATTGAATCTTCTCTCTGCCACACTGCCATGCAAACAGTTTGCCTAACGTCGGTTCCTTCTTGTTCCGGTTTTCTCTTATTGTTTTCATTGTTGTAATGTTCTTGTTAAACTATAGGGCCATCTGCAGGTTTGTCGGCCGCTGGTCGACAACGATGAACAGCCCAAACAGGTCGACTATGTATATGGACGTAGTCAGATCCCTGTCAGTTGTTCCCCTAGTGCTTGTCTTCCTCCACCCACCGACAGCCACCATCAATGTCTATCAACTTTTCTAATTTTTTTAATTCAGTTGCATTATTTTATTATTATATTTATCTAATTATGTAACATGTGTATAAAGATATCACAATCCATTGAGCAAAGTAATAGTTTGGAGATGGAGTCAAACACCCAACCAGCAAGTTCAGCGAAGTCTTCAATCTCAAAAAGAGTTCCAAAGTCAAAAGACATTGGATAAAAATATGTAATTGTTGTACATCCAAAGAATTGAGATTACGTTAAATGCACATTATGTAACCTTTTAAAATGAAAACTCATGGTTTTCCTTTTTGGAAAAGAATTTATTTTATTTAGCTTCAAGGATCGCGGGATCGGGATCGGTGACCACCGATCCGATCCGGATCGGGATCGGATCGGTCCGGATCGGCCGATCCTCCGGAAGAAAGGGCGTCCTGGATCGGTCCAGATCGGGTAAAATTTTTTAATTTTTTTAAATCATAAAAAACCTCAAAAAATCAGTAAAAATCAAGAAAAATCATAGTAATAAATAAAAAAATAAAAAATAAAAAACAATGTGGATGACATTCTAGCAAACAATGATGTACAACGTAAGTTCCTTTCAAGAAATTGTCATATAAGTATAAATTATTATATAAAAGAGAGAGAGAAGAGAGTTAAATAGATCTTTATGTAAATTTAAGTATATAATATATATTTATGATTATGAATCTTCTATATATGTGATAGTATAAGTGATAGTGAAATATATTAATATGTTTACACTATCATCAACGGGACGCAGAGTAGTCGCGGATCGACCTGCGCGGTCAAGTTGCGAGGGTCAAGGGGGCAGCACCCCTTGTGGGGGGTATCAGGGGGGCAACGCCCCCCGAAGAAAAATTATTTTCATGGTGGTAAAGGGAAGGGGGAAAAAGGAATCGGAGCCCCCCCTAAATTTACCTGTTTAGGGGGGATCGGCCAATGTTCAAGGTGGATTGTTGGGGGGAGGGGTCTAGGGGGAGCCCTAGACAATGAAGGGGAGGGGGGAAGTGAGAATGAGGGGTGGGAAGGGGGAATCGGTTCAATCTCCCCCTTATTGGGGGGGATCAGACCAGAAAATGGTTCGGAATCGGGTCTTGAATCGATCCGATTTTGGACCCTTCCGGGTTCTAGGGAATCGACCGATTCCCGGATCGATCCGCCTAGATCGGTCCAGGATCGACCGATTCGGTCGATTCAGACCGATCCAGCCGGGAGTCCCAGCTGGATCGGTAGTTCCGGCTGGAATCGGATCGGTGGGTACCGATCCGATCCAAGAATCGGCCGATCCCGATCCGGATCGGCCGATTCTGCAATCCATGTTTAGCTTAAACAACAATGAAAATATGCGATATCTCATAGAAGTGTTAACTAATTCAAGATATATAAAAATATGTATTGAGGTTTTGGATTCTTTCAAAAAAAAAATTTGACATCTCCCCATTGGAATTGCAAAGTACTGATATTAATTACATATTAATTACATCGAGCAAATACTTGAATACTCTTGATTAATTGATGTAACAATTCATGAATAGAAACTAGACATCCACAAAAATACACAAGTGAGCAACAACCCCATGAGCTTGTTTGGGATGCAAACTTAACCGTTTATTTGCTTCTTTGGTTTGGTTTGATTTGGGATTCAGACTTATTCTCTTTTATCTTAGAGATTGCTTAGGAATTAATTGAGTTGATTAAAAGTCCATTTAAAATTTTGGTTTTGTTTATTTTTCATTAAGACTTGATGACTTTTTGGATGGGGCTTAATGCCTTTCAATTTGAAGTATTTTTGGTTTCCAATCTGTTAGATTTATTATAATTCAGATCTGATGTATTTTGGAGCATTTCAATTTCAGTGGAGATTGGGTGAATTCTCATGTTCAGATTTTTATGCTTTGGATTTGTTATCCTTAAATTTGATTTGTCTGTGTCCTTTGAATTAAAATTCCAATGTTTAAGAATTTTGATCACATAGCTTATGAGTTAGATGTTTTGGAATTTCGATTCCAGTTTCAACTTTTGAATCTGTTTCAAATCTTGGATTTAAGATTTTAGACTTGACTCTGAGATTGGGATTTTGAGTTGCCCATTTCTAGGTTTGGAATTGGAAGTTCCAGAATTAAGTTTTGAATTTGGAGTTCTTTCAAACACAGAGTTTCTTAATCCGGTTGTCAGATTTGAAGATCCTGACCTGTGCTTCCAGTTTTAACATTTTTTTTAATTTGAAATCCCAAACTATACATTTCAGATTTAGAAGCTTGGAATTCGGTTTCAGATTTCAGATTTTTTTAGTTTGGGCATTCATGAATACGGAATTCAAAGTTTTCAGTTCAAAACTTCGGAGTTCAGGTTCAGGTTCCAAGCTTCCAGGTTTCAGCCATTTGGAAGACTTTAGACTTAAGCAACTTCAGATTTTTTTTATTCTTTTAGATTTGGAGAAGAGTGGGTTTTCTAGATTTTTTATTATTGGATGACCCATTTAGTTTCTCCATTTGATTTTGCATCCTTTCAAGTTTATAAAGCTATTAGAACTCCCTGAATCATCACACATTACATTGAACATGTAAGTCAGCTCCCACTGGCTATATTAGGATAGAAACTCATTAGCCTGTAATAGGCATTAGAGGATCCATCCAATGTATTCAACCTCATTGGTTAAGTACGGCTATATCGGCATGAAAAACCCATGCTCGGATTTTCCCTTAACCATAGGGTTACAAAGATGTGAAATGAAGTATCATGCATGAAGTGTGTTACGTTGAGATGCATGTGGCAAGGCATGAAGATGCCATAATTCTCATTTGATTATTTTGGCATGATGTCGTTCCCTTGACCCTTGATGGGTACGGGGTATCTTTCCCCATTATCCTCACTTGATTTACATGACGACAAGCATGACCTCTCCTAGGATTTACCTTCCTTAGTAAATAGTATATGATTCTGCCCACCTACCCATCCAAGATCGGTACACCCTGGGACATGCCAGTGTGTCCGTCCAGGGTCAAACACCATGTGCTGCCCAAATTATGAGATTTATTTAATTCTATTGATTTCAACATGTTTAAGTTAATATTTTGTTGTCCATTGGCCTCGGTGGCCTGTTCAATCTTCATCAGGCCTTGATGGTCTGTTCGTTAGGTCCTTATTGGGCCCAGCAGACTTGCCGCATCTTGTTATCATCATTATCATCACCATTTTTAAAGCCCAGTGGATTGTTGTCATCCTTGCAATCTGTGCCATGATCTACTGACTAGATTTTAAGTTTGATAGAATGCAAACACTTAATGTGTTTTTAAGTTTGGCTTGAATTGATTTAAATTTAGTTTGAGGTTGATTTAATTGATTTGAATCTGATTTATGAATTGCTTATTAGTTCAAATTTGATTTGGGTTGAACTTGAGTTGAATTGAATGATTTGGTTAATCTGGGTTGAATTTTGATTTTCCTTATCTGTTTAAGTTCAGTTTAGTTTAAATTGAATTTGTTTGATTAAAATTTGGTTGAATTTAGTTTCAGAGATCTGATTTGAATTTATTTGAGAGATTTAAATTTGTTTGATTAAGATTGATTCGGGTTTAATTTGAGAAATTGGATTTTAGTTTGATTTAAGAAATCTGATTTGATTCTTTTAAAAGGTTCGATTTTTTTTGTTTGTGAATTATGACCTAAAAATTGATTTGAATTGATTTCTAGATCACCTGTTTTAAGTCTTAATTGAATTTAACTTGATTTAATTTGCTTAGAACCGCCAGATTGCAGATTTGCTTAAATTATGGCTTGTGATTTGATTTAGTTTGAATTGAGTGGAATTTGCTTAATTAATGAGTCTGGTTTGGAAAGTTTTAGTTTATCTTGGTGTTTAACAGGTCGGAGATTATCTTTGGGTTTTAGTGAAGCTGATTAGTTTATTCATTAGCATTTGTTATCTTCTGATTTGTTTTAATTTAAGTTTGGAATGTTCAGATTTCTTGAGATTTACAGATTTAGATCTGTTTGGATTTGGCTGGACTTTAAGTTTGTTTTACATTGGTGGTTTATTTTCTGTTAGTAAGAATGAATGCGTTTTAACTTTGGTGTTCCGATTGTTTAGCTGAAATTCTGGCTACTGTTTCATTAGATTGTCTTGACAGATTTTGGTTGAAACTTGTGTGTTAATCGAATCAGGCTTGCCGGAGTCACGCCCACCTTTAAATCACCTCCAGCAGGTCCATTGATTGGTCTTGCTGATGGGGTTTGCATGTGTCTTAAGTGGATTTGACTTGATTTGTCTATTGAGACTCAATTTGGATTTGATTGGAAAATGGTATATTCTGCTCATCTTGATTTTAGGACCCAGTTTATGAATTTCATGTTCAATATGATTAACTGTATTAAAAGATCTGCCAGATTTGGATCTTTACATTTGACTTTTTCCAGTTTCTGATTTTGCCGTGGTCCAAGCTTGGATTTCTCTCTTTTTCCTTTTTAAGATTTTGAGTCCTTTGGACCATGACTTAATTGTGCTGTTTTTTTTTATTCTGTTACCTTATCTTAAAGTTTACTTTATGCTCTGTTTGGTTAGAGTTTCATTTTTGGTACTATATCAATATTGATATTAATATTTTCAAATGTTGGAATATCAATATCAAAAGTAATACAAGTTGACACTTGTATAATTGTATTATATAATATGCTTTCTTTGCACTGCAAATTTTAAAATTGATACAATTAACCAAACACTTCTTTATGGTTCCTATCAATATCAATTTTAATATTGATAGTGATAGAGGTACCTAATAGTGTTACCAAACAGAGTGTTAGGCTTGGTTTTGAATTTAATTTAAGGGGCTGCACCTTGGCAAAGGCTGGGTTCCCAGATTGATCGTCCATTGATATGTTTAGGTCAAAATTTCATGTAAGGATTTGATGATACGGAGTCCCTCTCAATTCAATTTTGGAGTCAAAGTTCCAGATTTCATGTTTGCACTCCATCAACTCCACCTAGGGGTGTTAATGCTCCTTTTGACAATGAATATCTATCAGACATGAATTTTCCACTATTCTTTCAATCACTTATGGCACAAAAACCATCTTCACTCCATTCATGATGCAACTTGTCGCTTGTAGAATGAAATATACCCGGTCTTTAACAGACTTATGGGTATTCCCCCAACGTTTTTTTTGAAGATTTCATTAGCATATGACCGGCATGACGACATATTGCTTATGCACAACCTTGCATACCTTAATGAAAATGGTAAGACATTAGGATTTTTTATAGACATTTGTATGTCTACCTTAAGGACGTAGGGGTGAATGGTTAGTCGACCCCCCAACTAGTCCAAATTTTAATTTTCTTTTAGGTTAAGCCGAGACATAGGGGCGGATGGTTAGTCGACCCTCCAACTAGTCCCGATTGTTGAATTAATTTATAAATTTTTATTCAGTTCCACTTGGTTGTTTATTTTAGATTTGTTTATCTTAAAGGGCACTGTTCAGCACTGTTCATCCAAGGGGGGGTAATTGGACCCTGGCGGCCCACCGCGGCCATAGCCGCTTCACCCGGTCGTGTAGTTTCCTCTTTTTTCTCACATGTTTTTTCCGGTGGGCCCCACAATATGGCCATGCTGGACCAAGGTTGGGGGAACAATAATTCCTCCCACGGCACTGTTCACTCAGCGGTTTCAACGGAAGAAAGCTCTCACGACACCAACCCGAGGCGACCTCGATGCCGACCTGCTCCGACGACAACTTCGCGGTGCTCCGAGGTTCCCAACAGCGACGCGGGAGGAGAAGGGATCTTGCCGGCACTATCAAAGGAAGGATTGAGGATTTGCGGCAAGAGGAAGATGAGACGGACTTGATAGCTTCATGGGAGACGACAGGAACTCCGACGGTGCCGGTGACGTGAGTAGAAGCTGGAGGCAACTACAGGTAACCTCCCTCTCTCTCCCTCGATCTCTCTTTCCCTCTCAAGGCTTCCGATTCCCCTCTTTGATGGCCATAGGCATGTTTAAATAGATCTCCACCTTCCCCATTGATGTCGGAATCCTTCCGAAAAGTGGGTGTCTGGCTTCCAGATGAAACCGAAGAGGTGACTCCCCCTTCCTTATGTCGTTGGGAGACCTTCCGAACAGGGAATCCTGTTTCGTGACGGACTCGGAGGGGTTCCAAATTATTCAAGATTGATTTCCCTTCCTCCAGTGAACTCATTTTAGGGAAGCTTTTCTCTCTTTATAGGATTTCCGACTGTCAGATGAGTTCGACTCTGCGCGGAGTTTGATTGAGGATCGATCTTGATTTATTTTTTCTCCTTTTTTTGTCGGAGCCTACCCTTCTCGGTTCGGAACAACTCCGTATACACCTTCTGGTTTCCTGGGGACTAATTGGAATGTCTTGACAGTTCCACCCCCTTGGAGGAACTCAACGAGGGGCTTAGCATTTGTCTGGAGAGCCCTCGACCTGCCCAAATTCCTTGAGCATTCCTACTTTGCAAAATACATTAGCTGGCTTGTATGCCCACCTCTTCTATCTATGTTGTGGGCCTTTCCATTTCTTTGGTTGATCCATTGCAGGTTTGTTGATTTTTTTTCATAGAATTATGTGGGCATTTGCTTTGCTGTCGCTTTTTTTGCTACCTCCAGTTCTTTCAATTCCAGCTTAAAAAGAGGACTCCTTATTTCTTGAAAAATATGGGTGTCAACAACTTCCTATTCGGGCCACTTCAGACCCGGTTCAAGCTAGTTCAAGAGTGGTTTTTAGGTTTTCTTTTATTTTGTTCCGCATCATTGTGAGATTGAACCGAAGTCTAAAGTAAATCAAGCAACCAAGTTGAGTTCAGCCTTCCAATTTGAACAATTACACCCTGCCATACAGGACTTGAATTCAGCGTGCCTCTATCTCCCTCACCAAATACTACACATGGAAGGCTGGGTCAGGTTAAGTCGGCCGACCCAGACAAACCCCATACCTGGTCAAATTTGGGCCCGATCAACACAAACAGCCAAATGGGACCCAAATCGGCCGATCCAACCGAAGGGTCAGACCGGGTCACCCAGGTTACCAACAGCTAGCCAACAGCTCCAGGATGCCAAGGCTAGCCCATTCAGATCCGGGGAGACCTGGGCCAGGCTGACCTCCTTCACCATCCCCAATCCAGCCTACCTTGATGCTACATACTTCTGGGAGACTCCCATAGTGAGGGTTGCGTTCATGTTTTTTTGTAATCCATTTCCTCCCAACCCTGAAATGCTAGTTGTTAGTAAGACCTTAGACTTAAGACTCAAAAACTGTCTATGACACCCAATCATGACAATTTGAGACAAAATGCTAGTGACATAAGTTCTTATGATAGTTTATGATGTAAAAAGGATTTGTAAATGACACTGTGAAAAATGTGTAATATAACATGCATTTGCGAAAAATTCTAGACAAACATAAAGGTTAACTTATTACAAAAATATTGAGACAGTTATAGGGTGTTTGGTTACAAAATTTATTCTTACACAGTTTTATTTTAAAATAAAATTTACGTGACTTGTCATCACCATTTTCAAAATTAGACAAATAGATGTTTAACCTGTTTAGGAAAAGTGACACAAATTTTAAAAGTTATATAGTCACATTTGGTAAAATTTTTACATTTAAAATTCCTATAAGTACCTTTAAGAAATGAATCAGTAAAAATTATGTCAACATAAAAAATAAATTTCTAATTTCTAAGGTGCTAGGCTAATATGTTATTCACTTTCATGATCACTTTGTTTAATTTGTCCTCCATCTTCAAGACAATAGAGATTTACTGCCAATACAAGAAATCAGACAGTTGGAGATTTAGATGAATTTCCAAGGAGGGACGCAAGCTGAACACCATGAGGGTTTCATCTTATCGGGTCAGTCACGCTGCTGATTAAATGACAAAAAAATTTATTATTATTGATGGTGCAGGAAAAGAGGTGAACATGTGATAAATCTTCTGATCAATGGAGGTGCTGAGTTTCGATGTGTGCCTTACCATCTCTTTCCATGTCCCTTGAAAACAAAACAACTCTTTCCCACTTTTTATTTAAAAAGAGATGGCAACGTGATAAATAACCACTTCTAAAAATAGAAAAGATTATTCCACACACGTTTGAGCCCATCATGCTCTTATTTTTAATTTTAAAAGATAAAAACAAAAAAAAATGTAACCAAGCACCCTATTAATAAGGATGAAGGCTACAAAAGCAAGTGAAGTTTACTATTTGCCAAAGGTTAATAGCAAACGTACATCTTCTGAAGGCAAACCAACAGCTTTTTAAATTTCAATACACAGCCATAATAATCAAACATTTTTGGAAAAGATAAACTATAGCAAATAATCACCATCCATAATCAAAACAGAGCCTCCCACCATTATTAGAGAACTTTAGGGGGAAATATAGTCTATTAATTTAACATTTTATGGTCAAACAAATTTCTGATAAAAATGGCACAAACGTAAATTGAAAAAAAGTACATCATCTTCAGTTAAAGGTAAACAGGAACACAGTCACAGATACCGCAACATAGACCTCAGAGAAGAACTCAGAATACAGAAGATGCATATAGATACCAGCATAAGGGTATGGAGTATTCACTGATTGCAAGTAGTGAGAATCCTCTGCCAATTTTGACAAAATCAGACTGATTGCTCTCATTCGCTCTTCTAGAGTCCCTGTCAGAGTTACTATTCTATCATTTAATCCAACATAAGAGTTATCTTGGGGTGAAATCTTGATACCAGCATGTGAATCTTCGATAAATGTCCTGACCAAAAGAAAGATAGAGACAATGTACCAGTAAATAAGAAAATATATATCAGACAAAAAAAACAATAAGTAGCCAATTATCTATATATGTGGTATGACCAATTGCAAGCCATCTAAAGATGACAACATTGAAATGTGCAACCATGTTTAAAGGATCCTCTTAAGCGGGCATAAAGCATACCACTAATCATAGACAACCAACAATGAGTAGTTACACCCAAAATGTTACTTAACAGAGTATCACATCCATTTTGTTAATGAAGGTTGATAAGATGCATTGAAACCTTACAAAGGTACAACAAAATCCTAGCATTCAGGTGCAAGTTCCTAAAGGCATTTCCCTTTTGCGATGATCATTTGCTGTAGATCATCTTTTTTAGGGTGCCAAGTCGCTAAAGGTAATTCGGAGCTGTGTACTGCAAAAAAAATCAAGTGTTTCTTAGTACCCCATTCTTCTTTAGATGATTCAGCTTTCTATTAGCCTCTTAGGGTAAGAGATAGAAGTTGGAACAAGAAAATACAACTCGATAGAAAATTCAGCATGTGACAATGTGGGTCATCTGGAAGGAAGGGAACTGGAGTTTGTTCAAGACAGCTTCACAACCAGATCTGGATCTGGTTGCTCTTTTTTCATGATAAAGTGAAGAAATAATTTCTGGCATTGAATCTGAAAGATTAGAGCAGCTCCCTTGTCTAATTGGAGGGTCCTTAGTCTAGTATCTACTTGATGTTGCTTCATTGTTCTTGTTGGGGTCAGGTTGACCATTGACCAGTAAGGTCTCTTCTTCAGAAGGTTCAGATTGATGTTGCTTGCAATTTTTGGCTTTTTTGGGTAAACGGGAGGTAAGAGGGTTCATATTCATGGTAATATATCCCTTTCCTAATTTTGCTCACCTACTGTTTTACGGTAAAAAAAGATAAGTAGTTAGCTTAATCGTGTTCCAACTATGAAAAATAGAATTAAAGTAAACATTTTCTAACTCCTTTGATTTTTTTTCTAGATTGACTAAGATGGATGAGTGGTCACACTATATTAGATAAAATAAGGAATGAATATATTAGAGAAAATGTAGGAGTAACGAGAATTGTAGACAAATTGAAAGAAAGGAGATTGAGATGGTTTGGACATATTAAACGTAGACCTAAAGAGGCTCCAGTTAGAAAGATAGAAATTATTAAAATGACAGAAACAAAAAAGGGGCATAGTAGACCTAAGTTAACTTGGAGGAGGGTGTAATTCAATATGATTTAGATGATTTAAATATCTCTGAAGAAATAACACAAAATCAACATGAGTGAAGAAAGAGAATCCATATGGCTGACCCCAAGTAATTTGGGATAAAGGCCTTAATTGAGTTGAGTTGAGTATTGACCAACAGACTGCAGAAGCATTTTCTGCCTCTTTCTCCTCCCTCATCTCATTAGCCTTGCAAACCCGCCATTTCACCATGGCATCATCCCCACTGCCTGTAGTGTTTGTCGACAAGAACACTCACGTCATCTGCTAGGTGATCACATGCAAGAACAGCACTTTCCTCACCGAGCAGACCATCAAGTATGGCATCAAGATGGTCTTCCATATAGCTGTTGTTGGTATTGGACAACTTGTGTTGGTATTGTGGATTTTTGTTCAATAAAACAAACTTTGTTGACTGCATGAAAAAAATTAACAAAGATCCTCAAACTGAAGTGAGTTCTCAAGATTCACGGTTAAACACCACTCTATGGAGCGGCAGGATAAGGGAAGGACTGACCGCTCAGAAGGGGCCATTGGTTGTCTCCAGTGAGGGGGGCTTGAGGCGGCAGAGGTGAAGTTTGACGACCGCTCATGTGGGCAGGTCCATCCCGAGCAGGTTTCATCCTCTCTGGCATAAGCAAGGGGGAATCAATGGATGGGTCTTTTGCAGTATTTCCCCCAATGATGGGGTGGGCAACCGGACCCACCCTTTGGGGAAGGGCATCTTTTCCCTTGGAAAGGATGTCATCCATCGGAGGTCTTTCAAGGAAGCCTTGATCAAGGGCATGGTTGGCAGAGGGAAGCAATAGACTTGCAGACAGTGCTACAGCATGGACCGTAACAAGTCTTCTTGTAGAAATGGCCTTAGGTGCCATCGTTGCTGACTTGCTAGGGTGTAGGCCACAGGGAGAAAGGGTGCACGGTGAAGGCTGCTAACAGGAGTGTTCAGGTACATTCCTCCCCTCAGCATTCTTCCTCACTTCCTTTGGGCTCCAGTGTGACGGTCCATCTGCCCTCTTACCCGAAAGTCCTTAAAAAGAATAGATGGTTGCAGGAGTGCAGAAGTGTCCTTGTGGGAGGTGAAGATAGCTTTGAGAAGAGCTCTTTGTTCCATTCCTTCTTACGGAGAAATTGGCCTGAGACTAGATCCTAGGGGTCGGAGTCTCTGAGTTTGGTAATTTTATCATCAAAAATAACTCTTACAAAAATTGGCTGAGGGTGGAGGGTGGAGGGAGGCAGGAAGTTTTCAGTCAAGGGTCTTGATGATGGTGTTAAAAGAAATCTAGGTGAAACTGTGAAAGGAGGAGGTTCGTGGAGTAGCTATTACAAGGGAGCCGCGCCAACAGTGGATCAATATTAGAGGATTGCATGTCACCGTATGGTCTGTTTCTGAATTTTCTAAGATTATTCCCCATATGAGAGTGGTTTTCATCTATAGAAGACTCCTATGGTGGCCGACATCTGAGAACATCATGATTCTTATCGAAAGCAGCTTGGACTTCTCATCTGGTTTCATGGTACCGGTTATTTTTGATGGACTTCAGCACGGCGTGAGTTTGCGATCTGCAATGGAGCTGCAGAAGGCTGTTGGAGATCTGGCTCACTCAACTGTTTCCCTTCAGCAGAAAAAGGCTTACTCCCATTGGAATCCCAAACCCCACAGTTTTAGTAAGTCCTTGTCGAGAAAAGATGTTTTTGATTGCACAGCTTCTTTTGGAAAGTCCACTGGCCTCTCCAAGAGGTGGTTGCCAAAATCTGAACAGGGTGTACTGCAAAAATTGTCGGACGAAGAAGATGATGCTGACGAGAACCTAAGGGGTATCACAGACCCCGTTGAGCCCCGTGACTGTGATGATCTGAAGAACTTTAAGTTGGCTTAGCTTCTCTTAAGCAAAGATCCGGTTCACCTGCCGGTTCAGGTTTGTGTGCCAGCCAGTTCTCTTTCATCCTTCAGTAAGGTCAAACCAGGTTCCTCTTCTTTCCAATTGGTTAATGTTCCAACTCTCAGTTGTCATCAGTGGAGGATTCTGCAGTAGAAAACGGGTGCTGTAGAAACCACAAGCTCTTTGGCCACAGGTGTGTCTGTGGCTGCTAATCATGAACTTATGGAGAGCTCATGTGAGGGTTTATCCGTGGTGGTTACAGCTGATAATTACGACCTTCCGGATAATGGAGGTTTCATTGAATACAGTGAACCTGCGAACACAAAATCTGAAGATGAAACATTAGCCATCATTCCAGCAGTCATTATTGAGGGTACTCATCAAAGTTAGCCAGATTAAGAAGATAAATGCTCTGTGATTTCCGATGATGCGGTCAAAGCCATCAGGAAAATTATGGGCCTAAGTTTTATTGGTCGAGAACAAAATGATAGAAGTTTTTTTTTATAATATCAGAGGGAAGGTAAATGGTCAAGCTGATCCTTCAGATGGCAAGAAAGGAAGCAAGCAAAGAGCCTGGTCCAGAGAGCTCAATTTCATACTAAGAAACGATATAATGATAGAAGGCAAATGGAGGAAGAAGTCTAAAAAGGATAAAATTATTTTCACATGATAAATATAATCAGATGAAATTGCAGAAGAATATCAAGCAAAGAAAAGATCAGGGAAATACACTATGATTGCTTTGCGTACACCAGATGTCTTGATATTGCAGGAAAGTAAATCTACCTTTGACTGACAACAACTTGGTGGAAGTGGTGAAGCATAAGAAACTCAAAGGGTTCACTTGCATTCCTCCAACAGGAAGAAGCACAGGGTTGGCAGCAATCTGGGATGAAAGCAGATTTCGAGTCGACAACATTCACAAAGCAAGACAAATTCAGGTCCTTGAATTCAGTACCACAGGGGATGACAATACATGGCACCTAGGAAATGTGTATGGTCCGGTAGATGCTGCTAAGAAACCTCTCTTGACTCTGAATTCACAAATGTGTTACATATATATTCTAGTGCAGCCTGGGTCTTGGGTGGTGATTTCAATGTGGCTCTCAGGCCAAACAAGAGATCAGGTCAAGGAGTGTGGGCCCAGGAGATGGCACTGTTTAATGATTGTGTAAAAAATTGTGGTTTGATTGAAATATCAAACTACAAGCTAATGGGGTGTTTGATTGCATGATAATTTTTTGTACATTTTCATGATAAAAAATTATATTAAAATAAAAAGTGAACCAACTCATGACATAAAATTATCATGTTTGGAGGGATGTGATTACAAAAAAGAGTAACTACCGTACATGACCAAACACAAAGTGGGGGACCACAAGAAAAAAGAAAGAGGTGAGACCCTCTTTTTTTGTTTAAGAAGAAAATCACTTTTAAAACATAAAATTATCATGGTTACCAAACACCTCTTTTAACAAGTTTTCTTATAATTTTTAAAAATTAAAATAAAAACTTTCATTATCGTGCAACCAAACACCCCCTAAATTTTACATGGTCGAATTCAAGATCTAAATCTAAAGTAGACAGATTTTTGTGTCACCTTTTTTATTGCAGTTGTATGACTTGCCAGAGCGATTCCACATACCCAAGGTGGTATCATATCATTGCGTTATTGGTATTAAATGTGGTAGCTCCTTCCCAGCTCAAGTTAACAAATTTCATTTTGAGTTAGCTAGATGTAGGGACCCTAAGCTAAAGGACTTAATTAGAATATGCTGGAATGAACAGACTCTCAGTTATACTTTAGTTACCATGAGATTCGTGAGTAAGCTTAACAGTTTTAAGAAATATCTACACCACTGGGCTTCATCCAACTCTAATGTTTCAACGAATATAACGAATGGGTCACAAAGATTGATCAATATGAGAAGCTGATTGACACATACCAAATCACGGATAGTCAAAGAATTGAATGGAACACATTGAAGGATAAATACAAAGAATGGTGTCTCAGAGAACAAATGTAATGAAAACAAAGATCAAAGAAGGTTTAGTTAAAAGAGGGCAAAAAAAACACAAGGCTTTTCCATACTCTGGGAATCTTTTTTTAAGATGGTCTAAAACAGACCATGATTTTATTAAAACACAAGGGAAACCACATTACAGAGAAAAAGCAACAAAACAAAAACAATAAAAGCATAAAAAACTAAAAAATTGTCAAAAGTACTCATCTACCAAGAAAGTAGAGGAGTCAGCCGATTACCACAACAACAAAGTGAAGCCCGAGGGCTTATCCCTGAAAGAAGCCACCTCCAGCGCACTCCCAAAATGAGCCAGATACCAATGTTTAACAAGGGTAGACATAAGATGGAAGACCTGTTTCTGGTTGACAAAACAAACCTCAAAAATATCATTCTCAAGGATCTATCAGGAAAAAAAATAATGTTCTTTACCTGTTATGATCCTGTGGGACTGATTACAAAGGGACTGAGCACATTGGCATTCATGCTACCAAATTCTACAACCAATTGTTCCAGGATGACAAACGGTGGAGCCCCCTTATTAATTTCAACCTGACCAATTATCTAGAGGATGATGAAGCTGAGTCTCTTATCTATAGCTTCAAAGAAGACGAGGTCCTGACAGCCATAGAGAAGAAGGACCACTATAAAACTACTGGCCCGAAGGCCCCAGACAGATTTTCCATAGGCTTCTACTCACATTGCCAAAATATTATGAGAAAAGATTTCATAAATATGATTAAATAACTCGAAAAAAAACCCTTAGTGCATCAAATTCTTGAACTTGACTAAATTGGTTTTGTTGCCTAAAAAAGAGATTATAGAATACATTAAAGATTTAAGGCTGATCAGCCTGTTAAACAACAATTACAAGATCATTACCAGAGTTTTAGCAGATAGACTCAGCAGGCACATTGACAAGTTGACAAACTCTTCACAATCCACTTTCATACTTGGCAGTTGGTAGGTATATCTTAGATAATGAGACATGGAGAATGCATCATGTTGAAATTGGACTTTTAGAAAGCATACAACATGGTGAAATTAGAGTTATGTGCAGATTATGAGTTTTAAGGGTAAGTGGATACGGTTGATTAAAAGTTGCATCTCAACCGCCAGGTTTTCTATTGATATCAATGGAAGAACTTTTGGTTTCTTCCCCTCATTCAAATGCCTAAGATAGAGTGATCCATCTCTCCTCTCCCCTTTGTTTTTATTAGTCATGTTCTCAATATTATGTAGAATAAGGTCGTTCAAGCAGGATTGCTTTAAGGCATTGAAGTGGGTGTAAATAAAAAGCATGTATCTCATCTCCTTTTTTGCTAATGACACTTCGCTTTTTTATTCAGGAAATTTTGATAAGTGCAATGGCCTTAGAACTTTGCTATCTTTACTGCAAGTTGTGACTGGTATAAAAATTAATAAGGACAACTGTGAGCTTGTTGGAATTAACTTGAATGAATTGCAAGATGATTGACTGCATAGCATTTTCAACATGCCTTCGATGTCTTTACCAATCAAGTATCTTGGGCTCTCTCTTTCAAACAAGGGCACCAAAAGCAATAACCTGCAATGTGTGGTTCACACAATGGAAAGCAGGTTGCAAGGTTGGAAAGGTAAATTGTTACATGCAAGTGTAAGGGCTAGATTCTTTTAAGAAATATCCAATGATAAACAAGGCCTTCAGCATATCAAATGAGCTCATGTGTGCATAACCACGAAAGGAGTGTTGCCATGTTGGTCTTGCGTATCTGGAATCAATATATAGAGCTCTCCACTCGAAATGGATTTGGAAACTCAACACGAACAGACATGCCCTGTGTGCTAGAATCATCACCTCCAAATACAATGTAGGGGCTAGTGTGGAATAGAGATTTCAAGAATAAGTAGAGTATTAACAATCTAGACAGGCATTCTGTACGAGCGGGAATTCCTCAGCTGTTCACACTCTATCAAGGTGGGGAATGGTAAGAAGACCTCCTTCTGGGAAGACAAGTGGTGCGGACATACCACCCTCGCAGTCATGTTTCTTAGACTTTAAAACTTATGTCGTAATCCTCAATGACAGTATCAAGGTGGGAAATAGAGGTTTCAAGGACAAATAGAGTATCAGCAATCTAGACAAGCATTCTGTACAATCGGGAATTCCTCAGCTCTTCACGCTCTATCAAGGTGGGGAATGGTAAGAAGACCTCCTTTTGGGAAGAAAAGTGGTGCGGACATACCACTCTTGCAGTCATGTTTCTTAGACTTTTCAACTTATGTCGTAATCCTCAAACTAGGATCGGTAGCAACTGGGAGTCTAGCACTCATTGGAGCTTATCAATCAAAAGAGATGTCAAAAAGAAAAAAATCTATGAATTTATAGAACCTCTATTGCTTCTGGATAATAAAATGTACTGGGATGGAGGACAAGTTGGTAAGGTTGCCTAGTAAAAACGTTGTTTCACAGTCAAGTTTGTTATGGGCAAATTAATGATGGATGGTGTGGAAGTTTCGTGGCATCATGCGGTTTGGATACCTACCAACCCCATAAAAATTAAGCTTTTCTTATGAAAGAATCACAAGGAGAGACTTCCCACAAAATGCCGTCTAAACAAAAAAATTTCCAGATAAATCTGCAACATATGTATTATGTGGCATAAGAGATGAAATTGTTGACCATCTCTTTTTGAAATGTGGGATACTCAATTCACTCAAGAATGTTCTGCTTAAAGGGTGGAAGATTCAGTGGCTGAAACTCGCAAATATTTCCACTCTTCCCTCACTTTGGCTGAGTTTGAATTTGTGGGATATGGAAACTAAATTATGAAAATTCATATTACATCCATTGCTTTGGGGTATCTAGTGCATGAGGAACAAGAGGGTTTTCAATGATCATTTTGAACACCCCAAATCAATTATTTTCATGATGTCAACTCTAGCCAAGGACTAGGCTTTTGCAGGTACCAGAATTCACATGGATCAGACAGTTTGCAAGGAGATTTTTTCCCCCCATCCACCACTAGCATCTTAATAGTCATTGTGTGTGGGGTTCCCATTTTCTTTTTATTTCCCTTTACTTGTACTTATTTGCATTAATAAAAATTTTGACTTCCGGGTCATCATCAAAAAAACAAATTGCAGATATCTTAACCTATCCTGCATCATTATACTGTTGAATTTAGCTGAAATGAGACCACATATCCTGAAATTAATATTTATTGCCCTGTCACTAGCCCAAAAGTCTAAGAAAATGCAGTCAATTTCTTCGTTCTCTGGATGCAAAGAGTGCATATGTAACATAATCTTGTGTTTCCATTTTTTCCCATAACTTCATATCCTTTGTTGAAAAACAGACTTAAATGCCTTGAGAATAGGTTCTTTGCCGGTTCTTCACTTTTCTGACTTCTTCAGGACAGGTTCCCTTTACTGGAGCCTGTGGGTTGACTTTTCTTTTCCTATTTTTGCTGTCTGAAAAAGTTCTATTCAGGTTACCTTCTGTGAAACCTCGAAGATATCAAATATAAAGATATATATACGAATATACATATATAGGTATAGGTATTTTAGATGGTTTGAAAATTCATTTGACTTCCGTTTATTTAGAAAATGAACTTTCGTTATCTTACCTTTGGCTACTATGAAAATACATGATATTTCATAGAAAATATTAGCCAAAATATGTGGTATGCATAAAATATGTATGTCGAGGTTAGGGTTCATAAAGTTTGTCTTTGGACCTCTCTCCATCGGAAGTTGCGAATTTCCGATGTTAATTACACCGAGACTCTCGGACACCCTTGATTAACTGTCGTAGCAACTCGTATTTCATCCACAAAATATCAGTGTCTGGGAATTATAACCCATGAAAGCAATGGAATGCAGATTTAATATTTAAATCCGACAGCATAATGATAATGCCCAAAACTTAATATCTAAGCTCGAGGGTGCGGGCGAGGATTTTAACAACACCTTGCAATAGATTAGTCTCTCAACTTAATATCTTATATTAAGACATAGGTTGAATTATTGAGGCTGATCAAAGTCTGAGTATATTCAGATCAAAATCCGTGCTGATTTTATTCATATATGAAATCTAGTCCTTTATACGGACTCATCTAAGTCTATCACCTTATACTGAGGATGAGGGCAAGTATGCATGGAGTTATTGATTATACCCTAGGCTTAGGTGATTAGACATTCTCTAATTTTAAGTCTTGATATCTTCGACTTAGTAAAATTAGTAAAATGGTATATGCGCCTAAGGCCAATCACCCTGTATATGAGACTGGGCCTAGGGTTTGGTATGTCATGGAGCAAATGTATCACTCCCTCTCCCTCTAGGCTCCATCTTACCTCAGCCGGAGATGGATCCTGATGAAGATATTGACCTTAGATTCCAAAAATAACAAGAGATATGTCCCCTGGCTATCACATGCATGTGTTTACTTATCGAAAGCATTCTTTCATATTTTCGAATTCTGAATTTAAGCTCATAAGTCAGTTCCTCCCCTAGACACCCAAGATCTCTTTTTAAGGCAGGCCTTGGATTGATTAAAACATCAAATCAACCCTATGATGGGGCATGAAATGGAGCCTGCGTGATCCTGCACTGCCTACCACCCAAACCACTTATGCCTGGCTACAGGTTTGCTATACAAGACTTATATAGGATTATGAGATACCCCTCTCGGCCCTCTACACAATCCAAATCAAGAACCTCTCTTGTGCCCTTGCTTCAGGTCAGTTGAGACTAGGGCCGGAGACCCAATGTACTGATTTCCTCATATTAGAAGCCTTTGGATTCTAGCCAGGATCTCAAAGCCTAAGACAGGTTCTGGTCAATCTCCAAGATCTATAAGCCTGAAATCCGAGGGTTAAAACTCACCTGTTTATAGGATTGATAAGGAGCTGATAGATGACCATGCTGTACAGAACTTAATTCTTACCCCTAATCAGGACCTAGATATAAGTTCTGGGACCATGTTTACTAGGCCTTCAACTCGGATATCAATGATCAGATATATGCCTTCGAACATGACTTCTTCAATATTCCCTTGGTGACCTAAATCCTGCACTGCGCATGATTCTTATCATATATGCATGTATGTATACATAATGCTCATATCATAATGAGCTATGGCATGCCGTAGTACAATTTGAATATCATTCATGGTATAATCAGAATTATCTTATGGTCATCTCATGCTTCTTGGAATTGTATTCCCATATCTCCACTCACTTCATGAGGGTATGTCCTGTAATTGACTCTCTCAATCATGAGATGAACCAGAGGGTTATACCATGTCTTATCATCTTCGACCTCCTGTTCTCATGGTGAATGGTTCATAATTTAAAATCAGTTTTGCCTTCATGCTTTCCTTGCCTTCTCAGGGTCGGCCTTCGTTCAACCTTCAATACATATGGCTCTGTATATACATATATATATATATATGCAATGGTCTTTACCCACATGCCTCATTCATGCCATATGGCAGATTAATATGCTCTTGTATAGTGGACCCAAGATACATTCATGGCCTCAGCACATCGAGGCCATCTCATTCTACCTGGGGTATATACTTCTATGCATAAAAAGACCTTCTCTTATAGGGGTTCAGCCTACAATTGGCCCTCTCACTATACGATGGATCAAGGGATGAATATGTGGCTTCGGTTACTGTCCAGAACATGCAGCCACTGCCTCACCAATCAACTGGATACCATATATGTATTCCTGATTATTTTGGTATGAACTGCCCCTTTCTCTAATATGATATTCTCCTATGAAATAAGTTTGAGAAGGGATGAGTACATTATCCCAAATTCTGTCCGGGACAAGGGAGGGCTGAGTTATGCTTCATTTCACCATATTCTGGATTAGGAATTACCCTCCTCAGGCCTTCAATATGTGGGGACCTTGTCCCTTTTGGGGGTGCAGGTTTGCATGTGAAGCACCTCCTCCCCTCTTTATAATTAAGTCCTATTGGCTCACTCCCCATGTAGATACAGCCGGACTTAATCATATCACCAATCGGATATGATATATGTACATATCCAATTGCAATGGTGTGATCACCCTTCATTAACATAGGAGTTCGAACTATGATTGACTCCCTTCCTGTATGGAATTTGATCCGATAATGTGCTAAGCTCATATGCTTTGAAAGAGATGGGCATATTGCCTCCCTTTCATCCAAGATAGGTGGATTCAACCCACCATGCCTTGGATTGGGAATTATCTCCTATAGGCCTTCCCGGCCTTGGTTTCCAACTCATGCTATGCATATATTGGAAGCCAATATATGGAGAGCTTTGCCCAATTCTTGAGCTTGCATATCTGTTTTCAGGATAAATATTATAACTGCCCTGCGACCACCCATTTTGATATCATGAAACCTATCTTAAATCAAGTCCGATTAGGCTGTGCTTATATCTGAACCAGACATTGGTAACTTGATATGAATACATGGTAGAATTTGAATATGGCCATGACTTTATCATGTCGGGGTCATCTCACCCACTTTCCATGTGGGCTTGCCTCATATCTGGCTATGCTTATAACAAGTGGACTGTATTAGGCCTAAAATTAGACCTCAATTATAACCTGTTGTGGGCATAAATTCCGTACCACTCATGGTTTTTATAACCGGGGTACAAACATGTAGATATGCACTGGTTTTTACCCATCTTTTTATGAGTGTCATCATATATGTCTTGCTCATGCTATATAGCATACTATACATCCTCCTTTGGTGAGATACACATGCAGCCTCCTTATGTTGAGACTATCCTTCTCCTCTAGGGAGTACACTAGGCATGGACAAAGGGACTTTATAAGTATTCTTTCAGTCCTGTCCAGGGATAAGTTCAAGGGGTTAGGCCCAGTATGGGGCTCTAATTATACCCTCGACCCTCTGATTTTATAATCAGAGGGTGCTTCATCATATCTTGTTCACTTGATAGTCGGATATCATGACTTCTTCAAGGCCCGGTTGGCCACCCTCTTCCTCTGCCTTGTACTTTATCTGAGGCTACCCGGGGGGTATTTGGACCATCATGTGGGTTCCAAATAGACCGGGTATAACCTCATCCTCACATGCCTTACTCCACTTCTGCTGTAGTTGAGCTTTGGGAGATCTTGATCATAATTTCCAGGCCGGAGGGGGACTGTCATGGAGGGAGTAAGGGGCAAGTCTGTTCAAAAGAGGGAGGTTTATAAAAGTGATGCAAGAGGGGATCCGGGGAGCAATATGGGCTCAATTATGGGATCAGTTGGAGCATTTGGACATAACCTTCCCCCTGCCCCGGGACTAAGCTTAGATATGTCCGAGAAGGTGAAGGAAAGGGGTCTGCAGGGTCCTCGGAATTGCAGGCTCAAGTGGGATGATAACCCACTGATATGGGAGAGTAATTGAGGGGATTGAGCTCCTGACGGCCATATCATCTAAAGGAGGGGGCGACTTGGGCAAGGGACATGATATCTTACCATAAATTTCTCAAGACTTGCCCTTGATCTTCCTGCAGAGCCTCCCTTCCCCACTGCTCCTTCCTTGAGCTGCGTGGATGTCCTCCTTGGCAAGATTCCTACAGAGCTTCCCTTTCTCCTCCTGTCCTCTCCCCTCCCTCTATTCATGTGCGGGATTGGCCCTTTTTATAGGCCCCTGGACAGGTGCTGTTCATCCAAGGGAGAGTGGGGGATCATGTGAGTATGCGCACCATAGGGAGTGGAGAGAGTGGGAGATCATGGGGGGACAGGTGGCAGTCCCCCTCCTCCTATATTCCCTCTCACGAGAGAGCATCCAATGAGACATCTCTTATTGACTCCCGGCCCCTCATTTGATGAACCCCTTGATCAATCGATGCTCTATCCAATCATGACCCTTCATCCATTAATCGGATCTTAATCTCATTAAGGATCCGGTTGATCCATCATGGTGCTCCGCTGGCCATCTAAGAGATCAAAGGTTCATTTGACTTGTTCAAACCTCAATCCGGCCCTTGATCATGTGTCCTTGCAATTGATCAAGGCCATTGATCTCTTATTGGATATTAATCCTATTAAGGATCCAATTAGCCATCTCAATGGACCGGGGAGCATCCATTCTCCAATGCTTTTGATAATTAGTCAATCCCGACCCTTAATCATGTGTCCTTCCAATCAATCACTTAATGGATATTAATCCTATTAAGGATCCAATAAGATTTATCATCCGGTAGTCATCTTTGCTCATGGGCATTTACCGGATATCCCACTAGGAAGGATCCAATGGATATTATCTTATTAAGGATCCGGTAGGGTCTTTTCAATGAGCCGGGGAGATCCATCCTTCTATTGATCCATTGATTGACCAATCTTGTCCATTGGATGGTCCCGGATCTGTTTTGAATTGCTCATGTTGTTTTCTCCCCGCGGATCACCCTTCTTTCCCCCTTTTTGCTGTTTCTGTTAAGTCTCCCACTGGGAGATATATTTGTCCAACCGCGAGCTCCTTTTAAACAGTCCCTCTTCCTTCTTCTGTCGCATCCCTCTCTCCTTATAGGTGTAGCAAGCCTCTGTCCCTGCCAAGAGAAGCTGCCAGTCCTCTGCCATTAGAAGCTTCTTGGGCATCCTTTCCTCCCACTTGGGGTCAAGCCGAAGAGGTGTACATCTTCCTAGCTGTTCCCGGGTAAGTAAAGCTCTAATCATCCATAGTTTATTCATCTATGCTATGCACTTCTTTCTGTTTTCTGTCGATAACATGCCCATTGCCCCAATTATTCCATATCACACCATATATGCATGGCCGGTTGCATGGAGATGCATGTTTCTCAATCTCCCATCTGTTTTGTGTTAATCTGAATATTCACGTGAAGACCCGGCTTCCCCTATGTGCTGATTGGGTCTTCTTCCAAATCTTGAGCCTAATGGCTGCCCTCTACATGTTTTTTTAGCATGTCATTGAAGGAGTTAATGCCGGACCTGTTAAACAGGAGCCAGTTTGGCTGCTGTTTGCTATTTCCGGCCCTCCCCTCTTCAAATTTCTGTGGGGAGCATGTCTCCCTATTTCTCACAAGCATATGTTTGCAGGTCTGGCTTCCCATGGGCCATCATTGGCCGGGGGTGTTATCAAAGCTTCTGGAGGGCTTATTGCTATTTGGACAGGGGCCAAATATTGGTCCTTCCTTGGACTAGATGGGCATTGAATTCCCCTTATGCGCTCCCCTCTGATCATACATATCCGGTGCTGTATGTATAGGCTTGATCCCTCCCTTGATTCATATATGTCAAGGGAAAAGTTATAGAAAAAATAAGCACTCCTATGCTCTTATATCAAAGAGTCCGGGTGCTGCAGAGGGTGCTAACTGTGGGCCTCCTTTGTGCTCACTATCTTCTGCCTTTTGCTTGGACACATATGTACCAAGCCCATCCTAGCCTTATGTGGCTTTGTTTCTTTCATGACTTTGCTCTCCTCTATTCTCTGGATTCTTTGAAGTTCTGCCCATATATGAGCTGATTTTCATGTATTTGCATCCATCCTAATTTGCTTCATATAGTGATGTCAGGATGGGGGAGAATTAAATATTCTTAATTCCCCCTTGCTTATGTATGAAATTTTGAGTGCCAACACCTTCCCTTCCATGAAAAAGAAAGAAAAACTTAGTCTTTCTTTCTCAGGTATTCTGCTTCCTCCCCATTAAAGAATAGAAACCAAAAATAAAATAAAATGAATATGTTCCCTTATCCTATCCCGTTAGAATCCTAGGACATTTTTTCTGTAGGACCACCATTGGTTTTCTCCAGCTGTTTACTATGTTATCTAAGGCGATCGTACGACAAGAAGGCCCCTATAAACTTCATGTGAGTCTTTACAATGCCCGAAGGCATATGTAATCAATTAGAGGCAAGAAGGAAAGGTTTTTACTCGAAGGGATCCAAGGAAGGATACAAAGGTCACCTTGTTAGCTAAGGTAAAGTCTGTAAACCTACGGAAGGAAGTCTAGAATAGTGCTTTTAAAAACAGTAAACCAAGCCATGTTATGCAAATAGATATGGACACTGAATAGGGGGAATAACACAAGATGGAACCGGGTAGTAAGGGACAAGTACTATGCTCTTGGATTGCAAAATCGGTCGAATCGGATCGGAATTAGCCAATTATGAAATCAGATCGGCCAATTTCGATCTGATTCCTGCTTGAAAGACCGATTCTGACCTGAATTCCACTGAAATTGGTCTGAATCAGTCGAATCGGTCTTGCATCGGTTGAATAGGATCTGAATCGGAATCAGAACTGAAATCAGAATCCTGATTTTTAAAAAAATTTCAAGCCAAATCGGCCGAAATCAGACCAAATCGACCAGAATCGGTCCAAATCAAAATCAGATTTTTTTAATTTTTTTTTAAAAGTCCCAATTTTGGATTGGTTTCTCTTCCTAAGAATTGGTCCAAATCAGACCGATTTAATCCAATTCGAATTGAATCGGTTCCCACCAATTCGGTGACTAATTCCAATTCGGAAATCCTTGACTATGCTGGTTCAGACTTAGAGCGACACCATTAAGGCTAATGCCCATCGGTCCCCAGTATGGAAAGGCATCATGAATAGCATTGATATAATAAATTGTGCAGCGTCCATTCGTATTGGCAATGGAAAAAGAACAAGGATCTGGAAGGATAAATGCGTAGGCAATTATGTATTAAAAGACAAATATCCAGATCTATTTAGGATATTACAGAACCAAGATAGCTTGGTTGCTGACTGTTAATTCGTCGAATCAAACTCCTGGTGGTACATGTTCACTGGGAACCTAACAGCAAGCAAAAGTAGAAATTTGTCAAGGTTAATGGGAGAAACCCAAGACTCAAGGCTAATTATGGAAGAGAAAGACAAAAACATGTAAAATTGGTCACAATCAAATATCCTTTCAGTTAAATCTATGACAAGGGCCATCACGAAGGGGGCGTTAAGGTGTCAAGGCGCAGAAGAATATGATACACAAGAGTGCCCTTGAAATTCAGGATACTTCTATTAAAAATTGCCTGGAAAAGATTACTGACTGCATACTAAAGTGGCCACCCCAACCAGATAAATTATGCGCCATCTGTGGAACATTCCATGAAGACCAAGATCATCCTTTCCTAACTTGTGGTGTTACTAACATGCTTTGGCAAATCGTTGCAAGGGTCCAAGGAGCTTGGGAGACAAGCCTAACATCCACCAAGATATTTCTGGATTCTGGAGACATAGGGTAACTACACCCCAAGCATCATAATGCCACTAGTTTGTGTAATGGATGGCATTCCTTTCAGCCATCATATGGCCAATATGAAAGAAGAGGAACAACCAGTGATTTGAAAAGAAATTCTCCTCTCCAACAAACATTTTGCAGAAAGCAAGGACCTTCTTCAGCAATGGACAATGGCGGAATTTATAGAGGAGGAGGATCTTCAGCCTATACATCAAATGCTACATGGCTTCAACAGATTCTTTTATGTTTCGGGGTCTCATGTTTCAAACTTATCATAAATACCTGTTGTAGGGTCTGTGCTTGATCTATATTTCTCAATAGATATTATAGGCTGGAAGTGTACTCTGGATCGATCTTTTTTGGTTGTGGTCAGGTGACTACCGAGGTCACAAAATCTCAACTGACACTAGCCCTAGCTGTACTGATACTGTTTTGTGAATTTAAATGCAATACTTAGTATTAACACTCAAAAAGAAGACACAGATGGCCCCTCCACATCTCAACGTGGGACAGATTTCCAAAATAAATGTCAGCCTAGGTGAGAACTAGGACTGCAAATGCATTGGATTGGTTAGCAGAGCCAATTGACTGGGAATAATTATGTTTCAATTCCGTTCTAATTCCATTATCAGAATTGGAAACGAATTCCATAATTTCCAAAATACATACTATATATCAATTTTTCAATAATTTCCAAAACACATACTATATACTAATTTTTATCTAGAAATAAGTTAATAAATCACATATAATTACTAAAGTATGACATAATCCCCTTAAAATTTTATTTTTTACCTTTTTATCATTTTATATCATGTTTTATAGTTTATTTATTTATATTTATTTTAGTGATACATACTGAAATTTTATTGGAATCAGAACGACAGGAACGGAATCAACAGATTTCAATTCCGACACCAATAAGCTATCACAATATCCGATTCTGCTAGCATATAGGATAGATTAATAGGTTCTAAATCCATTAATTTCTATCAGAAACAAGCAGGGATTTGGATTATTGGATTCCATTAACACCCCTAATAAGAGGCTGCAGGAAGTCCCCGGAGTTACCGGAGGATTGCCGTTGGTCAGCCATCTCCAACAATGCCTATGATTACTCCCAAGACCCCCCACAAAACCCTCCGATATAAAATTGCCTAAAAATCGCCCCTGTAGCCAAAATATTTGCATAAGGCTTTCTAGGCAAAGCAATTGGTTGCCTTTCACCGAAGATATGCAATCTTGGCAAGGTCACTGTAGATTCTCGGTCTCCACAAGCAGCAAGAGCTAATGGGGTGTTTGGTTGCATGATAATGAAGGTTTTTGTTTTAATTTTTAAAAATTGTAAGAAAACTTGTTAAAAGAGATGTTTGATAACCATGACAATTTTATGTTTTAAAAGTGATTTTCTTCTTAAACAAAAAAGAGGGTCTCACCTCTTCCTTTTTTCTTGTGGTCCCCCACTTTGTTTGGTCATGTGTGGTAGTTACTCTTTTTTGTAATCACATCCCTCCAAACATGATAATTTTATGTCATGAGTTAGTTCACTTTTTATTTTAATACAATTTTTTATCATGAAAGTGTAAAAAAAAATATCATGCAACCAAACACCCTATAAGGATCTTTTTTCTTTCAGGAGAAATTTAAAGGATGACAAACTTTCCAATCTATTGAGCCTGACGGACACTCTCAATAAATATAATTGTATTGATTCACAGGAGGACAAATTGTTGTGGACCCAGGGAAGAACTTTTCTTTCTCTGTCAAATCAGCAAGTATCGAGTTGAGCATGGGAGGATCAAGTTGCATTGGTGGAGAGCAATCCGGTTTCAGTCACTACCTATCAAAATTAGACTGTTCTTATAAATGATTTGCAGAGCTAGATTACCCACCAAATCTCATTTACACAAGGTCATCAAAGTTAAATATAAACTATTCGTGTTCAGCTGGATTGTGAAAGAAAACTTGGATCACCTATTCTTGCATTATGGCATCATTCATTACCTTGGAGAATATTATTCAAGAGCTGGAAACTTCCCTGGCACAACCCTAAGGACGTGACAACACTCTTATGTATCCAGAACAAGTCAAATTCAAGGAGTGACGATTCAAGACTACGGCATTACATACTTCCTGCAATGCTATGGGTGACATGGAGCATGGAATGCAATCTCCCGAGAATCTCTCAAGAATCTATTTCTCTCCACACATCCGAGAAACAAGATCAACAAAATGAGAATATATATAGTACCTCCGGTCCCTTAATTTCCTATGCCTACTACTTCCCCTGATTTCTTAGCTTCATAATAAACAACTACCTATATCATATATATATTCTTTCATTCTATTTTCTATTACTATTTTAGTTAGATGGCAATGTTAAGTTTGCTTCATTATTGCCAACTTTATCATGGAATCCATCCAAAGATTCAACTAGACATTATTGTCTAATAAAATTGTATATCTTAATATTTTTATGACTATATATGTACAATTGACACAAGATGATGTATCTATCTCCTCTCCATAATCTTCAAGATGAAGCTTAGTTCTGACATAAAATTCCTTGTATGCCTCTTGTTAACAATAATTCACCATCTTTGTATTTTGCTTTTAATTCTCTATCAGTTTATTTTAATGTTTAATATGAGTTCCCTTGTCCCGTTTGAAAAGATCAAATGATATTTTACATTTAAACATGCACTTTGATTGGCATTTCCAAAATTGATCTCCCAAGATTTTTTGAGATCTATCGGCGATCTCTTCTCTTCAATCACCCCAAGATAAAATCAAGATATGAGATGGAAATCCTTGACCAGGAGATCTTGTAACAAAAGCAGTTTTAAAAACTACTTTGAAAATCCGACCTCAATCCTTTTATGAATGGCCTCTTTTGTGAAAGATTGGGCATTTGCAAGCTGTAGCTCGTATATGGGTATGAGTCCTTTCAGAAAGAAACCATGCTTTTGAAATTGCCTTACTTCTATATATATTTAGATCCTGTGGCCTCTACCACCTTAGTAGTTGGTAATAATTCCCTTTCTTCCCATTTATTCCCCTATCCTTCACTTCTCTTACCTTGAACATTTGTTCTTTGTACCTTTGTGTCCTTTTTGAATTAATAAAATGTACTTCACCACCTTCAAAAAAAGTAAGATCCAGGTGAATGAGAGCAAATGTCGGAAGAGCTGTTGCATAAGGCAGAGGTGCCAGAAGGCACTATCTTTTCTACCCTGTCCGACAGGGAAGATGGGTCCACCAGCAGTCATCTCCACCCCTCCAAGGTGTCTTCACCAACAAGATCTCGTGTGAAAATTGTGAGATTTCGGCAAGATCTTGTCTCGCCAACAATTCTGAGGTAAGGTCGAGATCCAAGTTAGCATTCCTTACTCACCTTTGACAACATAGGGCTTGCATTGACATTTAACTCCTGCAAACTCCCCCAGATAGTTGATGTTGAGATCCACAGCTGAATTCTTTATTTCAATAAATGCTAGAAGTTTGTGAACCAAGCCACAATCATCTAAGTCCTTGAATTCCCCAAGTCCACTGCCTACTTATTGCAGGAACTGCTAGATGTTTGAGAACCACGAGTACTCAGATTTTTTAAAAAAATAGCATTTTCAGCACACTATTTTGTTTACAAAGATGTTTCAAGATGTATGTAGTGGTGAAAGGACTAATTGTGAACTTTAAGACACTCAAAGATAATCATCATTCCTGTCTCCTACAAGCAGAAACAAGAAAATGACCACTTGCACGGACCACTAAGCCAATTCTTCAGGTTTGGCCAACAAGGTTTTCAGAAGTGTAAAATTTACTTCATACAATTTCTTCAGTAAGCACTTAAAAACAATCATCACCGCATCACATTTGGAAAGAAATCACTAAACATCACCACAAAAGCCAATGTCAAAAAGGGATATTTAGCCTATTGACGTTAACAATAAATTGTAGAAAATGAACAAGTTAACAAACTCAAATTAAAATATGAAAATTGCAACATTGAAAAAAAGAATAGTAAAAGACTAGAGAAGGATGATGCTGTGGTTTAGTCCAACACATTTAGATAAAACAGATACCAGTGTTGCAATCTATAAACTGCTAATAGCAGTGAGCATGATTCATGATTGTTAAGATCCATAATGGACGTATCATAAGTATTTTCTTCTATTTCTTTCTCATATAGCTAAGGCCCATAAGTATGCTCTCCATGATGAATCATCGAGTAGATAAAAGTTAAGAAATTTGGGTGAAGAGGGAAATAAGGGAGACGTCTTACTTTATGGTTGACCCTCCTTTCCCAATTATGCCACCACAACAGCTGTTAGGGACAACCAATCTTACTTTTGATCTACTTTCGACATCTGCATTCTCTTCGGCCTGTGTATCAGAATGGAGCAAGTAAAGCATTAGTGAACCAACATGTTCCAACAAAAAAAAACTTGAGAATGACATGAAATATAGTTGAAAAAATTAAGCTATTATGGTAATGAATTGAAGCAAAAATCACCTCACTCAGCAATTTCTCGAGGATCAACTCCATTGCCTTGATTATGTCAGGAAATGAACCAGAAATCATTATTATCCTATCTGATGTCCCAGGAAAGAACTCATGATTACGTGACAACTGTATGCGAGCTCCTGATTGTGATTGAAACTCTGTGATTGTCATTCCACCCTTTCCAATGATACACCCCGCCTCTGAGTTTGACACAAGGAACCTAACATATGCTGATTTTTCTTTCTCATCTGTCAACAAATAAGCAAGTCAGTCAAATGATTTCTTAAAATAAGTTTGAAATAGAAGTTAGCAAAGGCTTCAGATGTGGTCTTTGGACTCCTTTTGGGCACATGCCCACCTGTTTTAGGCTCATCCAAGAAATCAAAGACCCAGCTGAGGGAAGGAACTAAAATGCATAGAAAGCCAAAAGGCTGCACCATTGCAGTTGCCAAATAAGTGCAAAAAACTATAGAAGAACTTAGATTTTTCGTGCTGCTAATGTTCCATATTGGCGTGCATTAGCGCTGTAAACGAATTCGGATTTTATCCGGATTCGGTTCGAATCCGTATTCGGATAGTCGAATATTATCCGATTAAGTCGCTCCGTCGAATATTAAATTCGGATTCGGATATTATCCGAATTTTAAACGGAGCGGATTCGGAATCACTGGATCCGCTCCGATTAAAATCCGCTTCGACATGAACCGTTGGATATAAGATCCAACGGTGATTTTTAAACCAGACTATCCTATCCCTAATCACCGGCGGCCTCATCGGCTCACCCCCAACTCTCCTCCCGGCCGGCGGCTCCCCCTCCCCCTGAGCATCCCTCCCCTCTGGCTCCGGCCCTTCTCCCGGCGACTCCCCCTCCCGCATCGGCGCATCCCGTAGGCGACGGGCGGAGTTGGCGTCCTGAGTAGGTGAGGCGACCACGGGCAGCTCATCCCTCCCGGCGACAGCGACCCTCCCGGCAATGGCGACGGCGACCCTCCCCGGCAACGGTGACGGCGACTCCCCCTCCTCCCGGCCGGCGGCTCCCCCTCCCCCCGAGCCTCCCCCTCCGGCTCCTGCCCTCCTCCCGGCGACTCCCCCTCCCGGCGGCTCCCCCTCCCCCCGAGCATCCCCCTCCCCTCCGGCTCCACCGCTCCAGCCCTCCTCCCGGTGGCTCCCCCTCTCCCCGACCACCCCCCTGCGGCTCCAGCCCTCCTCCCAGCGTCTCCCCCTCCCGGCGGCTCCCCCTCCGGCTCCACTGCTCCAGCCCTCCTCCCAGTGGCTCCCCCTCCCCCCGAGCATCCCCTGCGGCTCCCCCTCTGGCTCCGGCTCCGACCCTCCTCCCGGCCCCCTCCCCGCAGCTCCCCCTCCCCCCGAGCAGAGCATCCCCCCCAGGCTGTGGGCGCGCTCGGGCCTCCCTGAGCATCACCTCCCCCACCGCGCGCTCGGGCCGCATCACCTCCCCCACCGTAGTTCGAACCGGATATTATCCGTATTCGCTCCGTATTCAAGAGATATTCGATTGTGAAGATCCGCTCCGTATTCGAATGCTAACCGGAGCGGATATCCGATATCCGAATTAACTAGCGAAGAGGATTCGGAAATGCCGTATCCGCTCCGTTTACAGCCCTAGCGTGCATCCATTAACACAAGTCCATGACCTAGAGAATAAGTTCAATTTCATCAGCTGTTACATCTGGTAACATCAAAGAAAGTCACTGAACTTCAAACAAGAATGAGAGCACAGAAAAGTTTCTAAGCCCAGTCATTTCCTGGTTATTCTTTTTATCGGCTTATCCAGTTGCCATATATCTAGGATACTTTCTATTAAAACATGCTTATCCTCTAAAACGTCAGCATTGACCAATGATAATCTCAAGGTTTGTTTCTCTCTCTATTCAAGAGAGATTACACAAAAAGATACCTTATTGCCATATTTTTCTTTCTTTTGGGTCAAACATCAGGTATGACATTGAGATGTGCCAGGGTTGCAAATCTTGTCAGTATCAAGGTTGAATGCCAAGTTGGAAGTCATTCAAAACAATAAACGGATAACACTTCTTCTATTCCCCTTGACTCATATACATCAGGTTGTCAATTTAATATCCTTACTGCTACTAATGGAGGCTTCTATAGAACTAAAACCTAACTTTAAAGTGATCTGGCAGTAGGTAGCTAATGTGGACAATGAAGCAAAGACTTCTAGTCAGATGTAGAGTTGGGACCTCTATCACTATCAGGTTTATTCTGATATTAAATGCTTTTCAGGTTTATAGTGGCACTCATTGTCATCTTTTTTGTCAACATGAACATAAATATTCAGTCAGATGTGCAACACAATCAGACATATGGACCCCATTACCAAACCCAGAACAGATTTTCATCCATGCATGATAGCCCAGATAAGTCCACCTGTCACCCTTGAATGCACCTGCAGCCTCAGTTGCACTGCCACCACATCTCCATGCCCTGGTTCCAAATGCCCCTCTGACATATCTCCTCCAGTCTCCTTACCTAACAATAACCTACTGGTGGATGGATCAAGTTCAGCCCGAACGGAACACCATAACCCCCAACATTGGCAACAAGCCAGCTAATGGGTTCCACGATTTGCCATTGTCAAGCCGGATGGACCAAAAAAAGTGCTGAGATAGAATGCATTCACTGCAGCAAGTTTTAACTCGACCACGTACAAGTGGAAAGAAGGTTAGAATAGACAACAACATGCTGAAGGAGAATCATGGCCCCTCAGTGAAAGCTTGCAGTTGTGGTGTAGAGGAGTTGGGCACAATAAAGACAACAAAATGTTCCTTAGCATCAAATCTTCCTTTAATGGGCAAAAAAAGTGAGAGAAGAAGCTGAACAGCTGGGAGTGTGTAGCTTTGGAATTGACAAAGACATCAAAGGAGCACTTCTCAAATATCCAAAAAAAAAAAAACAAGGACAGTCAACATGGTTTGACTGGCAAAACGGGAGAAGTTTAGACAACATATTTAGAAGAGGGAGGAGCAAGGTGAGGCAAGAAATAAGGAGTTTGCAACTCAGAAAAATAAAGATTCTCACATGGAACATTAGATGATGTAATGGAAGAAAGAAGAGAAGGGTAGGGACCTGTGCTTGTGTTTTATGCTAGTAGGGGACTTTGTGTGAAGTTGGGATGTGGATGGGGACAGTACCTCTCTAAAGGAGCAGCTAGTCCGCCACAGTTGGAGGTCAAGAGGCAAGGAGCAGCATACTTTCTGACGGTATGTAGGGAGAAGACTTCTCTGACTTCATTAAATAAGCATCTTCATCGACATCAAGACCTCTTTAAGTGCCTTTATCTGGTTGAGTGGGAAAGATGTTTCTATCTTGAGCATAATAACTCTTGGTAAACCAGACTGGGAGAAACACTTCACTAGCATTTTGTTGATTTCCACCAAAAAGAAACAATAGAAACCATGCCATTGAGATATTCTTCAATGAGATGCAAAAAGGGCAAGGTCAAAATAGACAGTAGTTGTTCAGGGAAGCGGACTACAGTAATCATGTCCTTCAGAGCTTCCTCCTCAACTAGGGAACCCCTGTGACAAAGCTCAAGCAACTTCCAAGAGATCTCCAACCCGGAAAAGAGCCAAAAAACCAGTAGATAGTGCTGTAAACAGAGTGGACACTTAGCAGATACGTAAATTCTGTATCTGCTCCTTTAAAGCATCAAAATAGTTCATATCCGTTCCTATATGGACTTGAATACAGTAGGATCCCTAAGCAGATAAGATATTTATTAAAACAGCAAAATCAGCTTGTAAAAAAACATAAATAGATTTATAAAATATAAAATACATACTTAACAAGAGCTGGACCTGAAATTTTCTAAAAATGTAATCTCTATAAACTAAAGCAAATTGAATAGCGAACTAAGCCATCTCCTGCAACTATAATTAGATGCTTATTCATACAAGTTATGTTTTAAGAATAAATGCAGCTATATCTAACAAATGCCTTAAAAAAAACAAGTAGTTAAACAAGACCCGACATTTAGACTATTAAAGTTTGAACCTTGGTGATCAATTTGTGGCTACAATTGAGAAGACTAATAGGTCAATAGTCTTTAATATATATATAGACATCACCCATCTTTGGAAAAAGAACAAGCATAGTAACATTCAGAAAGTGCTCAATCCACGGTTTCATTTCAAACTCCTTCAAAGCAGTCAAAAAATCCTCACCAATTACTTCCCATAATGGTGATAAAAAGCTGCAAAAAGCCTTCAAAGACAGGAGCTTTGTTAGGACCTAGGAACTCGCCACTTATTTGATTTATTGTACAAAGAAAAGAGCATTAAGGGACCCCGCTTTGGTGTTAGAAAATCTGAAAAAGAAATTAAGATTGAAAAGAAGTCTCCAGGTCTAATCCTCTGAGAAGATTATATTATAAACTATACTGCTTTTCTGCCAAATTGAGCATTCCCTTCACACATGGAGAACCGTCAACCAACAAGCAATAAAGAAAGCTAAATCTCTTGTGGATGAGCATGAAATAACCTTGTGTTTTATCATGTTCCTTCAGTCAAAACTCTTTAGCTCGTTGCTTCAATTTGATATCTTCCCCTAAGCATCATTCATTACACTCCACTTTGGTCATCTTCCATTCACGTTACTCCTCGTCAGAAATTATTCCCCGAATCCCTTGTCACTTAAACAATCAAACATTTGGATTTTCAACAAAAAAAATTTCGCCTAATGCTAGCAGCCCCACATAAAGTGGATAGCGCCAAGACTTCAGCTCTTGTTTTAAAGGTTTGAGCTTCAATGCAAATATTTTGATAGCTGATGTCCCACTTAATGGCTTCTTCAAATAGCTCTTGACCAGCACCTTAAATCCCTCTTGCCTAACCCAAGAGAGCTCATATCTGATTGGTCTATCTCTTAAACTTGAGGCCAAATTGACAGAACCAATTTCCTAAACAAATAATTTGTCCAATTTTGACTTAGATGCTGAATTTGCCCAAGGAGAGTTCCTTCAATTCCATTTCCACTAGACCACAAGTAATCCACCTGTTGAATAAATTTATCTCTTCAAACCATGTTTTTTATTGCATTTTTTAAGCTGGAGTTGTTTGATTGCATCTTTCCCCAAGAAATATGAAGGCATTAAGTCCTCACAAAAGCACCAGATTCCTGAAGAATCTGAAGACAACAATCTATGCAACTCCTGAAAAAAAAATCCCCTTTGTGCTGATTGCCAAGAGGGCATGGACCACAGCGAAGTTCTATTTGGTGCTGTTTTTTATTCCACTATTTGGACACACAATATATGCCTGTTACATAACATATCAGAAACACAAAAATTATTCATTTTGACAAACATCCTGATTTTTTATACAGCTGCTACATGACCTACAAGCATTGATATCGGCATCAGAACTGGGACCTGAAGTGGTGGGTCCTAATCCGATCGGATTGGGATTGGATCAATTGATCCAGCCAAATCTCCAGGAAGAAAAAGGATCAGGAATCGGTCCAGATCAGTTATCAAAAAAGCCAAAAAATAAGAAAAAAAAAACACAAAAAGAACCCAGATCGGATTCTTTAGGCTCTTTTGGGGCCAAAATCGGCCCCAAAAAAGCATCAAATGGCCGCCATGGCGGCCCCTTCCCCATGCCAGATCCGTCGGGACCCAGTACGCTGGATCTGGTGACTCGTCATATAGCATATCGAACCCAATATGGTAAGAACCAGTGACTTAAGCAAACTGGATCCAAAAAGACCCTGTACGCATGTCTTCCTCACCCTATCAATGCCTAAAAAGTCTTTTCGATGCACTAAGAATCTGAAGACTTCATCTATACGTGAAAATTGACCGAGTTCACTGACTGGAGAGAACAGACTGAACTGTGCTGATTGCACCAGACCGGAACTAATCTAAAAAACATTGAATCGGACTTAAACCGGAATGAGTTGATGCAGACTGGTGTGGACTGGAGCTGGTTGAACCTACTAGGTCCCTTGGACCAGTGGGTTAAGGTTTTCTCTGATGCTTCCACTGAGTAGACCCTGCTCAGTCAAGAGAGTCAATAGGCTGGTGCAGCTCAGCAGGTGGAATTGGGCCATTGTGATGGACTGGTTCCCGCTGGAGGCACACAAGTGGGCTGGCTGGTCCGGTATGCTGTGGGTTCATGGGGTGGGCCTGAACGGTGGGTCAGAGCAGCCGGCCTGAACTGACACTAAAACTCTGATGGTTTCGCAGTGCTGACGTGGTGTCAAGTACGGGTAAATTGGGTCCATGCCTGGTCTGAATCGCTGCTGGATCGACCTGATTGCTGCCGGAATCACACAGAATTGCCGGAAGCCTACTGGAATAGTAGAGCCCTAGAAGTGTTTGCATATTTGGAACCGTTATCAGCCTTTTAGGAGTGATATTGGATCGATATCGAGCCCAATATCAATTCCTGAATGGGACTTAATTGTCCCAGTGGAATCATCCGTTTTCGATCTGATTCATAGGAATCGTCAATTCCACCAATCTAGACCAATTCCGTGCGGAGATGAGTCTGGATAGATGCTCCAGATAATAATACAATCAGGGCTGGCCAATATGATCCAATACAGCCAATTTTACAATCAATGATAGCACCAGAATTAGAGAAATTGTCTTCAAATACCCTAATCATTCTTGTTCTCCATGTAGCCCACAGAAAGGCCAACAATTCCTCCATCATTGGGTTAGCAGGAATCAGGATCCAAGTGTTGAATAGACAGACCAGATTAAGATGGTTAGACCAATGCCAACTCCAGTCTCTAAACAAAACCCTACACCAATACAGGGGAATCCCACAATGACGAAACAAATGATCTAGATCTTCCCGCTGAACACCACAAAATATGCAGTATTGGGAGGCTAGAGAAAACAGATTACTTAATAACTCTTGGTCGGCAGCCTTCCTTTTCTAACTTTCCACCTGAATAACTTATTTTCCAAGGCAGAAAAGGCATCCAGACTTTCTTCCACCAATCAATCTCAACACCACCCAAGCTTAATCTGATTGATGCTAATTTAACCGTAAAAACTTATGATTTCCCAGGCAGCAAAAATAAGTTATCTGGCACAAAATTTGAGCAAGCATTTCTTCTTAGTCTCTCATGAAAAAAATATATAATCTTGGAATTTTGTCTCATTCAGATTCCTTATGAAAGAGAGGAGCCACATTTTCAAGCTAGAATTACTATCCTACATGTCTGACACAATAAATTTCTTGTCACAAGATAATTGAAACAGTATGGGAAATCTCTCAACCAAATGACAGTGGCCAAGCCATTTATCCTGTCAAAAAAAAGTCTTCCTCTCATTCCCAGCATGAATCAAAGTAGAGGAAGCAAAGAAAGAAACTCCAGTTCTGCAATATCCCTTTCATTTTTTGATATCCTAATGTTATCACTAAAATCCTTCACCCAGCTAGAGCGCTCATGTGGTAGGTACTTTAATATAACAATTCGTCACCACATAAAATTACCCCCTTGGTTGAGTTTCCAGATCCATTTAGTAAGTAGCTTGGTTGAGTTTCCAGATCCATTTAGCAAGTAGTGTTCTCTGAATAGTCTCCATAAAAGCAGGCCAACCCTCCTTCCTGTTTGCTCCTACTGTCCTACATATATGATTTCATGCTATCAAGTGCACTCCCCTCTTCTCCTTTGAATCTTGCAAAGAAGAAGTTGGCCCTTGTACTTTCTAGCTGTCTAGATATGCGGTTGGACATTTAAAAAATAAAGAGAAAATGTAAAAGTATACCATTAAGAACCTTGAACAGCAGCCATCCCTCAAGTTTTCTTTTCATTGTCCTATACAACAGATACCAGTCAGAAGTTCTGATTCTACTGTTATATAAAGGAAGACCAAGACACTTAATAGAGAAAAAACTCTGCAAATAAAACTTATTAATCTTCAGCCCTAAGACAGCTTCAAAAAGCTGCAGCGTGATCAAAAGATTAATACATTTGAAAACATCAGCTGCTGAAAAAAGAATGCCATCGTCTGCAAACCTAAAGTGTATAAGATGTCTGTCCTTCCTGCCAACCTTCATACACTTAAATTTTTTGGTCACACCACAATGGACGTGGCTGAGGCCCAAAGGCCAAGCAACCTGGGATTAAATCCCAGGATCTCCCGAACAGAGGATTTTGTCCAACTCAGTAATATGACGGGGGACCAGCGCAATGTGCAGGTCAAACCCGCAACCTCCCCACCACAGGAGGCAGATGTGTCCGCTGCATCACGGACATGGGACTTGATACACTGAATTAGATTCTCTTCACTAGCCCTTTCCCAAATAGCATTGAACAGTTGGCCAACCAGGATAAAAACAAGGTGGAAAATTAACCCTCTTGGTGTAAACCTCATGAGCTACCAAAGAAGCCAAAGGAATCCCTGTTGATGACTATTAAGAATCTGACCAAGCTAATTTATGCCATGATCCCATTAATCCGCATCTGCCTGGACCTCACAAGATGGAGAGTCCTGAATAAGCACTGCCAATTGACGTTGTCTTACACTTTTTCAAAATCTTGCTCCAGGACCAGACAGCTTTTGTTTCTAACGTGTCGCTCATGAATACACTGTGAGGCAGCCATAAAGTTATCGAGCATGCATTTGTCATTGATAAATGTTGATTGCTTCTGGCTCACAAGGATATCCAGACAGTCTATCAATCTTAAGGCTAACCGCTTTTAGAACAATTTACAGCTATAATTGAGGAGATTAATTGGTCTCATCTTTGATGTCTCTAGAGGTCTCCTCTTTCGGAATCAGGACTACATTAGTGGAGTTAAGGAACATGATCATTTGTGGGAGCTTCTCAATTTCTTTGAACATGTTCGAAACATCTGCTTTCGCCAATATTTCCTTAGAAACCAGCAGAAAAATCGTTGGACCAAGAACTTTAAAAGAATCAAACATTTAGGGGGCTGACTTGATTTCCACCTTTGTGAATGGCTTACAAAGATTCTTCGCCTGAGCAACCAACAGTCTTTTGAGAGACTCGATGTTAAAAAAAAAAAGTATCCACCCCCTTCCTACTGAAATAGATCTTTGTAAAAAGACACTGCTGCTTCCCCAATTTTAATTCATTCCTATTGACACCTCATCCTTCACCTGAAGTTGCTCAAGAGCGTTCCTTTTCTTCTTCACAGACGACTGGGTATAAAAACCTCTCAACCATGCCTCCATGGCCCTCTATATCTGTTTGATTTCCTCTCTAAAGCACCACTCGTTATAATCCTTCCATGCCAACGCCCACTATTCTCTTGTTGCATATGACAGAGAGAATGTCAAAAACTTTAATCATATCCAGCCCGATCTTTCTTTCATTGGCAGCAGTTCCATATATCTCCTCGGCCCATCTTTTCATTGTCGGGTATCATGAAGCTTCTTTATGAACATAAGGGTAGTTGAAGTTTCCTGCACATCAATATTCCACCACCTTTCCACACAATCACAGAATCCGAGAAAGTTGATCCATGCCATCTCAAATCTAAATTTTCCGTTATGATGAAGTGACATGTTGCCACATTTCAAGCCTATAGAAAAGTGAACAGACATTGTTATCAGTAGAAAGAAAGCATTAGCCATCTAAACTTTTGAAGCCAACCTGTTGACACGAAGAACTCATCTAGTTTTGACTTGGAAAAGGAATTAAACCTAGTAGAAAGCATATAGAGAAGTGATCAGACATTGCTATCAGTACTTAGAAACAAAGTGTTAATCCAAACTTTTGAAGCCAACCTGTTCACACGAAGAACTCATCTAGTTTTGACTTGGAAAAGGAATTAAACCAAGTAGAAAGCATATAGAGAAGTGATCAGACATTGCTATCAGTACTTAGAAACAAAGCGTTAATCCAAACTTTTGAAGACATCCTGTAGACACGAAGAACATGTCTAGTTTTGACTTGGAAAAGGAATTAAACCAAGTAGAAAGCCTATAGAAAAGTGATCAGACATTGCTATCAGCAGAAACAAAGCATTAACCATCCAAACTTCTGAAGCCATCCTGTAGACATGAAGAACATATCAAGTGCTGACTTGGAAAACAAATTAGACCAAGTAATAACAAGATCCTGAACAATAATTTCAAACAGCCCATTACCAATTACCCAGTCATTGAAGCAAGACATTTCTCTGATCCAAAGAATGTGGTTGAACATCTCTCCTGGATATCTGACTGCATTGAAATCCCCACAAATGCACCAATAATCGCTCGGGTGACAGCACAACAGGTTGGACAAGTTATTGAAATATGAAACCACATCATCCTCAGCCACGGGCCCGTGGACAAATGCAAATAACCACTCAAAACAGTCTTCTTTTCGCATCAATGCCATAGCAAGAACATGGCTGCTGCAGGAGATGACACTGGACTCAAAGGCTCAAACCTACCATTGTTCCAAAGTATTGCAATTCCACCACTTCTCCCTTTGGGCGACAATGAAGAGCATACTTTCAACCTGCAATTACCTAAAAGATTAGACACAATAGAGGGCTCTGTGAGCTCAGACTTAGGTTCCTGAATGATTATAACATTAACATGCTCTCAATTAATAATACAACCTAACTCCCTACTTTTATCTTTGCCATGCAGACCTCTAACATTCCAACTTAATAACTTCATCAGACAATAATTTTACCCTTCACGCTTCTCAACCTGCCCAATTGCTCGATGTGCCAATTGGACACAATGAATCTTAATTCCCCTTGCTCAAACCTTTCCTGAACTTTTGAGAATGCCATTCTTAGAATACCACCAAGCTTAATCTTCTTTAAGCTTTTTGAAGACTCTTCCTTACCCATGAAGCAGGGGCCAATTTTTCCCCTTGAGTCATAATATATTGTCAGACATTATAAGCTATGAGTTTTGCATGGAATTATCAGCTGAAGCATCTTCAAAATCTGCAGCAGTGCGAAAATAACCTCAAGTGGGACAAGAGCATTCGGAAACTCGGGAGACTCCAGAACACCTTGCAGAGGCCAAATAACACATCCATCCACACTTAGGCCGATAGATTGCAATGGAATAGCAGGATACTCCAGGGAAGAGCCAAAAACTTCCGCAACTTCCATAGAGAGACTAGAGCCTGGCACTCCCGCATGCTGCTCCGCCAAATACAAGGAGCATTGAATGGGCAAGCCAGGGATAAGACCCAGTAACCAATAAGGCCAAGAGCTGGGTCTAGATGCACTGGTTCGGGAAGATGAATGTTTGACTTGAGCATTGACCCAGCACCCGTTCAGCCACCGGTTCGGAGAGAATAAGCCTTCCCTAATGGGACCTGGGGTCCTATTACGCTGTTTCTTCTGCCCAAACCCGTGCTAGCCTTACACATCCATCACTGAAAAAGAAGTGCTAAAGCCGCCCTAAAAAGATCCCATCAACTAAAAATGAACCTTTCCCTGTATTCACAAATTGAAGCGTCTTTCTCTAAATATGTAGGCTATGTTGACTTTGAAAGGATCAGATATTGTTGCGTGACCGAGAGCCATAAACCATTTGTGGAGATTTTTTTTCACGGGGCCACTTGATATGACATTCTCTTGGTGTTCTAGCACATTCGTATGTGAGTTGAACTAATTATTCTTCTTTAAACTGAAAATACCTCCTCCTATCAAATGAATCGTGGTGTTCAAAAAAATATACAAAAACTGGATCTTCTGTGGCATTCTTCCACGATGGACCACTCTATTTGCAAGAACAATAAGACTGGAGAATGGTTAGAAATTTAGGAGTTACTTACATTGTCCGACGTTTTGAGCATCAAAACTAGGGCAGGGTATTATCCCCAAAACTGTAGCATCATAGTGAGAAGCATAACACAAATTCGTACACAAAATCCGATGGAAACCACAATTTAGAAGTCGAACCGTACAAATTAAACGGAGAACGTCAGCCTAAGGAGCAGAACAATACTAATCCCCAGCTTCGACACGAGAACACCGAAACCACCCAGATCACAAGCACCACAAGAAAGACCGCACCCAAACACGACGACGCCAAATAAAATCCCTCGGGACGCCCAACCTAAGAGCACGTGCGCTCACCGGGGCCCGGAGATCTGGCCTGCATGGACCGCTTCAGGGGGGCTTCGGGGGAGGAGGCGTAGTTGGACTCGGGCGACTCCATGGCGCGGTACCTGAACAACCAGGTAGACGGGGACGGGCGGGGGCGGCGTGGGGCGGGGGCGGAGGGCGAGAGCGGCGTGGGGGGGAGTCGAGGTGCGGGGTTACTCACACCATCCGCGGCGGAGGGAGGGAGGAAAGAGGAGGGCGAGGCGGAGAGGTCGTGCGGGGTGGGGCGGAGGTGGCCGGTGCTCAGCGAAGAAAGCTCCCTCGCCCCTGGATCTACGTGGATATATAATTATTTATTTATTTCGGGCTCTCGCTGCGCCCGTCCCCGTCGCCAGCGTGAGAACACGTAGCCGGCGACCCTAACCACGCTCACAGTCACCCCTCTGACTTTCCTTAATCAAATGGCTGCCTTCGCATACCGTCTAATCGACAAGTAGCGGCCGGCCTGGCGCTCGTGGAGGAGGGGCTCGTGGTTTTGAAGGGGTCGTGGCCTTCCAGACGCGAAGGCTCCTCTCCGCCGTTGATCCGATGAGCCCCGACGAATGATCCGACGGCGCAGGTTGGGGGATCGTATGGCACGTGGGGAGGACTCCTCGAGCTGAAGGCGGATTCGCATGGATCATTTTCTTTAAAATAGAACTAAAATGGGTAAGAGTCTAACTTAAATTCAACGCAATGGGATTAGTTTAATCTGAGTTGATTCATTGAAAATGTTAAATATTAAAATTTATCGTCGCATACATATATTTTTACAATAATAAACTTTAAGATAGATATTACTTTGTACGAAAAATATATCACAGGTAACTTAAATATATTATGCATGTATAAAAAAATATTCTGTTTCATCATTTTTTCACTACGTAGCTCCTCGCTAAGACTGCATTTTATCGAATCTCTGAATGATTTAGTCATCAATTTTTACTCTAAGATGTCATGTACAATAATGAGCCCCATTCAGAAGATGTCGCAGTACATGACTCTCATCTCTCTCTCTCTCTCTCTCTCTCTCTCTCTCTCTCTCTCTCTCTCTCTCTCTCTCTCTCTCTCTCTCTCTCTCTCTCCATAGATGACTCAACCAGCAACTTAATATATATTTTTAAAAAACAATACAACAACAAATGAATAACATATAACGAATTTAATTAATATATATACATGTTAAAAGTAAAAATAAACAAATGTTACCCTTAAAATTAGATTAATTTTTAGTAATGATACAAGATTTATTATCTTACTTGATAATAAAATAATATAATTAAATTATTTAACTTAGTAAAAATTTATATTCTTGAATTAGTTTGAAACTAACTTATTTTCTTGCATAAGTAAGTTTATGTATTTATTATAATGTTTTGTGTGAATATTATATACATTAAATTTGTATATACTTAGCTCTTGGGGCGTATTCATTATATGCTTGATTAATATTAATTATATTCTCTATTGTCACGTGCACGTGTGATAGTAAGGTTTGATATGAAATGATTTTAGTTAGATGTTGATTTATTTATTCTATCAAATAAAAAATTTCACTTATGTTTTAATAAAATTTTGAATTTTTTATCACCAATTAAGATGCTAGAGATGAAATCAAGAGTTTAAATTTGCGAATTTACAAATTATTGCAAATAAATTATTGATAGAGTGGAAAGAATTGGGAGATGGAGGATCCACCGGGATGAGTAGGAAATTATAAATATTCGAAGAAGAAAAGTTTTTGTTGTTAGACACATGGAATTAACTAAACATTTTATTCAAACAAATGTAGAACCAGAATAGATGATCTTGTGTCTATTATCAATTCTTCATCCCGACTAATCATGATTTTTTTACATTTTTTCGAAAAGAAGCGTGCCAAATTAATGAAAATTGGATTTTTTATTATTCAATTCTTGATTTTGGATTGAGATTCTTCTCAGTGAATTGGCCAACACTGGTACACACTACACACCGATCCGGGTATTCATTTCGATCTAGCGATCATTGATAGTAAGTGAAAAAATAGGGAATGGGATGGTTGAGGTGAACTATGATATTAGAGGACATGATAGTCGGTGCCGTGACAGAGAGCTAACTGTTAAACAATAGGCGGTAGTGACAACAACACTTTTCAGATTTGTTATGACACACGCTCCCTTTCCTTCTTTTTCTATATTTCTTCCTCCACTCTCTCCCTCTTTAGCAAGCGCCCCTCGATGGACTTAGGCGTGTTCATGATTTGATTTGATTTGATTTTTGAATATTTTTTCTTAAACCAAATAAAATCAAACAATCTCCCAAAATAATTTGAACTTAACTAAATTAATTTGATTTAGTTCGATTGGTCCGGTTCAAATCATATTTTATTAAGATATAATAGATATGCCAATACATAATTTTAATTTGTTTATTTTAAATTGTATTTTATTAAAATTTTAGTATTCATGTTAATTTAATTAATTAATTTTAGTTTAAAAACTCTTGAAATAGATTTATTTTTATAAAAAATATACATAAATATTGCATTAAAGTTACTTAAAATAAAATATGCAATCTAATTCGAGTTATTCGATTTACTAATTTGGTTTGGTTTCAAGGATCTTAAAAATCAAATTAAACTGATTGGTAGTTCAAAACTAAATCGAATCGAACCAAATTACTGGTTTGATTTAATTTGTTGAGTTGAAGCAAATAGTGAACACCCCTAAGTAGACCCCTTTCAAAGCCAGCTCACCAAACTCGAATGTTCGTTACTTTTTTTTTAAAACCAGACTCGATGTACACCTGGATGATTTTTCCTGATTTTATTTTTTATCAAAATAGTACCGTTCAAAATATATTTTATGGGGTGTTTGGTTGCATGATAATTGAAGTTTTATTTTAATTTTTAAAAATTATAAGAAAACTTGTTAAAAGAGGTGTTTGACAACCATGATAATTTTATGTTTTGAAAGAGATTTTCTTCTTAAACAAAAAAAGAGGGCCTCACCTTTTTCTTTTTTCTTGTGGTCCCCCACTTTGTTTTGTCATGTGTGGTAGTTACTCTTTTTTGTAATCACATCCCTCCAAACATGATAATTTTATGTCATGAGTTGGTTCACTTTTTATTTTAATATAATTTTTTATCATGAAAGTGTACAAAAAATTATCATGCAACCAAACACCTCATTATAATTTTACAAACCGTGAAACAAAACCACGATTTTTAAACCGTGTTTCTCGACCACTTTTTTTTTACCGTTGAAACTGTTATTTTATATTTTTTAAGATTGACATCACGATTTCTCCTTTTCTGTATTTTTTTAGAAGAAATCTAATTGTTAAAGAAAACATGATCTTTAAATAAAAAATCGTCAAACAAAAGTTTCATTAAAAAATATCAAGAAAAGCAGGGTCACGATTTTGTTGAAACAAAAGAAACAATCACAGTAGAATAAATCTATACTATCTATTAGAAGTGTGAGTGACCTTTTCGTTGACAAGCATCGGGTCATTTTTTCGTCCGCATACATCTTGACATTATCTCTTCCTCCTACCCGCTGAAGTCATTGCTTAACATATCTAAAACTGAAGTTAGAGTTCTTCTTCTTCTCTATATCTCTTCTACCTCCACATATAATATGCGTGTGCGCGCGTATGTGTTCGTATACTTTTACTTGAGGATGGAGAGATCGAGTAGCTGCTGCTTGCCGGACGGAGAGTGTTGGGCGAGAAGGGGAAGGTTGTTGGGGGAGGTGTCTGGCTTGTGCACACAGCCGTATCGGGTGGTGATGGGGGGAAGAAGAGAATATGAGAGAGAGAGAGAGAGATAGGATCAGTACGTACTTGGCAGGAGGAGGAACAGGAACAGGAACAGGGGAGATCATCTGGACAGATAGTGATGTGGAATCAGAGGGAAGGCTCGGAGGGGGGCAGCAGATAAGAACGGCGACGTAACGAAGGGAAGCCGAGCTTTTGTCGCCTTCTTTTCTTCGGCGACGAAATTTGAAAATCACAAGCTCTCCGGGTATTCATTCACCGGGCTCTGCAGCTGGCTGTCTCTTCTCTGGACTGTGGTTGTATTTCTTGCCCTATACCAAACGATCACAACAACCACCACCTTCGTTCAACTTCCCTCTTTGGCTGAACTGACACCCTCCTAGCTTTGGATCAGAAGAGGTGTTTTGCGTGAGCATATTACGCATCATCATCTCTTCTCGTATAGTAATCTCCTTTTCTCGTCTATTCTCGGACTATCTATCTATCTATCTGACTATCTCCAAAGAAACATTCGTCGGTGATTCACAGGCTCAAAACATTTTAGGTGGGGGGGGGGGGGGGGGTATCCGCCGGATAAGGATCGATTGATGATTTGGATAGACGTTGGAGAATTAGAGGAGTGCGCATAGGTTGTAGTCTCACACCTCTCACATAAATATTTTTATTTATTTAATATCTTGAAAATTGAAGAATTATTAAATCATCGAATATTTATAGAAAAATATAAATTAGAGTCTTAAACGCTCTCTCTCGAGGTGATCTGCAGTACTCAAATTAGAATAGAATGTTTGGAAGAACTCCTCCGGATAGATTATTAGCCAGTTACGAAAGATTCGGGACGCCGTGTCGTGTTGTTCGAGGAAGCTACGTACGTACCCGGCCGGGGAGGAAAAAAGAGTGGTGTATCACTGTATCGTTCGAATATTTCTCCTGAACTCCTCCATTCTTTCTGGCGTGTTGTGTCTGCATTTAGGTTTTTATGTTTGACATCACAACGTTCAAACACCCTGGAAGGAACCTCGGGGGAAGCACCCTGGTGACATGCGCTCGGAAATAGAAAAAATAATGACGACCCAGTCGGTCTTATAACCTGCAGCCACGGACGGTTGTGGATAGAATCTGCGGTTGGTCACGGCGCCGTGCTGGCTCATTGGCCATTTGTTAAGAATTGTGGGGATAATTTCATATTGACTATCTAAAACTCGATATAGTGTTTATACATCTTGGATCTTTCTACTTAGACACCATGATTTTAGAGTTTGTAAGATGGTATCAGAGCAGGTACCCTCTTATTTTCACTGTCCACTTTGACAGTGAGGGTGTGTTTAGAGTATGCATTGCCAACGCCGGGCCCCGAGAAAACTAGGCGAGGGTTTTCGGAAGATCGCTCATACGAGTGATCAAGAATGCGGGCACCACATGGTCATGCGCAGAGCATTTCTCCGGTGATGGGGACTGTTCTCGTCCTCCTTCCATCTCTCTGCTAATATTCCAAGACTACGTAAATTCCCCTCGTACTGATCTTCTGCGCCACCGAAGCAAGAAGTCGCCGACCCACCACGTGTGTTCAAGGGACTGTACCCCCCCGACTGTGTGTGTGAAGAACAACCATGTGGTCTCGCGCGCCGGCCGTCCTGGTTATCTTTTCCGTCCATACTCCTGATCGGATTGTCTCTTATCGAGATCCTCCCGATCTCTGTAGCTTGTCTCGTAGCAAGACGAGCTGCCCGGATCGGAGACCCCGAGCGCGTGCTCTCTTCTATCTCTCTCTCTCTCTCTCTCGGTTCGCCCATGCCCTTGGCATCCTCGCGCGCGCCCCGTCTTCCCGGCGGGTCCCTTCTAGTGGAACTGCAAGCTCGGCACTCCAATCAGCCGATTGCAGAATGTAGAAGCAAAAACCCCAAATACGTGTGCACTGATCAGAGGACCTGCAGAGACAGAACGGGAGGAAGCAGAAGGTGCGGAGAGGCAGACGTGGGAAAACTTTGCGATGCCCTATTGGGTCAGTCGCATTCACTCGTATTGAATTTATATTTACCAACGAATACATATTACAGAAAATAAAGAAATGACATGGTAAATTATGCCACGGTGTACATACACATGCCAACGAGCATCCGAGGTCATCCTGGATCACACCGAAGATTAACATCTCTAACACCCCCTCCAAGTTAAGCGTGGGGATAACGTTTAACTTGGACCTTAAAAATTCAAATGGAAGAGTGGGTAGAGCTTTGGTGAATATATATCCGCCAGCTGATCTTTGGTTGAGATGTACCGAAGCAGCTGAAGACCTTGTCCAAGACCATTTGTCGTATGAAATGAAAATCTATTTCAACATGCTTCGTTCGGGCCTTGAAAGCTGGGTTGGCAGTTAGGTAGATAGCAGAGATACTGTCACACCAGATAATAGGAGCAGTAGACAGTTGTAGAGACAATTCCTTGAGTAACTGAGACACCCAAATAAGTTCAGTAACAGCAGATGCCATCGCCCGAAGCTCGGCTTCAGTACTAGATCTGGCCACTATTTTTTGCTTCTTCGCAGACCAAGAAATCAGATTATTTCCAAGAAAGATGGCAAACCCACTAGTAGACTTTCGATCATCCAAACATCCTGCCCAGTCAGCATCTGAATATACATGTAAATCAAAATTTGTTGATGCTAAAGATAAGTATGCGAGTAAGTAGCCTTGAGATATCTTATGATGCGCTTTACAAAACTCATGTGGGATGTGTCGGGGCAGCCAAAAATTGAGAGGCTTTATTTATGGCAAAAGTGACATCCGGACGAGTGAGTGTGATGTATTGTAGTGAACCCACCAGGCTTCGATAAAGAGTTGGATCCGGTAATGGATCACCATCAAGTAATGTAAGAGAACACTTGGCCGCCATGGGTGTAGAAAAGGGTTTAGAATCCTGAAGTTGAGCTTTACGAAGAATGTCGAGTATGTATCTGGACTGATTTAAATGAAAACCAGACTGAGTTCTTGTCACCTCAATGCCTAAGAAAAAACTCAAATTACCCAAGTCCTTTAGTGAGAAAAGAGAGTCCAACCGAGTGATCAACAAATTGACTGCACTAGCATTATTTCCCGCAAGAATCATGTCATCCACATAGACAAGAGCATAAATCACATCATTGTCACGTTTGTATAAAAATAAAGATGGATCACATATGGATGCTTGAAATCCAATACTAGTGAGATGAGAGTATAATCTAAAAAACCAAGCTCGAGGAGCTTGCTTAAGCCCATATAAAGCTTTGTGTAATTTACACACAAAATGAGAGTGAGTTTTGTCAACAAAACCTGGTGGCTGGACCATGTATATATCTTCACTTAAATTGCCATGCAAAAACGCATTGTTAACATCCAGAATCGTCGCTTTGTCCAGCCATAAGTGATTGCAATGGTAAGAATGAGTCGAATTGTAATGGGTTTTACCACAGGGCTAAAGGTTTCACTATAATCAATTCCATGCTCTTGGGTATAACCTTTTGCTACAAGTCGAGCTTTGTACCTAGTAATAACCCCATCTGAATTCTTTTTAATTTTGTACACCCATTTGCAACCCACAAGATTAATATTGGGTGGAGGAGGCACTAGAGACCAAGTTCCATTATATTGTAATGCACTGTACTCTTCAGACATGGCAGTCCGCCAACATGCTAATTTATTCGCAGCATGAAATGAATCGAGTTGTCTCGGTAAGAAGCTCGGTGTGTAAAGCATACACCTTACCGAATGATGTAACAGGAGAGGTGACAAGCAAGTATGTCCCTGTAGAGATCTGAATTTTCGACCAATTGGAGAAGTAGCCTCAGGTGACTGCTGGGTGACCTCAATAGGCGAAGAAGCCTGGAGGTTATGATCGATTGGGCGTAACCGATATGTGAGAAAGGAGTTATAGCATCAAGTCCCGCCGTAATAGATGCCGCACTAGTTGAAGAAGAAACCGGATTCGACCGCACCGGTTGCGAAATGCATTTTATAGGTAACTGTATATCCACATCATGAATGCAAGCAGGCTGTGTGGCTTGTTGTTTTGTTGAAGACAAAATAGGTATAGGTAATTGTAAAGTCTGAGGGGCTGTAGGATGGCAGTTAACATGTTCATTCTTTGTAAGAACAGCGTAGGGAAAAGTGTTTTCATCAAATATAACATGACTAGCATGATATGTGTGCCCAGTACTTGGAAGATAGCACTTGTAACCCTTGTGATTATCACTATAGCCAAGAAAAACACAACAATCAGATCTAAAAGTGAACTTGTGAGTGTTGTATGGACGAAAGGTAAGTGGTAACAAGCACATCCAAATACACGTAGGAAATTATAATCCGGTGCTGTTGAATAGCTTACGATATGGTGAGAGACCTTCCAGAGAGGTGGGCAAGACCGGTTGATTAAATAAACGGCACACATGGCGCATCATCCCAAAATGTGTAGGGTAAAGTGGCATTGCTCAATAAAGCCAATGTAGTGTCAATGATGTGTCCGTGCTTCCTCTCGGCAAGGCCATTCGGTTATGTGTGTAGGGGCATGCAACTCTACGAACAATGCCAGTTGCATAAACAAGTTTGTTAACGGCCTATACTCAGCCCCAATCACTTTGAAAATATTTGATTCGTTGAGAGAAAATATTCTCAACTTGAGACTTAAAACGAAGAAAAGTAGGAACCACATCACTTTTTGCAACAATCGGATAGATCCAACAATACCTTGAGAAATGATCAATAAAAGAGACATAGAATTTGAAACCATTGTTACTAATGTAGGGCGAGCCCCAAAACATCGAGAGGCTATAAGTTCTAGAGGATGTGAAGAAACAAAATCGAAGACGGAAAATGCGCCTATGGTTCTTTCCAATTGCACGGTGAGAGCAAAAAAGGAATTATGACAATGTAAGATGTATCTATACTATTCAAAACTTGATAAGCGTGCGTAGAGCAGATGTCCAAGTCGTGTATGCCAACGATGGAGAGTTGCGGCGTGAGTCAAACTTGATGAGTTCTTTGCGTCTTCTAGTCACTTCCGACTTGTAGAGACCGTTCTCATTTGTTCCTTTGGTTAGTAGGTTCTCGGTTCGTATATCCTTGACAAAACATTGATCGGAAAAAAATTCAAAGAAGACATCATTATCTTTTGTAAATTGTGACACTGATAGAAGATTTTTAGATAAATGAGGAACATGTAAAGTGTTATAAAGCCGGAATCTATCAAAACCTGATTGACCAATGTTTGATATGTGTAAACCATCGCCATTCCCAATATGAACCTTATCTTGACCAAGGTAAGGGATCGGATTGTTTAAAAGACCCAAATCTGGTGTCATATGTCAATTAGCACCAGAATCCGGATACCAACCGGAATCATGTGCTGTATTAACTGTATTGGTGGCAGCTAAGTGGGCATAGGGTTGAGGAGTTGCTTTTTTGTCTGAATTGTAAGTGAAAGTGTTCGGTTTTGAAACGGAATCAAACCGTTTCCAGTGTTGAACAACATGACCTCTTTTCTCACAAAGTTGACAGATAGGGACATTATAATGAGAATTTCCATGATATGTATCTGAATTTATTGTCTGATTTTGTGTAGAGGATTGACCAGCCTGTGATGAATACCTAATATAACCACCACGAGGGTACCTGCCAGAATTTCTGCCACGGTAACCTCCTCTATTGTTTCGACCCCTGTAGGAATTTTGTGTCGCTTCGACTATCGATCCACGCTTAATTTTGTAAAATTGGCATTGATATCAGTTAAAATAGACTGCCTCTGTTGTAAGAACAGTTCATGATTCATGAGCATACCTTGGAGATCATCCAATGAAATAAAGTCTATGTCTGAACGTGTTGTAATAGCCGTAATAAACGAATCATATTCAAGCTAAGCCCACTTAGAACCATCAACAAATCGAGAATCCGAAATCGGTTCATTAGCCATAGCTAAGGAATTGGCTAACATTTTGAATTTCTGAGATATTCGCTAATAAACATAGAACCTTTCCGAAGTTGTCAGACATCCGAAATTTAAGTTGCAGAACACGGGCCTTCGAAGTCGAGGCATAAGTATTTGAGATAGTTTTCCAAATACCGGCAGTGGTAGTTTGTCCAACAACAAGAGGAAGGACACTCTCCGTAACAGAGGAGATCAAGACAGTCTTAACAAGACTGTCGAACTGCTTCCAAATTCGTAGATCTGGATTTGGATAAAAATTGGAAGGATCCTCCGGATCTGAAAGCATAGGGGTGGGACACGGAACAGATCCATCAACCAGGCCAACTAACTCATACGTCTCCAGAAACGGGATAAGCTGTGCTCGCCAGAGCATAAAATTATCTCCGTAAAAGTTTAACTCGTCATCGAATGAGACATGCTCGAGATCGAGTCGAAGGAGGATAAGAATACCGCAAAAGGAAGCGATGAAGGACTAGAGGGTTTTAGAGGCGGCCGAGGGAAACTTGACTCCGGTGATTCGTCCAAGGAGCAAAACGCTCGATACCAAGTGGAAGCGCAAGCTCGGCCGCACTCCAACCGATTGCGTAATGTAGAAGCAAAAACCCCAAATACGTGTGCACGATCGAGGACTGCGAGGAGACGAACGGGAGGAAGCAGAAGGTGCGGAGAGGCAGACGTGGGAAAGCTTTGCGATGCCCTATTGGGTCAGTCGCATTCACTCGTATTGAATTTATATTTACCAACGAATACATATTACAGAAAATAAAGAAATGACATGGTAAATTATGCCACGGTGTACATACACATGCCAACAGAGCATCCAGGTCATCCTGGATCACACCGAAGATTAACATCTCTAACACTTCTGAACGGCGCCACCGACCGTTGCATGCCGATCGAGTTGTCTCCTCCTCGCCGTTTCATTCTGCCGCCATGTCTCTTCTCCCTCCGTGTCAACCTCGTCCCCGCACACGCTTTGTCTTCACCCGCACGCGGCGGCAACCGGCGGCGCGGTGTCGGGAGACCAGAGGTCGATGCCCTGCCGTGCGACGGTCCTGCGCTGGCGTGCGCTTCCTCCGGAGTTCGAAGGCGAAGAAGGTTCCAGCCTCCCCCGGGGTGTAGACGGTAGGGCTGTAAACGGACGCGGATAAAATTCGGATTCGCTCCGAATTCGTATCCGTTTATGCGGATAATATCCGATTTTAGATATCCGTCGGAACGGATATCCGGATACGGATATTATTTGAATGTTAATCGGAGCGGATACGGAAATGCCCGCTCCGCTCCGTTTAAGATCCGCTCCGAATCCATCTTTGATAATGTATACATAATATATATAATTATATATTTAAAATCATTATATTTACAAATATGATTAAGTATTCTTTATTATATATTAATATACTAAGTTAATATTGATAAATATATGATAAATTTAATATTTTATAATTTTATTTCTATGTAATTGTATATTATTAAATATATTAATTAAATAATATTTAATTAACATTCCGAAGCGAATATTATCCGTATCCGCTCCGAATCCGAAGATTATCCGACTTATAATATCCGATCCGTATTCGTATCCGATTCGGACCGGATACGGATTATCCGAATAGCTAAACGGAGCGGATACGGAAACGTCATATCCGCTTCGTATCCGCTCCGTTTACAGCCCTAGTAGACGGATCCATCCATCAGAATTGGGTGTCGGATAATCCGATAATCTATCGGAATCAGTTCATTCTGTGTTTCGTTTACCCTATTTTGTATATCTTTTGTTCGAACATAAATCAGTGCATCTTAATAGCTATTAAAAATTGATATCGACACTTGAAGCTAGGGTCTTCTTCCACTATTTTTTTCAAAAGTTTATATGTAACGGTAGTCATCATTTACTCGATCAATTTTCACTTCGATCGTTGCAACATTAACATCTAACAAAACCGGAAAAATACGGAACGAATGGTTCTTAATTTTGACACGTTACGAGAACTCCAATACATGCTAACTTTTTTTTCCCTCAGATTTGATTGATCTTCGTTTTTTTTTTTTTTTTTGGCGCGAATTGCATATGAAATCTCCATATTGATTAGGTTCGTGATGCATGTGTGAAGAAACGAGATGGACGGACAGGTCATTCTCGTCGAACGTTAAAAACATATGTCGGGGATGCAGTATTTACTTGTGAAGATGAAAGATTTCGGCAAGTGTATTACATTTTCCTCCCGCCCCCAAGAAGGAGATGCTTTGCTGGGCAAGTGGAGGGTTTGACGCTGTCATTTCTCAGTCCACATTAATAGGGTATTTATTTACAATCTGTGAGGCCTCAAACAAGAATCCCAACCACATGAAACCTTATTAAACCCACTAACCTCGTATATACATACCCTGCCATAATATATACTCGCCTTGGTCAGAAACAATACCGAGCGTTGCATTGTAGGTTCGTCGAGAGTAAACATGCAATTGTTTTCAAAAGAGAATAAGAATGTAATTTGGTTGAAAGTGAGAAGTTTAAAACTCTCATTATTATAATGTAAGTTTATGTATTTATTATAATGTTTTGTGTGAATATTATATACATTAAATTTGTATATACTTAGCTCATGTCTGGGGCGTATTCATTATATGCTTGATTAATATTAATTATATTCTCTATTGTCACGTGCACGTGTGATAGTAAGGTTTGATATGAAATGATTTTAGTTAGATGTTGATTTATTTATTCTATCAAATAAAAAATTTCACTTATGTTTTAATAAAATTTAGAATTTTTATCATCAATTAATTAAGATGCTAGAGATGAAATCAAGAGTTTAAATTTTTGAATTTACAAATTATTACAAATAAATTATTGATAGAGTGGAAAGAATTGGGAGATGGAGGATCCACCGGAATGAGTAGGAAATTATAAATATTCGAAGAAGAAAAGTTTTTGTTGTTAGACACATGGAATTAACTAAACATTTTATTCAAACAAATGTAGAACCAGAATAGATGATTTTGTGTCTATTATCAGTTCTTCGTCCCGAAAAAAATTTGAATTTTTTACATTTTTTCGAAAAGAAGCGTGCCAAATTAATGAAAAATGGATTTTTTTTATTATTCAATTCTTGATTTTGGATTGAGATTCTTCCCAGTGAATTGGCCAACACTGGTACACACCGATCCGAGTATTCATTTCGATCTAGCGATCATTGATAGTAAGTGAAAAAATAGGGAATGGGATGGTTCAGGTGAACTATGATATTAGAGGACATGATAGTCGGTGCTGTGTGACAGAGAGCTAACTGTTAAATAATAGGTGGTAGTGACAACTAACAATTTTCAGATTTGTTATGACACGCTCCCTTTCCTTCCTTTTCTATATTTCTTCCTCCACTCTCTCCCTCTTTAGCGAGCGCCCCTCGATGGACGATGGACTTAGGCGCGTTCATGATTTGATTTGATTTGATTTTTGAATATTTTTTCTTAAACCAAATAAAATCAAACGATCTCCCAAAATAATTTGAATTTAACTAAATTAATTTGATTTAGTTTGATTGGTCGGTTCAAATCATATTTTATTAAGATATAATAGATATGCCAATACATAATTTTAATTTGTTTATTTTAAATTGTATTTTATTAAAATTTTAGTATTTATGTTAATTTAATTAATTAATTTTAGTTTAAAAACTCTTGAAAAATATTTATTTTTATAAAAAATATACATAAATATTGCATTAAAGTTACTCAAAATAAAATATGCAATCTAATTCGGGTTATTCGATTTACTAATTTGGTTTGGTTTCAAAGATCTTAAAAATAAAATTAAACTGATTGATAGTTCAAAACTAAATCGAATCGAACCAAATTACTGGTTTGGTTTAATTTGTTGGGTTGAAGCAAATAATGAACACCCCTAAATAGACCCCTTTCAAAGCCAGCTCACCAAACTCGAATGTCCGTTACTTTTTTTAAAACCAGACTCGATGTACATCTGGATGATTTTTCGTGATTTTATTTTTTATCAAAATAGTACCGTTCAAAATATATTTTATAATTTTACAAATCGTGAAACAAAACCACGATTTTGAAACCGTGTTTCTTGACCACTTTTTTTTTTTACCGTTGAAACTGTTATTTTATATTTTTTAAGATTGACATCACGATTTCTCCTTTTCTGTATTTTTTTCGAAGAAATCTAATTGTTAAAGAAAACATGATCTTTAAATAAAAAATCGTCAAACAAAAGTTTCATTAAAAAATATCAAGAAAACCAGGGTCACTGTTTTGTTGAAACAAAAGAAACAATCTCAGTAGAAAAAATCTATATTATCTATTAGAAGTGTGAGTGGCCTTTTCGTTGACAAGCATCGGGTCATTTTTCCGTCCGCATACATCTTGACGTTATCTCTTCCTCCTACCCGTTGAAGTCATTGCTTAACATATCTAAAACTGAAGTTAGAGTTCTTCGTCACGCAGCTTCAACCGTCCGATCTTTATTTGTCAACAATGCATTCAATCCTCCTCCATGTGTTATCTGTGAACGACGCGATCACTTCGACAAATTCGTTGTGGCCAACGGTGCCTTCCGTCCTCCGCCGATGCTTTCGACCTCCACTGGCCCTCTCACCCAACCGTGATGCCAGCTTCTCACACGCCATCGACAACTCCTGAAGTCTAAGCCCCAACGGATTCTCCCCGCCATCCGGATGGATACGCTGTAGCCGTCCCCTCACCAACGAATTTGCCTTCCGAGAGATTCGATTGTCCTCAGGAAGACTCCTCTGCTGCTGGTCCTCCTCCTCCACCGTTGCTTGCTAGACTTGTAGCTCTCGCTGCCGGTACATCTTGCTGCCGAGGTGCTTCTTGTTGGAGACCCATATTTTCGCCACCGCGGCCTACCATCACTGGACTTTTTTGCTGTGCCCATGGCAGCTTGATGTCGGTCTCGTCATAGCACCATGGACCCTGGCTTCACCGTTGGATGTCGTCGCCTTGTGTCCATGCCTGTCTGCCCCTGGGTAAACGGTGCCGCCTCCGCCGGTCGATCTCCGCCCATCACAGTGTTCGTTGTCTTCAAAACTGAAGACCATTGGTGATAGCATTGAAGCTGGACTAGCCTCCTCACCGGAGCACTTCTTGCAGTCAGGACTCACCTATCCAACCCTCCTCTTTCACTGTAAGGGGTCGCCAAGGTCATTGGAGCTTTTTCCTCGGTCATATGCTGAGCTCTGGATGGGAATGCATCTTTCATCATGTTGGCGTAGGGTGAACGCAAGGGGATGAGACTAAAGCAGTGGATTGAGGACAACCCCTCTTTGCTGGGGAGAAGGTGGCAGAGATGTGGGATAGTGTACTTCCGTTTCTATTCAAGGTTCTTGCATGTTGCACCCCTTTTTGATTTGGTCTATCGTCACTATTCATGTGTTTTCTTCCGAAATGTGAACCAAAATTTGGGTGTGTCCAACCACCGATCATGTTCTACCCCTTTTTTGAGTATATTTTCTATTTTCGTTATTTCTATCTCCTTTCCATTTGAGCCAGATTCATGAAGATTAGCCTACCCTTGCCCATTGCTGAAACTCTGGGTCATATTCCTTTGTTGATCTATTAATTGATAGTCCCTATTTATATATTCACAGTAATAGCTTGTTCTACTCCACAAATATTGTTCAATACAGTTTCTAAGAGAAGATGTTTTCTTAAACTGTCTAATTGGAATTGGGTGTCTTTTGAGGAAAGAATGCACGTGAGCTATTTATGAAGTGGTTACTGGATTAAGCATCAACAATGGCTCTTTTAATTGTCTTATTCTTTGAAACGTACAATAGAAAAATATAACTAGATATTCTTTATCAGTAATAAATAAAATTTATTTATCATTCTTTTTTAAGATTATTCTTTTTCCTCACTTAGTATCCAACGGATTAATGCACTTATAGTACTATGTGGATCACATCCACCATGGTTGTCTAAGATAGTGGTATCTTTGACTATGAAAAGGAACTAAATTTTTGATATGTTCTTTGGTGGGGTTTTGCCGCGCGCACAAACATTCACAATGTCTATGGCTAGATGGATTCAATGGCTGTTAGCTAGATGAATCCCTTGAAGACACCATGATCCTTAAATTAAGCTGGCTTGGAGAAACTTGCTTTATTTCTGATTGAGTAATACTGATTTATGTCTTGGAAGTGCCATAATTTCCATTTGCTATTTAATAGGTCAGATTTTGTAATTATCCAAATAAAGTTGAGTCTTTAGTGTTGAAACATGTGAAACAATCTAGCATTGCATTTATTTTTGATGGTTTTGACAATAACAAATGTGCAAAAATATCACAGTTCATACACTTGATTCAATCTATACTAATTTTTACACATCTTGCAGGATCAGCCTATCTGTAATGACTATCACATAGTCTTTATGATTGGCTTATTTAGATCCGGAAAGGAATCAACACATACTGATTACTAACCCAAGCAAATCCAATCAATCCTGGCTGATTCCAAACCTGGAGTGGGTGATTACTTCACCGTGTTCTACTAAGCTCTTCTGCTCTGGTAGAAAGCCACCTCGTTTGCCACCACCAAACCAACAACTATAGCTACAAATCAACAGATAGAAAAGAGGACAAACTTGCTGGATATGTGTCAGTGGTAAGTTATATTTGGACAAATTGACTAAACTTGTACCTCCTATTTGAACACGGTGATCAAAACTTTCTTCGCAAACAAGGTAACAACATACATTATTATAGGGTATTCTTCCAACAAAGAAGGTAACGCGAGGTTGTGCATTGGTGGCATATATTGGCAAATATTCTTCTAACTAAATTTATTTAATTAAGTTATGATTCTTGGATGCCCTCCTTCAACCTCCCTTGGTTTAGTCTAGAGTGTTTTTATGTTTTAAAGCTTTTTTAATAATAATTTTGGAAGAATATTTCAAAGCCAATCTTGGTTTGTATATAAAAATTTCTGAATTGGAATTGGTCACTGAATCGGTGAGAAATGATCCGATTTAAATTACAGCAAATTGGTCCTATTTTTGACCGATTCTAAAAAAGAGAAACTACCAGAATTCGAATTTATTTTAAAAATAATAAAAATTTTGATTTTGATTCCGATTCAGGCTGATTCAGTTCAATTCTAACCACTTCAGTTTGAATCTTTTAAAAAAAGTGTAAAAAATTAAGATTTTGATTCTAATTCCAATTTCAGTTCGACTGATTCAAATCAACTCTAGGGGAATTCAAGTCAGAATCAATCTTTCAAGCAAGAATTAGATCGAAGTCAACTAATTCAATTTCGGAATCAGCCGATTCCAATCCAATTCTACCGATTCTGTAATCCATGTTTGGACATCTGTTGGATTAAATCATGAATCATGTAGATTAATTGATTGAACAAACTAAATGGAATCTGACATAGAAATCATGGGGTATTTAATCTAGCCTGCTGAGTGCTAATATCCCTACTGCAGTGATGATTTTGTGCGGTGTTATTTATGTACATCTTGCCAATTATGGTTAATAGGGCTTAACAATAAATAATTTTATTTTATGAGGTATAATGAAATTATATTTTAATAAAAAATCAACCATACAAAACAAAAAGAAAAAAAATTATTAACCAGTTGAATAGTGAGCTATAACTTGTTTTAGAATAGCTTCACTTAGACTGCATCCATACTAACAGCTAACTACTCGCAAATCAAAATTAGGATCAAGTTGATTTTGACCATAAGATGCACATTATATGGACATAGAGTCCCCCCTATCGTCTCTCGGTCAAATCAAAAGCCATCATCAAGATATCTTAAGTCTGTGCTTATATATGTGCTTATAGAACGATGATAAACTTTTCACATTGGAATATCCAATATGAGCAAGATGTGGGAAATCTTATGGACTTGAGCAAGTCTAACCAAACTCTTAGTGGATGTTGGTGGAATCTGCAAGGATCAAGTCGATGGTTGCTTCTCCAAGCCATTTCTCTATGGGATAGGCTATTCCCATAAATATAGCCCCTAAATAGGATCTAAGATAAGAAATAGTAAAGCAAAATCTGAATTATAAAGAAAAAGGGGCCAACAAAAAAATTCAAAACATGAAGGCCATAATCAAACATAAACAAGTAAGAATGGAGGCTAAAAATAAATTGAAACAAAAGGGGGGCCGAAAATCACATAAAGTCATAAACAAATGGCCCTTGTTGATATATCGTGATTAGTCCTCTCTTTCCTTCTGCCATTTGAACTTCATTGCCTGTTGGGTTTCTCTTTTCCTATTTCAGACCCAGCTGCATACTACTTTATAGCCCGTTTGGTTAGAGTTTTAAATTTGATACTATATCAATATTGATATTGATAATTTTAGAGGAAGGAGTATCAATATCAAAATTGATACAAGTTGACACTTGTATTACATAATGTGCTTTGTTTTCACTATCAATTTCAAAATTGATATTACTAACCAAACACTTCTTAGTGATTAATAGGAATATCAATTTTAAAATTGATAGTGATAGAGGTGTCAAATAGTGTTACCAAACAGGGCCTTAGCCGATGAGACTGGACAACTCTCTCAAGACAACCGTTTTAAATACGGGCCATGTTTATATTTCTACACAAAATGTTTTGAATAGAATTAAATGTCACTAGATCAATACAAGGCATTTATTGCTATCCGTATGCTCTTCCTTGGCAGCACCTTGCATCGGTGCATCTTGAGCGTCACCTCGCACCATCTTAGTTTGAATATTGGATTAGTTGATTAAGGCTACCTAATAGCCTGTTTGGTTAGAGTATCAAAAATGATACTATATTAGTATTGATATTGATATTTTTAGAAGATGGAATATCAATATCAAAATTGATACAAGTTGACACTTGTATTACATAACATGTGTTATTTGCACTACAAATTTTAAAATTGATACTATTAACCAAACACCTTGAGGTGATTACCAACAATATTAATTTTAAAATTAATAGTGATAGAGGTGTCTAATAGTGTTACCAAACAGGGCATAAATTTGTTTTCTTGCCAATTCAAGGTTGATCATGGGACAAATTAAACCAATCAAGTTGTCCCTAATTGAGATGGGGGGTTGCAGGTAATAATTGAATTCTCGTGGTCAAAATGCAGGATCTCCCTATTTTGGTTGATGGCGTCTGATTGGCCAATATGTAAATAGGGGTGTCAATGGGCTGGGCCCGGCCCGGCCCGAGATCAGCCCACTTAGGGCACAATCCAAAATATATTGGCCTGGCCCAACCCGGCCCGCACTACATTGTTGGCCCGGCCCGACCCGGCCCACAAAAATTATTGACTTGGCCCGACCCGACCCAACTATATATTTTATAAATAAATATTTATTAAATATGATAAATTTAATTATTTAATATAATATTATAAAATTAATAATAATTTAATTATAATATATTTTTAATAAGTAAAAATGATATTTTTGACATAAAAATTGAAAGTTATTTGGCCCGTTTCAGCCCACGTCGGCCCGCTTCGGCCCATATATCGGTCTGACTAAAGTCCGCGGGCCAAAATCTTTGGCCTGCCAAATGACCAGCAGCCGACCCGGCTCGCAAACCCATGGGCCGGCCTGGCCCATTACCACCCCTATATGTAAGAGAAGTGAGAAGTCACACATGGCACTTAGTTGAAGCATGGGCTTGGTAGAGAGATTAGTAAAGGTGAGTAATATTGAAGCTTAGTTAAGTATAACAAAAGCACATTCATTATTAAAATAGTTGACAAGATAATAAGAAGTAAACCCATCCTTGTACGTTTTACTTTTTGCTTTAACATGATAAAATTTTGTACCATTAGCACACATGTGAAGCAGAAACTATCATGATACTTTAGCATATCATAATAATTTTAAGTTTACATATCTAATGCCAAATTTAACTAAATTATCTTATTTAAAATTTACTATAAATTTATATTAAATTATTTTCATAACAGATGTATTTATTTCACTCACGTGCAACGACCTGTTAAAACAGTCAGGGTATGCCCTAACTTTTTGCTTCTTTACTTTTATGATCCATGAGATAATTTTGGGATCCACAGGTTATGTGTAGGTGGTGAACTCTTAAACGGTTCCACATCATGCAACGACCTGTTAAAACATTCAGTGTATGCTATAATTTTTTGCTACTTCAAATTTATGATCTAAAAGATAACTGTGTTCCACATGTTTAATGGGGTGTTTGGTTGCATGATAATGAAGATTTTTATTTAATTTTTAAAGATTGTAAGAAAACTTGTTAAAAGAAGTGTTTGACAACCATAATAATTTTATGTTTTGAAAATGGTTTTCTTCTTAAACAAAAAAAGAGGGTCTCACCTCTTTCTTTTTTCTTGTGGTCCCCCACTTTGTTTGGACATGTATGGTAGTTACTCTTTTTTGTTATCACATCCTCCAAACATGATAATTTTATATCGTGAGGTTGGTTCACTTTTTATTGTAATATAATTTTTTATCATGAAAGTGTACAAAAAATTATCATGCAACCAAACACCCTATAAGTGTAGGTGGTGAACTTCTAAACAGAATATTAACTAACGAGGTACCTTCTACTCTCATTCAATCATTTTGGCCAAACTTTAGCTTCATATAAGCTATGCCATTGTCATCTTGAGAATGAATTTATAAAATTATTTTAGGTGAGGGAAGGACTCTGAAGAAGATGTCATGTCATTGTTCAAAATTTGAATGTCGTCTCTTTTTGTCAACTGCAAGGTGTTGTACACCGAGATCTCAAAACCCGAGGTAAATGAGTGGAGTTAATCGTGAAGTTAATATCAACATTTGCAATATTGTTTTTTTGATACTTGACAGTGTCAGTTAAATATGTTTAACTTTAGTAACAAAATTGAAACTGCCAATTTTAATATTCTAACATATTAAAATTCGGTTTTGAAGACATTCTAATATTATCCCATTACGTAGAGACGAATATTATCTGATTATTAACGAGCATACATACGAAAGTATCCACTCCACTACTCAAGGTCTACGTTGAATAAGTTTGCCACGATTATACGAAATATCCGGTGATAAAAAACTATCAATACATAATGTATTTTAACCCATAATAAATGTACAAATTTAAGTTCATATATCTAATCACAAACTTAATTTATCGATGTTACTTAATTTTATTATAAACTTATATTAAAATATTTTTTAACAAATATATTATGTTACACTCCCACACGTGCGAAGCACATTTTTTAACTAGTAAAAGATGAAATGCAAGATCCGAGATTATGGTTTCTTTAAACAATTAAAAAAGAACCAATAGTAATTATGTTGGGAAAAAAAATAAAAAGGTCACGATTTCCAGAACAATGGTAGTTATTTTGATAAAAAATCTACACATGTATATTTTGAAAACAAATGAACAGTGTTATTTTGGTAAGAAATTTTTTAAACAATTTTATTTTTAAAAAATGATTTATAAATTTTAAAATGCAACCTGTTTTTTATTTTTTAAACAAAGTTGTTAATGTTTATTTTTTATTTTTTTCAACGAAATCGTAATCTTGGTCCACAATTTTATTTTTTAATTTTTACTTTAAAAATCACGGTCTTTTCTTTTATCAATGAAATCCTAATACCAATATTAATTTTAATTTTTAACAATTTTTTTGATGAACTTTTTTGTTTTTAATTTATTGATCGCTTGACCGATTAGTTTTCGGCGGAAAAAAATAAAAAGAAGAGAAACCGTGGCCCACGTGCCCAATGTGTCGCGGTTTCAATCTAAAAAAAAGGAAAAAATAAAAGAAAGAAGGAACACGGTTACAAAAAAAAAGAAACCCATTTCACGATTTCGACGGGTATACTTTAACTAATTTTTTTCAAACCGTACTATTTCTTTAAAGAAACCCGTCGAAGGCTCGACGCAGGTCGGCTGTTCATCTGGCCATCTGCAGGTCCCCCCAAGATCCACCACGACTTGAATTCTTGATCACTTTCTCAGCCAAAGGGGAAGTTGACGGAGGTTGTCCGGTTACACGGCCACCCTTCCGCGCGCGCCCATCGATACTCCTGCTGTTCCTCTGCGTTGGATCTCCTCCTCCCTTCTCCCTTCTCGAGCGCTTCCATGGCGGCCTCCTCCACCTCGCTGCCCGCTCCAGGTGGTCCAATTCTGAATCCTTCTCAGAAATCGAAGGTTTCTCTTCCATATCCTGTTCATGTTGCCTTTTTCGTGTCTCCAGATGCTGTTCAGGTGCTCGTGTCTTCCCTGGCAGATGAGTCCTCGGAAGTTAGGGACGCGGCCGCAGCGACACTGAAGGATATTGCTCCAATGTGCTTACAAGTTCTATTCCTTTGTTGATGTATCGGTTCTTTTTGTCTCAGACTCTGCCCCTGCGGTTTCATCTTTTCTGTTACCTTTACCCGCTTCAGGAACCCCCTGCTTGTCCTGAACTGCTGCTCCTCCGTATCAAGAGGTGGTCGCCGGGTAAATATTCTCGCCACCGCGGAGTGACTCTTTTTGTCATGTATTTTTGTGGTATTAATACCAAACTTTTGAGTTCTTTCTTTCCTTCTTATTGCTCGTTGGGCGACCTGGTTGCATTTGCGTGCTGTAGCGGTTTGGAAACATGGCGGGGATCTTCAGTGTTATGGCTTGTGCTGTCAGAGCTATGGAGAGTAAGGATGTTGACGAAGCCTTTATGACGAGTCTTGCTAAAATTGCGACATCGGAGATGATCACCTCCAAGGTTTGTCTGGTTGTGACCTGTGAGCAGTTACTCACTCGAAGCATGTTAATGGCATCGGATAACTAAAATATGTATTTACCTGCCTCGACGTCTAAAATGCCTTTTGTTGTTGGGGAAGCCAGGCGACTGGGGGTTTGTATATCAAAAACCGAAATGAGAAATTCAACAACTGAATAAACTTAATTTAAAATTGCAACAACACAAAGTTTCACATCAAACTTGTAAACGAGTGGGCATGGGCAGGGGCCGGAGTTCGAGGAGATAGATAGAGGGAATACTATGCAACGTGCTGAGGGAGTAAGAAGGGGGGGTGGGTGGAGCCGCGCCAGGGAGTCACAGGTGACAGGACAGAGAAAGAGGGGGGCATGACACCGTGCAAGGAGGTGGGAAGGATAGAGAAAGTTGACGGAGAATAAGAGGAGCCAGAGGAGGTGACTATTCATTAATAGTGTGAGTGGAAGAGTAAGAAAGAGAAGGGAGCCAAGCATAATGTAGGGCTCAAAAGTGAGAGGTAGACGAAGCAAGAGCAAGAGAGAGGCAGAGGGAAGATGGGCAGGGAACAATGCATGGGAAGCTTCCCAACATGGACAACTTTCTGTGGAAGAATCTGAAGAGAGGAGAAGAGAAGGAAATAGAAAGAAAGAAAATGGGTGTTTGTGTGGAGGGCATGTGAGGTTCCTACCGATTTGGGTACCGATTCTGATCCAGATCGGATTGACCGGATCAGATTGGATCAGATCGGTACCCACCGATCTGGGTAGTGATTTTGATCTCTCAATCTTTGCCTAGAAGATGACAAAGCCAGGATTGTGTGGGCTAGCCATGTTATGAAATTCTCCGGACTTTTCCTTGCTTACAGTATCTCGGCAATTCCAACTTAACACTTTAATCATTTATAAAAAATGCAGTCCTTTCCATCTTTGTTCCTCTTCCTCCCCTCAGTTAAAACATCATTGCAAATAGGAATTTGAGTTATATGGATCCCACTCTCTACTGATTATTTTTTTCTAGTGATATTACCTCCTTGGCCATACAGATCATGCCCGAGGTTGTTGAGAAATGTTTGGATGTCCTATTCCCTTCTTATAAAACTGAAATCAATTATGTTAGCAATAGATTGAATGTCATCATCAGAGATATTTCAGAACCCCTATGGTTAGTCTACCCAATCTAGGTGTGAATCAACCTACTTGCCAATGGGAACAATAGCTAAATGGAGGTAATCAGTGCCCCATCACTGATTAGTGATTACCATAACAGACCTTTTACTAGAAAAATTTCATATTCTTGTTGAAATCGTAGTTGAGGGATAGATACCCTATTGGCTCCACGGCAACCTTCTCAAAAGATTGTTGTCTCCCATGGAGATCAGAGAAGTCTGGACAGAAACCTGGTTGGAGCACTCTCCCAGGTTTGTGGGAGCAGGAATAGTGTTCGTAGAGCATTCCTGTAGGTGACTAGTTCCATGGGAAACAACTTCTCTTGAAGACGAACAAGTATGATGAAAGGAGCGCTGGGCAACATAGAGCCTGCATGATCAGTCAGTAAGAAGGGTTGCGCTGTTCACTGATCGATTCAGATAAGGGAAGAAGATGAACCACCGCTACATCGTTGCATGACACTAGACCAGTATCGGAGTCTGGGTAGAATGAAAACAGAATTTGCAATATGAATTTTCATTCAAACTTAATTAATAATTCACAATACACTATTTTCATATGATTTTTTCATCACCAAAATCCATAGAAATTTCTATAGAGATCTTCTAAATTATAAGGATTTCCCTTTCTATAGAGATCTTCTAAATTATAAGGATTTCCCGATGTTTATACTATTTTGAAACTCCAATTATGTTCATACATATGTGTATCACACCAATCTACATCAATTCTTCCATATCATATCATACCCCATGTATTTTCAAATGATGATAAATTGAATTTTGTATAGAAATTAAAAAATGAGATTTTCCTGCTGTGCAAATGAGCCTAGTCATATAGCATGCTGCTCAAACTTGCTTTTTAATCCATACATGAACTCATGCTTGGTTCGATACTCAACGAGCAAGCTCAAACCTGTTTGAGCTCAGCCTGTGAAGAGTTTGACAAGTCGAAGCTATTTGTTTACCTAATTAAATCATGTCATAGCTCAACTCAAGCTTGAGGTTAAGCTATGTTTAAACTTGTTTATGAAGTTCAAACTTAAGCTTAATCTAAACTCGTTTGTGAAATTCAAATTTGAATTTGTTTATGAAACTCAAAGTCAAGCTTAGTTTAATTTGAATCTAAAGAAATATTTCAAGTTATTTAATAGATTTAATTTATACTATATAACAGTTAAGTATTCATAATTTATTTTTTTAAATAAATGTTTAATTGGATAGTTAATTAAGTATTTAATATAGTTGCTCGTTAGTTGTTTTCGAGTTGAGTATGAGTTTGTTCAAACTCGACTTGTTAACAATTTAAATTTCGTTTTCTTGTGCAAGCTTTGCTTATATAACATAACAAACCGGTTGAGTTGATCTTTAATCGAGTTGTGTTTTGTGTTACTTGTCAAGTGTATTGACTTGACAAGTAATAAATGGATTTGCACCATTATTTAATTATAAAAATAAATAAATAATAAAATAAAGATTAATAAAAATATCATCACCAAAGAAAAATGTTAGATCAACAATAAATATTAATAAAATAATTACAAATAAATATAAATAATAAATGTAATAAATTCTTTAAAAGTTAGAGTAGCACAAAATCTTATGAAAATCTTCAATTTGAGGATCATGGGATGACAATATTTATCTATTTATGCTGTTATGTGTGTTAAATGCAAATTTGCTTGTATTATGTGTTGTTATGGCGTTTAATGATTGTAGACATGGATGCATAAATCAGAATCAAAATCGGTGGGCATTGATTAGATCCAGATTGGATTGAATTTTTCAGAATCGACCGATTCCTTGGGAAGAAAATCGATTCGAAATCAGTCTAATTCACTCATTTTTTATTTTTTATTGTAAAATTTGAAGAAAAACATTTGAAATTCTAAAAACTTAGTAATATATCTAAAAATTGTTAAAAATAAAAATCACCGATCTAACATAGTTTCACGTCACTGCAATAAAGTTTAAGATAGGTATATCTACTTTGATGGTAATAATCATTTCATTAAATAAAGATAACATGTTGTAAATGATATATTGACATGCAATAAAATAGTATATTTTCTTTCACCACCATATATAGTCTCTACCTTCATCTTTATTCTTTGGATACTTATAGATGCTCCACTATGAGTTATCTGTCGTGATTGGTTTGTATCCATGTGAAAATAACAAATCAATTATTTGTGAAAAATTATAGACAACCTTTGTTCCGAGGGGATAGAAACGTAGCTGAAATTTATGGTTGAAAATCCTGAAGGGGTTCTGGATAATTTGCTACTACTTACTAATAAAAAACCTCTAATTTCAACACTAGCTTCTCACATTGAAATGCTGTCTTTATTCCAAATCATATAGGCCCCTGCCCCATTGGTGTGTGTATTGTTGTAAGATCCTCCTCTTCCACCATTGCCACCCCACCTCCACTTGAACCTCTACATTTTGTTGTTGAATAGGGAGAATGAATTCTTTCTCATCATCATCTGAGGAATGTGCCTAGGTACTGTGCATTGGGTTGACAAGTCCTCGCCTCATTTCCAACCTTTTTTGTTTGCTTCTTTTGCTTGGGATGAAGAACTTTCAATCCCCATGTCACACTATTATACCTTTTTCAATTGTGAAAAACTCCTCAATCTATTTGCCACGCCTTTGTCTTTGTCTTGGTGGGAGTTGGTTGGAGTTGGTTGTGAGGCTGGGGTTGGGGTGGTATTGGGACTGCAACTAGAATTGAGGATGAAGCTAGGATTTGTGTCGGAGTTGCATTGACTTCCCCTTGCATATGTTCTGTTTCAATATTAACATTATCAAGTTTCCCTTCAGCCAATGTACAATCTTCATGATCGAATTCTAAAAGTGCTCTGTCCGCATTCTCCACCACCCACACAGCAAGTGGGTGCTCCTCTTAGTAGAGGTAATGTACTTTAACATCTTCAATGCGCTTTGTTTATATGGACCATCCACAAATCTAGTGAATCTTTGTTTTTTAATTTGTTGGGGGTCTTTGATGTTTGTCATCCTCAACCACATGTTATAGTGGCAGAACATAAATTTCTTCAACCTATCAGATGTTAGCCTATTTCTTTTCTTCATTTGAATAAGGTTAAATATACTCTAATTTCTCTCGAATTGGGAGAAACTTGTGCTCTTACTTAAATTTCAAATGACAATTGTAACAAATAGATTCTATTCACTTATTATGTTCACTTGCACCCACCACTCAGCTGTAAGCAACAATAATATAATATGATGTTACTATCACAATAAAGGTCCGTGTATCGTAAAATAAAATAGGATTTGTTTTAATTTCAACGTACTAGGAGCAACCTTGTCAAATGAATACATTTGATATAGATACGAGTATACTCTAGTTCTCATTTTATAAAATTGAGTCGCCAAATTATTAGACTATTAATGGGCGATTGTAAAAACATCGAGAAACATAATGATCTCACTTACTTTTAACTCAGCTTCACATCTGTCTTGCTAAGTTTTGAAAAGCTATTGTATTTCACACAGTACCCCAAGGATTTCTTAATCATTGCATATTTGTAATTCATACTACATCTGAGGTTTAAAAACTGTCCTGCATTTATCACATATGACATAAGAATATATATGTTTATGCATAAAATAATATTTAAATTATTGATAACAAGAATTACTTGTTGCAGACACATCATGGTGTTGTGTCCTATCTCATTTGACATTTATTATCTTCGACCACTTCTTGTAACTTTTGCGATGTTTCTCTTTGATTTTCAATTTATCTGAACACATTTATAAGTGGCTCAATGATGGACAAATAGTAAACAATTCTTTCCAAAAAAAACACTTATCTATAATCAAACACCCCATTTGTGCAAGAATTTTCAATTGATCTATCCTATTATGTAAGTCTGCCGTATAGCAGATGTACTCAACTGATGTTATGAACTGGACTAGTGCATGTCTATGTCGGTGCAAGTTCTCCAAGGCAATGCAGTGTGGCAAATCTAGTTGGCCCATGTCTGAGTAGACCGTGTCCCTTTGTATGATATCTCACGATATGTACTAAATGAGGATGTGAATAGATTAATGTTGTGATTAGTTGTACCTAAGTCACAAGTGTAAAAATTGAAACCTATTTGCTTATGTCCTCAATCATCAAATACCAGTCAAGTCGAATGGGAATTCTAAAAGAAAATCCAAATAGGTAAAACGGAAATGTGGGTCAAGCCAAACAAGAATTCAAATAGAAAACCCAAATCGGTAATGCCGAAATGTCGGTCAAACCAAATGGGAATTCTAAAACAAAATCCAAATATGTAAAGCCAAAATGCCGCTCAAACCGAACGGGAATTCAAATATAAAACCCAAATCAATTTCCTTCAATTGACTGTGAATATTAAATTGATGGAGTGTGTTACAAATAGAACCCAAAAGATGTGACATCTTGTCCATCAATTTCCTTCATGCTATTTTGTAGGATGGTTCTTATCTATCACGATTTAGATAATTTTCACAGTCCCAATCTCTTCCACAACATTGTTCATAAGGTTTAAAATATAATCAATATTCCTGATGTGACTTGAAGTATCAATATAATTTAATTGTTGTGTCTTCTAAATAATAAACAAAAAATAATCTTGAATCTTTTTGTTATGTTTGTCCACTCATCACAGATGACTATGTACATCCTCTCCTTCTAGACCAACTTAAAGGCATTTTTTGGGCCCTAAGCTCTTGTACCTTGTCATTTACGCCAACAACGTAGATATACTGGCTGGTGGGAACCTTTAATCTTAGTCCATCTTCCTCAATTGTATCAACTGTGATTTGAAAGTAGTGACTAGTAGCGACGTGTGCTGAAATGTTTGCATTTAACACATAAAAAATAATTATTATTGACCCACTTAAGAAAAATAAATGAAGCATGTGCCCAATATGAGCAATGATAATAACATATTGTTGCTTGCATGTAAAAATAGCTTGCAAATATGATTGTAGAATTGGTCTTTTCTGATCCGATTTGACCGATTCCGTTCATGGTTGTAGAGATATTACTCAATGCCAGAAACATGGAATCTATTTGATAATTATTGGGAAGTGGTTGTACATTAATTTTGCTGACCTATATCACATATCATTTAATTTTTAATATACAAATATCCTTCTTAAAATAGAAAACACATAAATTTTTTATAATTGATGGTAATGAGTGTTTTTGTACGTTACAAAAGAGTTTTCCTATGTTTCAAAAATGGGAGATTTCCACACTTGTATGGCACGAGTTGAACCCAAAAAGATTTTCACCCACAATCAATGACTTGTAGAAACATGCACCATCTTCTCTTTAAAGGCCTTGTTTTCAGTTTTCAAATATGAACTCGGTGCAATCAGCTATTTTTTAGGGCAACCCACCCTATGCATCTCTATGGTACTGCGTGGTAGCATTTTCATATTTTCTATGTTGTTTTTATATGGTAACGTGGATAATGCACATTCTTATGTGCTTCTTTTCCCTTACAGGAGTTTAATAGCGATTGGCAAAGGTCAGCAGCTAGTTTGCTTGTTTCGATAGGTTCACATGTTCCTGACCTGGTAAGAGCTGGGTTATCTCAAGTTTGTGAAATACTGTGCTTTAGGTTGGTGATGAAATCTCAAATTTTAAATTAAATTTTTTTGGAAAGATTTTGTTTAGTTTAGCTTTGATGACTATGAAAATATATGATATTTTATAGAACTATTAGTTAATTTTATGTGGTATTTACACACAAGAACTCACAAAGTGGGTTCCGCGGATCTTCTAAGTGTTGACATCTAAGTGCATGCGGCATAATTTAACCTTGAATTGCATATTTTTTGAAACTCCTCGCAGAATGGATGGGAGTTAATTCCAGCGCGTATATTCTTGATCCTGTATAAAATGATTTCTTGTAAGCATAGAAATGGGGTTGTTTCTGTCAAGTAGTGGTGAAGTGTACTGAGCTGAATCGGTATAAGAATTGATTGAGACTGAGACAATGTATGCTACCAAGATCATTTTTTCTTTTCTTGAACTATTGACTGTGCTTCCTTTGCGTGGTAGGTTGCCATGGTTGAATGACTCTTCTAACAGGTGATACTGCTAAAAAGGCTTGGTTCATAATTTAGTTCCTTGTGATGTTATTACTTTTATATGCAAGGTATTCTTCATACACTTGCGGATTCCATTGATGGAGTTTTTGCTCATCGGAGAATGGAGTTCTTTAATCCATATGAAGTTTAAGATCAAATCTTGGAGCTTGCCCTACCGGTCGTGATCTAAGGAACAAACTCAATTTTATGAATTTGCATGCAGTCCTTCTTGTAGCTATTTCTAAGAGTTGGGTTCACCTTTGAAGGAATGAAGTTTTTATCAGTTATCTGTAGTTCATATATGGTACCATCCTTTTCTTCTTTCCAAATAAAAGAAAATGCGTTCACATGAGATTTTTACTATACTTATTTGAAGCAGTGGTAGTGTTGAAAGTCAATCTTAACAAAGGCAAGTTGTTAGCATGGTTTGTGGAATTGGATGGGCATATGCCAAAGCAATTTTTTTTTGGCGCGGGGGGGGGGGGGTGCCCTTGATTTCTTGCTAGAATTGGCCATAATAGACCGAATTGGCTTGTAGCTGGACTGATTCGGCTCAAATTATCCTCGCTAGAATCAGCCCCCATGGCGGCACATCAGTATCGGCCCCCCATTTGTTGGCGTAAGATTTTTTACAAAAAAAGAGGAGGCAAAAAAGGAAGGGAAATAGGACCGGATCAAACTCCAGCTGTCCAGTCCCCTAATTGGACCAAATCAGGTTCTGAAATGGCTGAACTGGGCCAAATTCTAGTTGGGCCAATCCCAATTGGGCCAAGACAAAACCATGGAATGACTCAACCCCCATTTATTTTAAAACAATTATTTCCCAGCTTCTTTGAAGCCCATTACGTACAGCCCATGGGAAGAGAGAATTGGGCTGCGGTCAAAGTCAATTGGCCCAGTCAACAGGCCCAGTTGACCTGTCCAACTCAGCCGCCACCTCAGCAGGTCCCACTGCCCTGTCCACATCAGCATCCACCTCATCTTTGACCAATAAATGGCATGGGGAAACCCAAAGGGTAGGTCAACATGGGGGAGATCAAAGGACTAGTCAAGCATTTAAAATATGTGGGAATCCAAGGAGTTAGTCAATAAAGAAGCATGGGAAAAGCCATCTCACGTACACCATAGCTGCCTCTTCATATCCCACCTGCTCCTATAAAAGAAGGGAGGGCGGCCAAGGCAAAGGGGGGCTGGTGAAGGTGCTGATAGGCTGCTGGTTGCTGCTCCCTTTGTTGGCATACCTGTTGCCCTTCTGCTTGCTGCTGTACGTCTGCACCTGCACCTGCCAGCAGCCAAGGGAAGAAGAGAAGAAGAAGAGAGCTGCTGCCCTCCTCCTGCCCACGTGCATACCTGCCAGCGGCCAAAGAAGAAGAAAGAAGGAGAAGAGAAGGAGAAGAAAAGGTAGGGGCATACACATATTAACTATGTAGCCTGTTAAGGGCACCCCTTCCTCCTCTTCTAAGTTCTTTTTTCAACCCCTCCAATGGCCTAAGCCGGCCTTCATCGTCATTGGCAACCCATGGCTCAAAAAAAAATGGTTCCTATCAGCCCCTGTTCGGACCACCTAGAAGCCCATTTCTGCCCCCTTATTGGCCCGCTGAACAGAGCTATAACAGGCCCCAAGTAGGCCCTGTTCCGGCCCTCTAATCAGCACCCCTAAACAGGGCCTGTTCAGTCCTCTAAAACCGGACCTCAGCAGGCCCCTGCCCGGTCTCCAAAAATCAGACCTATGTTCCAGCCAAATGCCTTTTGTGCTGGCCCATTTCGGCCCACCTCAACCCAAATCAAACAGCCCCTTAGTGGCTCAACAGAACAGGCCTTCAAACAGGTCCTGTTTACTCAAAAAAAAATGTTTGAAGCCCCCATTGCAGCCCCCTTGTGGCCCATCGAGAGGACAACAATCCATGGAGCTTCAAAAATGGGCAATTCTACAGCATTCAACCAGGGTACCAGATCTGCCATTTTCAGCAATGGTGGGTAGGGATGATGTCCCGGACCCTTTTGGAATCCGTACGATGGGCTGATCGTTTGTCCGGGCGGGCCCTTACCCTTCCATTAAGACCAGGAGCACTGCCGCGATCATCAAGAAGTGCAGAATCTGCCATTTCCAGCAATGGTGGGTAGGGGCGATGTCCCGGACCCTTTCGGAATCCGTACGACAAGCCGATCGTTTGTCCGGGCGGGCCCTTACCCTACCCCCTACCATCAAGACAGATGGAGGCAAAAGCAGGTCCAGCAGGCCCTTCCGGCCCAAGAAGATTGAAGGCCGGCTTTGAACGCTGATGGAACTCAAAACCGGCCCAAGCGGCCTTGCCAAAAAAAACAAATAATGAAAACAAAAATGCGAAATGCAAAAAATAAACTAAGGGTGTCTTTTGGACGGCTCCCCTGTGTTTGACCGGCATTTTGGCTTTACAGATTTGGATTTTGTTTTATAATTCCCATTCGTTTTGACCGATATTTCGGCTTTACCGATTTGGGTTTTCTATTTGAATTCCTGTTTGGCTTGACCCACATTTCAGTTTTACCGATTTGGATTTTCTTTTAGAATTCCCATTCGGTTTGACTGGTATTTCGGCTTTACCGATTTTGGTTTTCTATTTGAATTCCCTTTCGGTTTGACCGGCATTTCTGTTTTACCGATTTGAATTTTCTTTTAGAATTCCCTTACGGTTTACTGGTATTTTGGCTTTATCGATTTGAGTTTTCTATTTGAATTGCCGTTCGGTTTGACCGGCATTTCGGATTTACCGATTTGCTTTTTCTTTTAGAATTTTTATTCGGTTTGATCGGCATTTTGGCTTTACCGACTTAAGTTCTCTTCTCGAATTCCTGTTCGGTTTGACCGGCATGTCGGCATTACCGATTTGGATTTTTTTTAGAATTCCCATTCGGTTTGACTGATATTTCGGCATTACTGATTTGGCTTTTCTATTTGAATTCCCATTCGGATTGACCGGTATTTCGGCTCTATCGATTTGGAGTTTCCTTTAGAATTCTCATTCGGTTTGACAGACATTTTGGCTTCACCGATTTGGGTTTTCTATTTGAATTTCCGTTTCGTTTAACCGACACTTCAGCTTTAGCGATTTTGATTTTCTTTTACAATTCCCATTAGGTTCGACCGACATTTCGGCATTATCGACTTGGGTTCTCTTCTAGTCTTCCTGTTCGGTTTGACTGACATTTCGGCTTTACCGACTTTGGTATTCATTTAGAATTCCCGTTCGGTTTGATTGATATGTCGGCATTACTGATTTGGCTTTTCTATTAGAATTCTCATTCGGTTTGACTGGTATTTCGGCTTTACCGATTTGGGTTTTCTATTTGAATTGCCATTCGGTTTGACCGGCATTTCGGCTTTACTGATTTGGGTTTTATATTTGAATTCCCGTTCGGTTTGAGCGGCATTTCGGCTTTACATATTTGGATTTTGTTTTAGAATTCCCATTTGGTTTGACCGACATTTCGGCATTACCGATTTGGGTTTTCTATTTGAATTCCTGTTTGGCTTGACCCACATTTCCGTTTTACCTATTTGGATTTTCTTTTAGAATTCCCATTCGGTTTGACTGGTATTTCGGCTTTACCTATTTGGGTTTCTATTTGAATTCTCGTTCGGTTTGACCGGCATTTCTGTTTTACCGGTTTGAATTTTCTTTTAGAATTCCGTTTCTGTTTACCGGTATTTCGGCTTTATCGATTTGAGTTTTCTATTTGAATTGCGTTCGATTTGATCGGCATTTCGGATTTACCAATTTGCTTTTTCTTTTAGAATTTTTATTCGGATTGACCAGCATTTTGGCTTTACCGACTTAGGTTCTCTTCTCGATATCCTGTTCGGTTTGACCGGCATTTCGGATTTACCGATTTGCTTTTTCTTTTAGAATTTTTATTCGGATTGACCAGCATTTTGGCTTTACCGACTTAGGTTCCCTTCTCGATATCCTGTTCGGTTTGACCGGCATTTCGGCTTTACCGATCTGGATTTTCTTTTAGAATTCCCATTCGGTTTGACTGATATTTTGGCATTACTGATTTGGCTTTTCTATTTGAATTCCCAATCGGATTGACCAGTATTTCGGCTCTATCGATTTGGATTTTCCTTTAGAATTCCTATTCGGTTTGACCGGC